>BLSH010440387.1:4878-16464 GCA_018402905.1 Glandirana rugosa
AATGAGGATCATCATCGTCCGTGAAACACGTTCGTAAACATCTTACTATTCGTCGTCCGTGAAACCCGTCCGTAATTATCTTACTATTACAGTTTACGACGTGTTCTTCTAGTCTCCCTATTACTATAATAAAAAGTGAGAGAACGTCGTACCCACTATAACCTCCTTGATGTCCCACCCGTTAAATATACCTATGTGGAATTATTTTACACTTACCAACCCCTATAATTGAAGGACAAACACCGTCTAATCATATACACTCCCCCCTTTGAAAAGTTCTACCCACCACTGGTACCGCCGGTAAAACTTCAGTCTGTAAAACTTAGGTTGAAAACAAAAAAGTTTGACCCTCTTCCTATTGAAAAAACAAAAGTTGGATTCAAAATGTCTGACTTCAAAATGGCCGCCATGGTCACCACCCATCTTGAAAAGTTTCCCCCCTCACATATACTAATCTGCCACAAACAGGAAGTTAATATCCCCAACCATTCACATTTTATTAAGGTGTATCCATATAAATTGCCCACCCTGTAGTTCCTCCAATATCACCCATGCTGCAAGAGAGTGAAAAATAATATCATTATCCCTCTGATCTTCTTGTGCAGCATTTGACATTATCATTCTATTAATGCCTGCCCAAAGTGCCTGCTGCTTATCATTCTACAAATGCTTGCACAAAGTGCCTGCTACTACTAGGAGTAAAGCCCCATACACATCAGACGGTTCAATAAAAAATGGCTGACATTCGGCCTGTGTGTATGGCAGCCTGTTGGATGAGCATGCTGGAAAGCCAGCAGCCGACTGGCTCCCAATCAGGGCTCTCAGCCAGTGGCTGAGAGCGCTGATCAGAGTGTTCTGGTGGGGGGGTTGTCCCCCTGTCAGAACACAACAGCTCAGCAGGGGAGATCACTGTACTAACGACGGCATGGCGGAAAGTGTAAATCCAGCCTTAGTTGATATAAACATGTTTACAGTTAACAATTAACAGGGTTACAGAAAAAGAGAATGAAGAGAAACTGTGGAAATGATTTCTGGTAAAACTATATGGGGATGGGCAGTGATATTGAAAATTTAGCAATAGCTTAAAAGAACAGACTATCATAATATAAGATCTTTTAGGGCTTCATTGGTGTTACAACTCATGTTCCCTCCCCAGTTGTAATTTGAATATTTACAATGTTTATGACAGATCAGAATCTAATCTGAGTGATCCAAGTCCCATATATTGTCATACAAGTTGCATACAAGTCTGTAATAGATAGGCCTAAGTGGAGAATAATGCTAGAGCATTGCATGCAGGTGTTGATCTTTCAGACATCCACCCAGTCAATGGGCAAGTAAAAACCTAGTAAGTATTCAGTAAAAGCATTAGAAATGTATCATAACCCTTATTATTATATATATATATATATATATTGGTTTTTTTTGCATTACTACATTTTACACCTACAAAGAAACACATCATTATTGGATGTATTTATGAATCTTTTTATAGCCACAGCTATATGCATATGCTTTTTATATTTAATTAGCTTCACAGTGCAAGGTAGGAAACCAATGGTCTACATTGAGATTACTTCCATTTACCACAGCTTAATTGATTTCAAATCTGAGTTAGGGGGTTATTAAGCATGTCTGCTAATTAGTACTTTTTGTTTATACCAAATTACCCCTGATTAACAATCATTAAAAAAGGTGGGGGATTGGGTGTTTTACATGTAAAATGTGCTATCTCCTGCTATGATCAACAGAAAGCATCATTCGAATGATTGATACAGAAAATTATTCCAACTACCTCTGACACAACCAAGAAAGTACTTCTCCCATTGTGAGGATAAATTGCTCTCTCCTGACGTTTTACTTCACAATTCTTCGATTTAGGTTACATGGAGTCTTGTTCTGATTTTAGATGTTACATTTGACTTTACATAGCCCAATAATATAAAGTGTTATGTTTTTTTGTGGCCATCATGTTATATGGAAATTTGGTAACAAGCAATTCTGATTTTTAGGAGCAAATGTTATCACAAGATGAGGTTTTCTATTGCATTTACATGGGTCCTTACAAGATGTCTCATGAGATGTTTACCTATTAATGGCCAACCTCAAATGCATTCAGCGTTACCAGAAAGTGTCCACTAACATCTTAACATATCAAGGCTTCCTTTTCTGCATCCCCGTTGATGGTACAGGTAGGACAGTATTTTAAATATAGTTAAATTCCAACTCCAGGTGAACTAAAAATCCTCAGTTGCAGTGGGGCTGCCCATGCACAGCAGGAGATAAAAGAGTTAAAAAAATAAACAATCATACTTACCTATGTAGATGTTTTGATCCAATGCTGGATCTGACCCATCCTGCCTCTTCACTGAGAACTGAGTGATCAAAGACTTGATCGCTCAGTTCTCAGTCTTCAGTGAACAGATAGCCGGTGACTAGAGTTGAGCAAACCCGAACTGTAAAGTTCGGGTCCGTACCGAACTTTGGGGTGTCCGTAACCCGGACCCGAACCCGGACATTTGAAAAAAGTTCGGGTTGGGGTTCTGGGTTCGGTTATTTGATCCCGCCTGTTGAATAGCTGCAGGGCAGCCAATCAACAAGCGTTTCACTGGTTTGCCCTTAGAAGCCATCACAGCCATGCCTACTAATTGCATGGCTGTGATTGGCCAGTGCATCATGTGACCCAGCCTCGTTATAAGCTGGAGTCACTTAGTGCTGCATGTCACATGCTCTCTGGCTAGTATAGGGAGAGGATGCTGCCGGTGCTGTGAGGGACAGATTGCAGATATAATAACATCTCATCCTGCATTACAGAACGATCTGATTGTGGACTAGGTAAAGATTACTACTACTACTGCTTTTAGGGACAGATTGCAGATCTGATAACATCTCACCCTGCATTACAGAACAATCTGACTGGACTAGGTAGAGTCTACTGCTTAGAGGGACAGATTATTGTTCTAAAATCATCTTCTAGTTCTATAGGGTCAGGTTCCTGCTGTTGCTGTGAGGGACAGATTATTGTTCTAACATCATCACCTACTCCTATAGGGTCAGGTTCCTGCTGTTGCTGTAAGGGACAGATTATTGTTCTAAAATCATCGCCTACTCCTATAGGGTCAGGTTCCTGCTGTTGCTGTAAGGGACAGATTATTGTTCTAAAATCATTTTACTTCCTTTTGCAGCCCTCTAGCACTTTCCAGGACTTTTTTGCAGTCATATTTGTGCCGAAAAGTTTGGGTCCCCATTGACTTCAATGGGGTTCGGGGTCAAGTTCGGGTCAAGTTCGGTACCGAACCCGAACTTTTTCGTGAAGTTTGGCCAAACCCACCGAACCCGAACATCCAGGTGTTCGCTCAACTCTACCTGTGACTGACAGTCACCAGCTTTCTGCTCTGCCCCTCCAGAAAGCAGGGCTGGCTCAGGCTCGCTGGGAGTCTGATCCAGCTGCCAGTCAGGCATCTAGGGGATCCCAACATTATTGTTAGGATCCCTGCAGAGCCTGGACAGGCTCTGTGACATCAACCGACAGCGGGCTTTGGCTTGCTGTTAGCTGAATCTAGGTCACAGGAGTGCAGAACTAAGTGCACTTCTGTGACCCACAAGAGAAGGATGACCAAAGGAGCTTTGGTCATCCTTCTCTTTTAACTGCTTGTTTAGGTCTAGGAGGCAAAAAAAGAAGTTTTAATTACCCAATCATCCGCTTTCCCAGTATATGACACTCCCTATGCTCTGGCAATCGACTGTCTCTTGGTGTTTTCATGCCCAGTCAGCCTTGATGACATCAGAGGGCATCTGACTGCTGGATTGTATTGGAGTAGAGGCTGTGGGGACCAATCCTGCAGGGCCGAGGAGCCTACAGTAGCAGAGAATAAGGCACAGTAATTAAAATAGCTTTCCCTGTCCCCTAGACATAATCAGACAGCTTATAGTTTAAGTTATGATTATAAAAATGATGACATCAATCTGACCACTTGCCAACCCGCCACAGTACATATACTGCAGCAGGGTGGCATGTGCAGGCACAATCATGTACATGTATGTCATGTGCCTGTTCTGGGTTTAGGAGCATGCTTCTCCCCCAGACACAGTGGATTGTGGATCTCGGTACTCAGGGCTGCTATGCGATCACATTGTCAACAGAGTTATTATGAATTAATTAATTCATAACAGGTGTGTTGCCTATGCTGTGATTGGTCCACAGCTATCACATGGTGCCTGGGCCAATCACAGCACCCTGTATCATGTGATTAGCTGTAGCCAATCACAGATCACTAGTGATCACAGCTGTCATGAATGGTTAACCCATTATTGACAGTTGAAAACTTTGCTGTAAGACCCCTTTCACACTGCAGTGCTGCTAAAACAGTGCTATACCGCCGGTCGCTTTTGCGCCCATTTTCGGGCACTAGCAGGCCAGTTTTTTTAAGGTCATGTGAAAACGTAACCTTAATGAAAACCCAAAAATACCTATTTTGTGGCATATCTGAAGCGCACTTCAATGGGCAGGGGTGTTTTTTAAGCGCTATTTGTAGCGCTTCAAAACCGCCCCAAAGATGCTGCTTAAAGGACTTTTTCAAACGTCCTGCAAGCGCATCGCCCCAATGTGAAAGCACCCATTGAAATCAATGGGAGTCGGTTTTCAGGCGCTTTTCAGAGACTATTTCTAGTGCTAAAACGCCTGAAAACCACCTTAGTGTGAAAGGGGTCTGACAATGATCTACCAGCAAAATGCAAAAACAAAAAATCCCTAATCACCCTCTCAGAGTAGTTAAGTGTAATCATTTGTGACACTGAACTACTCTGATGAAAGAATGTAAAACAAAATAGTAAAACATGAAAAAAATGTTAAAAAATGTTTAAAAATTTGAATAAAAAATGAATATTTTTTTTTAATATACTGTCACCAGTCATTGTCCCTGTTCATCTCCACACCAGTCATATAATGATGCTGTACTGCGCTGGTGACGGTATGTAAAAAGAAATTGTGAAAAAAATTACAACTTCAAAAAACTCCCTATGCCACTTACTAAATGCTTCAGACTGTCTACTTTCCATCAAGGGTCATTTGGGGGAAATTTGTACTGTCCTGGCATTTTAGGACCTCAAGAAATGAGATAGGACATCAGTACATCAGGATTGATTTTCAAATATACAGTGTATATGATAGTTTATAGACGCTATAACAGAAAACCAATTAATATCCACTCATTGGGATTTTTTTACCGAAAACATGTATCAGAATACATTTTGAGTCTTTTTTCCATTGATATCACAGAAATAAAAAAAAACGAGTGGTGATCAAATACCATCAAAGAAAGTTGTATTGGTGTGAAACAAAAATGATACACATTTCATTTGCATACAGTGTTGCATGACTGCACAATTGCCAGTTAAAGAGGCGAAGTGCTCAATAGCAGAAAATGCCCTGGTCATGAAGGGGGTAAAACTTTCCAGAGCTGAAGTGGTTAAATACATTCTCCTTGCTAGATCATTTTGAAATTTGATAAGTGTTTGTTATCAAACAGTTATGCTGCTCATCAAAATGCCACCTCATTGCTAAGTCAGTTGCAAATTGGACTGTTGGAGGGCAGATAAGTTCTTGGAACATCGCTGCCAAAGAACCAGAGACGATCCATTCTCTGTCCTTCCAGTTGCAACACAGGCAGCCAAAAAAGGAGAGCTATTCCCAGTAAATACCTGCTAATACTGTCACTGGGCATGACCAGAAATGCAGTGAAATAAAATGCAGAACAAAAGGTACCTGACATCACAGAAGAAATGTAAACAATTCTTGCACTGTTCCCCTGCTGTGGCCAGGTCACTAGTATGGTCCAGTGTGGCCCCTGTTGGAAACTTGACACATTTTGGATACTAGCATAATATACTTTTATGAGCAGTGTGGTAGGTTCCTCTGTTTCCTCTCACATTGTGTGACTTTTTCTTAGTTGTTTCACTGTAACACATTTACTGTATTTCTATGTTGTCAATGTTACATGCATTGTATGCCTTCTAAATCTTAGGCTACTTTCACATTGCAGCCACGGGCGCGGTAAAACCCCACTAGTTTTAGCGGAGTTCTACCAGCGCTGCAGCACCGCTTTTCAGTCGGAGTGCGGCACTTTTAAACCCCCATAAGGGGGTAAAACTGGGTTAAAAGTGGCGGCGTTCCATGCTTCCAAGGCGGTGTGCAGCCGTTTCGGAAGCGCTTGCCATTCATTTCAATGGCAGGGGCTGTAGAGGAGCAATATATACACCGCTCACCTCACCGTTCCAAAGATGCTGCTTGCAGGACTTTTTGTAACGTCCCGCAAGCGCACCGCCCCCGTGTGAAAGCACTCAGACTTTCACATTGGGGTGGATTGGGGGTGATTTTTGAGGCGCTTTACAGGCTGTATTTTTAGCTAAGTATCAGTATTATGCAGCGCTCATAAGACTTCTGAAGAAGCCTTTGTGGTGAAACATGTAGAGCGGAAGCTGCTGCGTTACTGCACCAAAACCGTATTGTTCTCATGAGGTACTTTTAATAATACATGTACTTCTTTTAAAATCTGCATATGTAATACAAACAACGTTTTATTCAATTTAAAACTGTTTGTATAGTAGTGGTTTTTGGCACCTTAAAAATCCCTTTCAATACCAGTTATACAATTCTTGCACTGTGATACTGTGTTATAGATAAGAAATACAGTAAGTCATCTTTAAAGCACAAAAGACTAATCAAGGTATGGATTTGTCTATGTGCATAAGATATAGAAGTGTGAAGCATCTCTGCAAAATTATTATTTTTTTTAAATAATGAGAACTAATTACAATAAACTACGACTTGTTCCTTTGTCGCCATTATAACACAATGTTTAGTAATGCGCAATAAAAACGATGCAAGAGAATTCAATTTGATTGCCAATTGTGAGCCTGAGTCAGGTGTGCTGTTGTCACAGAAAACAAATCCATGCCCGACAGCTGCAGATACTTTTAGAAATGATAGAAGATAAGAGCTCAAATGATTGTAAAGCCGATAAAAGTTTGTGTTTGCAGAAATTTTTACACACATACTGCTCCTGGGATACATGAATAATTAATCGTTTTTTTCTCCTGGCCTTATTTTGTTTTAGAACTCAGATCACTTGTGCAGATCTATAGAGATGGAATTATTAGAGAACAAAATGAGCAGATCGCCTTCATTGTATAGTTATTTTTCAGGCGTTTTACATATAAAGCACTCCACCGCTGTGCTTGACCAACAAAGTGCTTTCATATTTTTGTAGGATACTTTAACCAGTAGGATTCTTTGTATACATTTATTATTATACTGTATGTAATTCAGGTGATTGTCCTAGCAGTGCAGAATAAATTTCAAGGCTTCAACTTTTATATGTTATTACAGCCGAAACAAATGCTATTTTACTATATATAGTCACTCCTAAAAATAGCTTTTTTTGAACAAGTAATTTCTAAAATGTTACTTTCCTAGTTGCATGAGAGAATTTGGAGCTGGCTGGGAATTGACACTGAACACTATTGTTTGCATGATGAAAATGATAAAACTTCAGCAACAAGTACACATGCTCTTAGGGTGCTTTTTACATCCTTATGAATATTTTCAAATATAGCTACTTAGATGATGCCCGCTTTGGAATTTAACACAGGCAAGTTAACACAGTGGTATACATAGAGTACAGGGGCCCTTCGGCAAAGAAACAGCTCTCTTTTAATGTTTATCCCTGTTCTCTCATCTATTTGCATGCCCGGCTTGCATTGGCACCATGCAACTAGTCTGTTTCCATCAGGAAACCATGGGGTACCTGCAGTATTTGGGATCTACAAACACAGCTTAACACTTTTTCTACTGTTCTCTGCACACCCTTCACTGCTGTAGCTGCTCCAATGGCATTGTTATTGGTAAGGTAATATTATTGGAAATGAAGAGCCAAAAAGCCAAATCTCATATTAGGCATTCTAAGGTCTCATGCACTTTTTGATATCTGGTGTAAATTGTAGACATATTTATGCACCCAAGAAAGACAGATGCAGCATGCACCCACCCATTGTAGTGATTAACTATGTGCTAGCTGTCTGAGCAGATCCCTTGACATACAAAGCCATGTTCAGTGATTTACACTCTTGTGTGAGTTTCCACAAGTATGGCATATACTCATGTACAGCTAGCATATAGTTATCCCCCCCCCCATTTTATACCCCCAAAATTTACACCAGATGCACAATAATGTCTGTGTGTGAGAGGCCTAACTGGGCTATGATGTCTATGCAAGAGAATTCAGAGTGATCTAGATGATTTGGAGTAAAAAGAGGGCTTCTCCTCCAGGCTGTCCACATCAGCCCCATATAGTATCTCATGGATAGACACTGTGGATCATTTCACCCTCAAAGAACCACAGGGAAAGCACCAAAGTATTTGTTTCAAGCTGCCCATAGAGCTAAACAAAAAAAAAGATGGATTCCTTAATCCACACAAGCTGTGCCATTGTATTCTGACAGTGGGAATCCTCCATTGTCAGAAAACACTGATCAATGGCTGCAGCAGCAGATCGAAATAAGTTTTCCTAGGTTCCTGTTAGACAGAAGTCGGTCCCTAGATTGACTTCCGTTAAGCGGCAATATTCAGAGATGCCTCAAAATTTGTCTGGTCCCTGTTGAACCAGCCAAATTTTGATCCATCTATGGCCAGCTTAAGCCAGTTTGGCTCACTCTGTACCCAGCAGTAAGGCTCTGTTCACACTGCTGCAGCCTGAAAGTCGTATGACTTACGGTGCAACTTTGTCAGGTGACTTCCTGGCAACTTGAGTAATACTTGATGCGACTTTGAAGTGACTTTGAAACAATTTTGAAGAGACTTTGAAGCAACTTTCAGGGAATGCCTGGGTAATCTTCCTGTAATGTAATTCCATCAATATAGATGAGGATCCAACTTGGAGATGGCTTCCATTAAAGTCTATGGGCACAAGTTGGATAGAAGTCGCCTTGAAGTAGTACAGGAACCTTTTCTACAGTTGGAGCCACTGCAGTAGTGCTAATTAATACACCATCATTGACTAACATGGGATTTCACGTGTCACGCAACTTGGGGTCTCACAAGTTGTATCCCAAGTCGTGGCAGTGTGAACCAAGCCTAACTTGGCAGCCTTCCATGATTCTAATCTCTAATATAAACACAGATCAGGGGATTTGGGAGGGGAGAGCCTGACATAATCGCTTGAATGTCTTCACCCGTAAACATTTAGGATGAATTAATGTACAGTGCATGCATATACAGAGTTTGAGGTATTGCTTTTTAAATAAATCTGTTGCTGAGTTTACAAAATGTCATAAAGCATAACCTGTAAAATAAGAGGGTTTATTGTTACCTGTCACATAACCCATTCTTTCAGTCAGCTCTGACCATTTGAAGAATTTTCAAGTGGTTCTAAAGCTTAAACATTTTTTACCTTAATGCATTCCTTGCATTAAGATGAAAAAAGTTTAGGTAACAGTATTACCCCCCCCCCCTTTTATCCTTACCTGAGTCCTCAAATAATCCAGGGCTGTGCTGTCTGTAGTAGCTCAATGGGAGCTACTGTTAGTCAAATCCTGTGACAAGTGAGCAGTGGGTGGGGCCAAGCTATGCTGTCTGTGTCTATGGATTCAGACAGAGTGGCTCAGGAGCAAGGCCGCATGTGGTAGCCCATAGGAAGTGACATCTTATGGATTATCACTGAGAAGAAAAGGAGCGCTGGCAGGGGAGGAGGTTTGGGTTAGCTCTGTGCAAAACCATCACATACAGCAGGTAAGTATTACATGCTTGTTATAAAAAATACAAAATAATTGATTTTACAATCACTTTTAAGAATTCTGTGTTTTCTATCTGTGTCCCATGCCATGTACTGTGGTTTCTTCTGCTAAACTCTATATCAGTTCTACATCCTGTGGTGATATATGGGCTGTAAACAAAGGAAGGGGTTAACGTGGGTGTGGCGCTGTCATATGAATGTGTGGCTAGTGAACCAAGAAATACATATAATCTTAACACAACATAAATGTTCCAAACCAAAAGGTGAATCATCCAGTGATATACTGTAAATAATAGCAGATGTTATCAGTGTATTTTCCTAAAATGAAAAGGAGTCCAAAAGTTTGGGGATAGACTGTTCTTCTGTGGAGGGGGTGAGGGGAAGGTGGAGCAAATGGATAGTGGTAGGTGCGTGCTCCCCTCCCAAACCCCACTCACCAACCCTTCTGCTGCGGTTGTCCTGAGGATGAGGATGGCTCGGATCCTGGAGAAGGCGGCACAGTCCAGTGGGTCCCACTGGACTGTGCCGCATTCTCCGGTGATCCGAGCCATTCTCATCCCCAGGAAAAACCCACTGGACTGTGCCGCATTCTCCGGGATCTGAGCCATCCTCATCCTCAGGAGACCTACTGGACTGTGACGCATTCTCCAGGATCCGAGCCATCCTCATCCTATCCATATGACAGCTCCACACCCACGTTAACCCCTTCCTTTGTTTTCATACCTGGGAGTTCCCAGGCTCTGTGGGGGCAGCAGTCACAGTTATCACTTTGTTTACCTTTTTGAATATATAGCAGCTCCATACCACCTTTTTTCTCCTTTTTGATATATGGACTGTAAGTAGGTCCCACAATGCCCAGGGGGAGGGGTTGGGGGTGAGGGAGGGCAAGAATTCAAAATATGTAGAAAGCAGAAAGGGCAATTGCTTGTGGGACAGACAAGTCCCTTTTTTGCAGGTCATGCTTTTAGACATTTTCTTTTTGTTTTTACTCAACAGCCAATATACTGCCTGTTAAAAAAGTTAATATTTATAGCTTTGTCACAGGTTCACTTTAAATTTGTTTTTCATACCCGTTTGTTTATTGTTACTAGAATCCATCAGTCATAAAAGGATCAGAGATAGTGTTGAGCGAACCCGGACATTTCAAAAATCGTTCGGGTTCGGTCCGGGGTTCTGCTATTTTACTCCACGTGTTGAGAGGCTGCAGGGCAGCCAATCAACAAGCGTTTCACTGGTTTGCCCTTAGAAGCCATCACAGCCATGCCTACTAATGGCATGGCTGTGATTGGCCAGGGCATCATGTGACCCAGCCTCCTTATAAGCTGGAGTCACAGTGCTGCAGTCACATGCTCCTTGGGTTAGTGTAGGGAAAAGAAGCTGAAAGCTTGAGGGAGAGATTTGAGACATTTTAAGACCTGATCCTGCATCCTGAGATAGATTACTTTACTACTGCTGTCTGTGCTGTTGCTCTGAGGACAGATAGCAGAAATTAGAGATTTTACATACCGCTGCTTTGAGTTGCAGATCAAGCTCTGCATAAAACAACGATCTCTACGATCGTGCTCAACGATCAGATTGTTGGGGGAATTTGAGATTTCAAATACTGCTGCTTAGAGTTGGAGATTTGCAGATTAAACTCTGTCTAACGAAACAATCGTACGTTCGTACACAACGATCAGATTGTGGGATCGTACACAACGATCAGATTGTGGGAGTAATTTGAGATTTCAAGACGATAGACAGGAGTCTCGTTGTCGTGTCTGTCGTCATCATTTCATTAGATAGAGTCCTACGTCCT
>BLSH010440387.1:26684-42274 GCA_018402905.1 Glandirana rugosa
ATAAAAAATATTAATAATATGAAAACATTATTATAACGACGGGTTTTGGGAGAATCCCCCTTAGAGGATAACGGACACGGATGAACCCCTCACGTCGTGTGAAATATAGAGATGATCATGGGTGATCAGGTACATTAACTTTACTTACCCGACGGATGTGAGTCTTGTGCCGATCGTTATTATACTTGTATGGGAGTTTTGGAAGTATAGTGTTAGGGTGGTAATGTTGTCACAAGAGTCGGGGGACGTGTAGTGTTGGCGGGAGATGTAGTGTCGGGAGGAAATGTAGTGTCAAGACAGGAGAAATGTAGTTCTAGTGGGGAATGATGTAAAGGGGTGATCTTGATGTAAAGAGGACAGAACTGTGATGTAAAGGAGGGCTGTGATGTAGAGGGCGGTTGTGATGTGCAGGGGGCTGAGAACACTGTTGTAATGGTGGGATTGTGATATGAAGGTTTTGAGGGTATGTTCATATTATTGCTAGCCGTGTTCTGAGTGTAGGCAGCCCATTCATTTCAATTACATGGACTAGTGGGTACTAGTAGAGATATAAAGTGTGCTGCACTCCCCAAGTAGGCACAGGCAATAGGAGATTCCCCCTAAGAGGGTTTTGGGCAGCAATATTATTACAAAAGTATAATAATTATAAAAAATACTTGTTTATTTAATTCAAGTATCAAAATTCATTGCTGCCCAAAACCCTCTTAGGGGGGACCTCCTATTGCCCATTCATTTCAATAGGCTGTCTTACATGCAGAAAAGCATAAAAAGAAGTCCCTGACCCCTTTTTTTTTAAATTGCGCCGCACCAAGCTAGTTTGGCACTCACAAAAACATCAGTTTCAGTGAGTAGACCTCTGGAAATTTTGATTCAATACCCCTGCTCTAGGAGAATGGCTAGGATAGGGTGTAATGTCCCCTGAGATGTACCTTTTAACATAAGCAGTAGGTGAAGGTTTCTGTGTAGCAGCTTTAAAGGGACAGTCGTTAGTTCTAACTCTTCAGCCGGCTAGCTTTGGGGCACAGCTTTACTGTAGGTGTACTTGAGAATAGTCCCAGTCAAGGCTACTAGATGGCTGTATGGTCAGTTTCATAAACGGTTCAGTCTCTAGCAACAGATAGTAAATCCCCAGAGCAGCAGCTCACCATTCTCAATGATATTGCAGCTCACCATCTGGTCACACACAGCAATTAGTCCACTTTCTGCTCTGCACCAAGGTGGCTCTGGCTTTGAATACCCCCAAACTCAGCACTTCAGATCCCGCTCAGGACGTCGATATGCAGCAGTGGCTGTGCACACTGGATAGCGATATACACTCTCTGGTCTCCCGGAATATGGTCTTGTACAGACATTTACTTGTATGGCACCAATACATTATGTTGGGCATACAAAATGCCTGTAAAGCCCTGCATGCATGATCTCAGAAAGTTAAAGTGGCCCTGTCAAATAAAAATAAATAAATAAAGCCCAACTAGTGAAAGGATGGACCATACTGGATTACTAACTAGTTTATCAACATGCCATTTTTTATGCTGGTATAATTTTACCAATTATGCTTTAGATGCATTATAGAAATGCTGCTACTATAAATGTTGCTTGGCTCCTGCAAAATGAGCAAAAAGGCTGGCATTCAGGTGAACAAATAAACAGGTAAAGTTCAGTCCAAACCTGTGTTCAGACTGAACCTTTAGATCACCCCAAAGAGAGAATTGTCACTTATGACCATAGTTTGATAGTTCATTGGGGAATATTCTACAAATGAAAGGAAAGGTGCAGAAAGCCCAGATGTACAGAATAGATGAAGCAGCAGGAATATTTTTACACTGTAAGTCCTCAGGTGCAGTTTCATTCTCAAGCAAGAACACTGAGCAGCACAGTTATGGCCTCACCAAATCTCAGTCCAAATCTTGTAAGACTAGAAATCAGAAGCATAGTGCTTTAGATTTCACACTGCACAGATATGTTCTTGTAGGCACAAGATGTACACTGCTATTTTTCAGAAGAATTTAGGACAAAAAGGTACATCCCTCAGGGTAAGCTTTAGGCAAAATGAACATTCCTATATTCCTATAACATAGCAAATCTTCATAGTTTGAGTTAACCCCTTCACACCGAGCGTACGCAAATATGTGCTGCACTGGACTTGGCTTTTTTCCGTGGGGTTGCATATTTACGTATCTCCCTCCCCTGTGTTTTCTCTATCTGTGAATTTAGGATACATCGTATCTCTCTCTGTCCTTGCAGAGAGGGAAAAAAGTGTAAGTAAAAAAAAAAAGAAACCTCCCTTCAACTGTTAATGTTAATGGGTTGCTAGCAAGTTAGAATACTGATACTCAGTATGGATATATGCCTTGTTAATCACCTCTGATTATACTTTTGTTCGAAATTGGTCTCAATTTTGCCTATCTCCTCTTATGAGTCTGAGGCTATTCCTTTACATATATGTTCCACATAGTTTTACAATCTCAAAGCTAAGCTTCGCCTTCAACCTTCACTGTGTCTTCTTTGTATACTAAATAATTGCAATTGTAGATGGAAGTTACATTTTGAGACATGAGGTGATCCGGGTCACCCCTTTCCTTCTGGCACAGTGTGATCCCCTTGGGGCGTCAGGAGATGGAGTTTGGAGCCCACATCCACCTTACTCTTATATTATGAAGTACTTCAATTACAATGATCTATCCTTTACTATCAACCATTGCTTTTGTGATTGTCACACAGTGTTTAGCCTGTCATTGTCTGTTGGGCGTTTTGTACTAATGCATATTGCTTTTCTTTTGGAAACCTAGAAACGTAGAAAAAAAAAAAAAAATATATATATATATATATATATATATATATATATATATATATATATATATATAAATAATAATAAAATAAAATACTAAAAAATACCTAGTGTTTTGGTAGAATAAAACAAAAGCCAAATCCGCACTATTGTTTTTGGGCTGTACTACAGGTGCAAACAACAACTAACATACACATATGTGGAATCACTGCGATTGTCTGGAACAGGAGAGTTACATTTGGGTTGTTCTTTGGTGGAAGGTTATGGTAGTAGCAAAACAATATACAGCTAAATTTAACAAAAATTATTTTTACTATTTTTGGACCGTTTACCTTTCATAATAATAAAAAAAAATCAAGATACCCATTACTATTTACCAACAAATGAAAGCCCAATTTGCCCTGAAATAAATGTGGTATAATCCACCTGGATGCACAAAGTAGTTGTGATGATATTTATGGTTTTACTAACACATGTTGAAGTTGCAAAATTGTGCTTAGGCATTATGATTTGTTTTACCCTTAGGCACGAAGAGGTTAAGGTTCACAGTAACTTATTAAAATAATTTTTTTTCCAAATTATTTTTTTAGCCTTTCTTATGATTAAAAAAAATATATATAAACAACCACTGTACACTCTATTTATTCCAGGGTCTGGACATAGATATAAGCTTGTTATTATCTTGTGCTAATGCTGACAGCACAGAAAAAAGGTAACTTAGGAAAACAGTGCTCGTATAAACCCTTTGGACATTATGTGTTCCCTAGAGCTTATATTTAGAAAAGTAGCCATTTATAGAACATTGACCTGGGATAAAATACTGCCAGAATCAGCAGTTCTGAAAGTAATTTCTAGAAGCAATACATTTTAATGGATCTTACACCACTTATCTTGCTATTACTATCCCATCACAGTACATAGCAACTTCCTGTATATGTCCTAAAGATATTTAACATAGGAATACAACATTTCATATATTGTTTGAGTGTTACATTAAAATGTAACTATAGGCAAAATAACAAAATAACATAAATGATGCAGTATTTCACTACCAATAACACAGTAGTCTGTTTTTCTGAGTTCTCCTTGTAACATAGTTTTATTACCCAATGATCCTGCCAAAAAGTCTGTTATCTATTAACTTCCTTTAATAGACCAAGCTGGTGATTTGAGGGTTGAGATAAACCATATAACGCTGACAGGGTAGCTTACAATGGCCATCAGTTATTCATTTATCCAAAAAGAAAACGAAAACCTATTTCTGTAACTTCTTTGATACCTTGGTGCCGACTCCCACTGGCCCTTTAAGGTGTTTGGCATTCTGGGAGGCGGGCTGGGGTTTGAGACCATGTGACCACCGTCTTACAATCAGCAGCTTTTAGGGAGTCGCCGGTAACTGTGCCAGGAGCGCTCAGGGTGCTCGCTCTCAAAAATGATTGCAGTCTCATTCATATTTGTGCTTACCAAAAACCTCTGTAAAATATGCATGCTATCTCTCATTGACACAATGCATGGCAATGCACCTCCATTGTGTGCACCCCATCAAAGTGACATTCATTGTGAATGGCATACCAGTGCACCACATGACGCACCCCAGTATACTACAATATATTCACCATGTGTTGTGGTGCAATGTGCTGCTAGAAAAGAATTGTGTGTGTTTTTTCATCCATAGTGGTGCATTCATAATGACACACATTACCACACTGTAAAGGAATGCTTAAAGAAGAAGTATGGGGTAGCTAAAAAACATATATAACTAGTTGATGCCACTCAAATGTAACATCCAAGTATCTCAAAATATTTAATTGTAAATATTGAACTTAACTAGCATGAAAGGGAGATTCACTAGTTCATAAAAACATACCACATTTTGTTAAAAACTATATAAAGTACATTCCAAACCCAAGACAAAGGATTTTAAAAAAGGTATTCTTGATTGTAGAGTTCAATGAACTCACTGCAACTTATTTGCCACATTACATATCATACAATATATTCACACAATGACTGTTTGTCTTATAAAGAACTATTAAGGCAAAATAAGTCTTCATGGGTTGACATGTTTCCTGTTTCTGCTTCTTCAAGACACATGAGAAGAATAGCAGTGGCAACTAAGCAAGTGGAAAAAGAACATAGTAAATGTAATGTACATACACCCTTATTACATATTCAATGACATTATCTGATTATGGTAAAAATTAAAATAACTGGGCTCGGGGGGCGTGGCCAGAAGCCAACCAAGATGGACGCTTAGACCTCGAGCCAAGATGGCGCAGAGTGCTCCAGCCACGCGATCCCGAGCCCAGCTTCGCCTCTTCTCCACGGCACAAGACCTACACTGGGCGACTGCAGGATCCCCTCCGCTGACCATGGAGGATGGTCACTTCTCTGGAGGCAAAGGAGCGGTGAGCACATCCCTGCCACTGGTCCCCCCTAACATATTGCCACAGGGAGAGCAGGCTGCCTCCCTTGACCAGGCCTCGATGGTGGGTCCGTACACACAGTGTACTGGAAACTTTCCCAGATTACACAGCAAGCCCCGGCTTGCACTCTGCATTCTCAGACTGCTCCATGGCAGCCTTTCCTCCTCCTTCCCATGCCACAGGACACTCGGACTCACTACTCCTGATCACAAACACGGGCTGGCCGGTGGCCCTACAGCAGACTCCAGCTTCCGCATCGCTATCTATTAAGGCTCAACGCCAGTCTAGGTACCGGATTCCAGCACATCTGCGATTGGAATGTATAATTCAAATGTGTATCTGCGCTAAATCAAAAACAAAAATTGATATGAATTGATGATATAGCACCACGGTCTATAGACAAAACCCCAAATACAAATCAAACACAACATAAGCAGCGGCGCATAGCTATGTAAATGTGATAAATAAAAGTCCACCTCACAGTTGCTAATGAGATAAAAAAAATCTAGTCCAAATTCAAGCATTTAGGCAGACGGATAATCAGCAGGCTTGTGCAGCATATAGAAACAGTCTCATAAGAGTAGAAGATAAGACACCCGGTGTGGAAGCATTAAAAACAATCCATATGAAGAGTGACCAGGAACCTCCAACTCTGATAATTATATCGCTTACCAGAGCAATTTGGCTTCCAACTTAATGGAGTGGCCAAAATGCGCTTGCAGGGATGTAAAACACTCCCTATAACGATCAAGAGTAGCTCTTTATGGGTTCCCACAAACTCCTCAGCATGTCAAGGAAATCCTCCACCAGCCCTCAGGAGATGAAAAATGAAAAATATGCGCAACAATAGTGTAATCCCGTTTGGCCATTT
This sequence comes from Glandirana rugosa, assembly GCA_018402905.1. Classification (NCBI taxonomy): domain Eukaryota; kingdom Metazoa; phylum Chordata; class Amphibia; order Anura; family Ranidae; genus Glandirana; species Glandirana rugosa. The sequence continues at coordinate 32,770 of BLSH010440387.1, forward strand.
ATTGAATACACAGGTAAAACAGTAGCTCATATATTCCAGGATAAAAAGTTCACAATAGCACGGCCGTTGGAGCTCAGCATTGCACGTCTGCAGATCCACGCCTATTGGTTTTGTCATACCACTGACCTCTTCCTGGGCGTTATTATAGGTATTAATTAATTAATTACATTTTACCCAAAATTAATAATTTAATAACATACACTGAAAATATAGATAAGTAAATGTATACATATACCAACTTAGCTCAGCTATTTTAACCTCAAGCTAATAAATACAACAGCATACAGTCCCTTTTCTTACTTAAGAAAGGGACAAAACCTCATAATATAGCTGTGACAGGGAAGGGGGCGGGATGTGCTTTTTTTCTTCTGTCCTCCGCCAACTGTGTCTCTTGTGACCCATCTCTTTCTTTAACCACTTCAGCCCCAGAAAGTTTTACCCCCTTAATGACCAGGCCATTTTTTGTGATACGGCCCTACATTAATTTAACTGCCAAATAAAATTGATGTCATTTTTTCCCACAAATTGAGCTTTCTTTTGGGGGTATTTGATCACCTCTGCGGTTTTTATTTTTTGTGGCAATGTGATCAAAGGGTTAAGTGTGTCCCTAGGGGATACTTTCTAACTGTGTGAGGGATAGACTCACTAGATGAACACAGTGATCCATGTTCCTGATTAGCAAGAACACAAGATCACTCTGTTCATCTCTGACGGTCTGACTTGTTTACATCAGCAGACCGCCGTTCTATCTCTCTGGGGAGCGATTGTGGGTGGCCGACAGACATTGAGTCTGCAAGACCTGCTGATTGCCTCCCCCTCTGGCTATTGCACGAAATGTCATACAGGTACGTAGTTTCACATAATAGAGCTGACCTGCCGCAGTATATGTACTGCGGCCGGTCGACAAGTGGTTAAATAAGTGAAAGGTCACACTCTGGTCATTCGAAAAAACATGTGACAATCAATCTACCTATTACAGGTAAGTATGTAATTTGGCTTTAATCTCTAGGACTTTCTTTAGTCTGCCACATCCCCATAGGTGTGTGGAGGGGTGGCACATGTTCGCCACAACACATGGGATCATAGCCAGAACCACAAAGAACTAAAATTTAATAATTAAAATAACTGGACTCAAACTGTGGATCAATAGGCCAAGGCCTTTTATTATAGGTATTAAATAATAAATTCCATTTTACCAAAAATGTATAATTTAATAACATACACTGCAAACATAGATAAATAAATTTATACATATACCAACTTAGCTCGGCTATTTTAAACTCAAGCTAATAAATACAACAACATATAGTCCCACAAGCCAGACTCATCCACAATGAGTCTGGCACCCCATCCTGGCCACAGCCAACTCAACACAAGTTTGTAAGTCCAGATTAAAGATGTCAAGGGCAATGTTGGACAAGTAAACCTTGTCAGGTTTGTAAAAACCTGGAAATCCACCTTCTAAAGCCACATGCTGATAAGATATATAGTTTAAAAAGGCATCAATTTTGCCATTGTCCTATTTACTCTTTTACGAATCCTCTCAACATGTTTAATGTCAGGGCTTAACCATACCAAATGAAGTATAACCTTTGAAAAAACTAAGACAAAATTTTGCAAAACAGTATGAAGACACAGCAAATACAACTTAATTTTCAGAATAGTGTTCAAAGTTCTTCGTAGACCTAAATCATTCCCTGACAAAAAAAATAACCTGTGGTGAATGCAACAATTACAATTGCATGTAAAATACTCCACCTCATTCCCCACTTACTATACCAATAAACATTAAAACAGGATGTCGGGAGTCCAAGAGTAAGACCATAGCTTCTGCATGCAGCTCTTCGATGGCTCAAAATACGTAAGAATGGCCAATAATCTGTGCATTAAACAATGTTTCTGAAATTAAAAACAAGAGTTAGGTCGAACATAAGAGATGTAACAAATAAATCTGAACACACCAATACTCCTAATAATAGTCTGAAAAACCTAGCTTAGCTGCCTCTGTAACAGCCCCTATTTGAAAAAAAATGTGAAGATATGTGAAGGTGGTCAGGTTGCAGAAGAGACCAACATTTTTTTTAACCCATATTAAATTGATATATTGTGATGTATGGGAAGGTATTTGTAAAAGGATGGTCGATAGGACAGGAACTGATGATCAAGGGAAAAAACACAAAGTGGATATTGGAAAAATAGACATGTGTGATCCAACGTCCTTGATCAAAGTGATCTGTCTTGCTCCTTCAAAGTAAAATCTGAAGAAAATTAGGACGCAAATATAGGTCTGAAAGCATTAAACCTGACTTCCCTGACTGAATGTGGTAGCAATTACGAAATTCTAAAAGCTCCAAAAAAACATAAAAAGCAGTTTTGAATAGCAAAGATTCGTAAAAAGAAAAACAAACCGATTCTGTGGTGACACACAAATGACTCAAAAGATCAGTAGAAATGGTAAGCCTGGTGACTGTTAGAGTAACCTTTTCATGCATGTTTTACAGAGAAAAAAAATGAATGCAGGAAGGTAACCCATTCAGATGCAAGAAAAAGGAAACACCTGCCAATGTCTTCAAAATGTGTGAATAGGAATAATTACAAGACATTAAAAAGGAAAATAAAACAATACTTTCAGAAACCGTATTTGGAGGCAAATTATGAGAGTCCAAAAAAGAACACCATAAAGACCACAATGCTCAATAACAGGCCCACGTGGAAGGAGCTAAAGAACCATGGATTGCCGATAGTAAATGCATCAAATCAGTTCCCACAAGTGCGGAGGACACAAAAGGCTTACAAAATCCGCTTCTGGTACCACTGTTCAAAATTGCTCCATCTGTAAACGTGACAAAGCATCAGCTATGGAATTGGATGCACCAGGGACATATTTTCCTTTATGCCATATATTTAGATTTAACATGTTACTAAACCCACAACAGTAAAATCAATCTGTATATGCAGTAAAGCATGTTTGTTATACTCACTGTGGAAGCTAAGGGTTTAATCCTCTGCATTGTGTAAAAAGGCTGTTTGATCCTGTCTTCTCTGTTCCTCCCCTTCTTCCACAGTCCCCAATCAATCTACTGATAAGTCGAAGGCTGAGGGGCAAGCTGCACATGCTCAGTTTGGTGTGTATTGCTAGAGAGTTTTTTTTCTTGGGAGAGTGCATGTGATCAGCACAGGGTCAATCAGCACTGTCCAGACAGAGGGTAAGGGGTTCTGTAGCCTTATGGGATAAGTCAGAGAAGAATGAAAATTCCTCCTACAAGTTTTAAACAGACACTGATAGAAGTCACAAGACTGCTCTAACTGCTGATGAAAAGGGGTATTTAGCTGTTTATACAGTATTTACTTAAACTATTGCATTTCCATAGTAGAAGAGGAGCTTTGTCTGCAAACTATACTGTACAATTTTATGATTGTGTCACTATCATCAGGATTCCTGCATAGGTGTTACTGATTGTTGTGGCCAATTTGTTTGTAGACTAACAATTGTAGACCCATACAGAACTGTTTTTATATATGTCATTTTTTAATGATTTTTTTATAAATAAAAAATTGTCAACATTTTTATGATTGGTGCCTACTAAGTCCATTTTTTCCAATTTCTCCTCTTCTACTATACATGATTTGGACGTGGCAATTTACTACTTCAGTACGCACCCATACTGCTATCCTGGGCCTGTGTACTTAATTTTTTTTATTGCATTTCCGTGTTCTGTGTACTGTGAGCGGCCAGATATAGCGAATGCAGGGTCCTGGGTTTAGTAATACTTTAGTGATTGTAAAGTCTCAGTTTTGTTTTTAGTTAAAAATAACAAACATGTTATACTTACCTGCCCTATGCAGTGGTTTTGCACAGAGCAGCCTGCATCCTCCTCTTCTTGGGTCCCTCTTTGGCTCTTCTGGCCCCTTCCTCCTGTTGAGTGCCCCCACAACAAGCAGCTTGCTATGGGGGCATCCGAGCCGAGCCACAGCTCCCTGTGTCCATTCAGACATGGAGCCGCTGCTTTGCCCCACCCTCTTTCTCTCTTCATTGGCTGACTGACTTTGATTGACAGCAGCGGGGGCCAATGTATTAATGCATTAAGATAAAAAAAAAACCTTCTGACTTGACAATCACTTTAAGCATTTAAAAACCCGATGGCGAAGGATATCAATAACAAGCAAAGATTTAAATGCTAAACAATTTATTGAAAAAACTACACCTTTATCATCAGAATGTATTAAAATTCTGCAATCACGAAATTGTGAACCCCATAACTTCAAAGCAACAAGAACTGGAAATATTTGTAACTGAACAATATTACGTGTAAAACCTTTTTCCCGTCACCTAAAATGCCAAGTTCCAGCAGGCCAGTGTCCTTGCCAAAATGCCCCATAACCGCAACCACTGATGCATCCGTAAACAAACTGAGGACAGTGGCTACATAAAATAGGTTACACCGAGTAAATAGATACCTAATATGTCCATAGACTACGCTTTAAAACTTTTTAAAGGTTACCAGTTTAGAGTTACAGAAGAGGTCTTGTGCTAGAATTATTGCTTTCACGCTAACGTTCATGGCGATACCTCACATGTGTGGTTTGAACGCTGTTTACATATGCGGGCGCAACCTACGTATATGATCGCTTCTGCGTACGAACAGAAGGGGAAGGGGGGTGTGTTAACATTTTTATTATTTTTTTTTACATTTTATTTTTACACTATATCTTTATTTATTTTTTTATCACTTTTATTCCTATTACAAGAAATTTAAACATCTCATGTAATAGGACTAAGGCATGACAGGTCCTCTTTATGGAGACATCTGGGGTCAATAAGACTCTACCCTGGAAAGCATGAGATAAAAAAACATTGATCTCTGCTTTCCAGAAAATAAAAAACTGTCAGTGTTTACATCTGCCCGAGGCAGAAGTGACATCATAGAGATGGTAATCCAGCACTGTCACTGGATCGTTAATCCAGCTTCCCAATCGCAGGGGAGAGCCTGGAAATGCGATTGCGTGCGCGCGCGTGGGGGGGGGGAACATCCCCTCCCACTGCATGTAGAAACAATCCAGCAGCTGAATAGACAGTAGGTTGGCTTTTACATGTGAGGGAATCACAAGCTGAAAAAATATCAGAATTGATGCCTGTAGCTGCAGGCTTCATTCAGATATCACCACTTTAACCCAAGGATGTCATATGATATCCTACGGGTGGGAAGTGGTTAATTGAACTTTTCATTCAGATAGGATGAAAACCAACAGCAAACACATTTTTTGTACCTGTTCTTGAGGAATACAGAATTCCATTTTAACTGTGTTAATAGTGACACCTAAGAAATATAAACAGGTAGTCGAATACACTGACTTTTGAGGGGCTAATGAAACTCCAAATGATTGACCAACAATCTGGAATTCCGTAAAGAGGTATAAACAATTGTTAGAACCAGCTCTACCAATAAATAGGAAGTCATCTAAATAATGCAATGAATTGCAAGAACTGGTTTGATAACTCTCTACCCATTCTAGAAAAGTGGAAAACGATTGAAAATATTTGCAAGACAGCAAACAACCCATGAGGAGGCACTTAGCAAAATACTAACCTTCTTGAAAATAAGAACCCAAGGAGTTCAACTCCGAACTGTCAAATGGATTGGCAATAAACAAAAGGCTGATTTAATATCAGTTTTCGATAAGAGAGCTGAAGTGCCAACTCATCTAATTTTAAACAAAGCATTGTTAAAAGATGAATAGGAAACAGAGCACATTATTGGGTCAATTTCATTATTTAACAACAAACCTTCCGGATATGACAAATGATGAATTGGTCAGATTGAATTTGGTTCCTTCTTGAGAATAACTCCAAGAGGAGTCCCTTCTTGAATTTCTTTCTGATTATTTTCTTGAATTATACCTGGGTGTTCTTTAATGGATTGCAAAAAAAAAAACCTAAGCCCCAAAATGAGGGCCGCCTGAAGGCTGCTGAGAAGCCTTCATGCAATAGAGCCACCATCTGACGGCTTGGATAAAGATGAAGCCGAGGTAAAATGTTTTCCAGTCTAAGTGGTGTTACCGCTTTTGAGAAAAAGATCCTTTGAAGCAAGAGTGGCACTGAATGCTATTTTTTTTTTATAAGCAACACAAAACAGGACTGTGCAAAATTATAAACACAACACTTTTGTGTTTGCCCCTATTTATCATGAGCTGAACTCAAAGATCTACAACGTTTTCTATGTACACAAAAGGCCTATTTCGCTCAAATATTGTTCACAAATGTGTCTAAATCTGTGTTAGTGAGCACTTCTCCTTTGCCGAGATAATCCATCCACCTCACAGGTGTGGCATGTCAAGATGCTGATTAGACAGCATGATTATTGCACAGGTGTGCCTTAGGCTGGCCACAATAAAAGGCCACTCTAAAATGTGCAGTTTTATCACACAGCACAATGCCACAGATGTCGCAAGTTTTGAGGGAACGTGCAATTGGCATGCTGACTGCAGCAATGTCCACCAGAGCTGTTGCCCTTGAATTGAATGTTCATTCTCTACCATAAGCCATCTCCAAAAGCGTTTCAGAAAATTTGACAGTACATTCAAATAGCCTCACAATCGCAGACCACATGTAACCACACCAGCCTAGGACCTCCACATCCAGGATCTTCACCTCCAAGATCGTCTGAGACCAGCCACCTGAACAGCTGCTGCAGCAATCAGTTTGCATAACCAAAGAATGTCTGCACAAACTGTCAGAAACCATCTCAGGGAAGATAATCTGCATGCTTGATGTCCTTATCGGGGTCTCGACCTGACTGCAGTTCATCGTCGTAACTGACTTGAGTAGGCAAATGCTCACATTCGATGGCGCCTGGCACTTTGGAGAGGTGTTCTCTTCATGGATGAATCCCGGTTTTCACTGTACAGGGCAGATGGCAGAAAGAGTGTATGGCATTGAGTGGGTGAGCGGTTTGCTGATGTCGATGTTGTGGATCGAGTGGCCCATGGTGGCGGAGGGATTATGGTATGGGCAGGTGCATGCTATGGACAACAAACACAAGTGCGTTTTATTGATGGCATTTTGAATGCACAGAGATATCTTGACCAGATCCTGAGGCCCATTGTTGAGCCATTCATCCACGACCATCACCTGTTGCAGCATGATAATGCACGGTCCCATGTTGAAAGGATCTGTACACAATTCCTGGAAGCTGAAAAGATCCCAGTTCTTGTATGGCCAGCATACTCACTGGACATGTCACCTATTGAGCATGTTTGGGATGCTCAGGATCAGCGTATACGACAGCATGTTCCAGTTCCTGCCAATATCCAGCAACTTCGCACAGCCATTGAAGAGGAATGGACCAACATATCACAGACCACAATCAACAACCTGATCAACTCTATGTGAAGGAAATGTGCTGCACTGCGTGAGGCAAATGGTGGTCACACCAGATACTGACTGGTTTTTGGACCCCCCAGACCCCCCCAATACAGTAAAATTGCACATTTTAGAGTGGCATTTTATTGTGGCCAGCCTAAGGCACACCTGTACAATAATCATGCTGTCTAATCAGCATCTTCATATGCCACACCTGTGAGGTGGATGGATTTTTTTTTTTTTTTTTAACCACATCAGTAGACTGCCCTAAGAGAAAATATTGAGCTTGATATTCATACAAGAATCTGGCTTTGTCACATTATTGTGGCATTTTCCCCTTTCTCTTTCTTTTTCTCTGTTCTTAATCTTTATTTATACATTCCCTTTCCCCCTATCTCTTTCCTTCTCTCTTTTCCTTTGAAAGGGGGGAAATCAAATCCGCAAATACATGTTGAAAATTCCACACCATTATATTTTCCTGGTGATCAGCCTTTCTATAAATACAAAATTATACAAAGTATATGCTATCCGTTACCTTTATTTAACTACAAACACAGTATTGCTATAATGCTATTCATGCATATATATATACGATCAGTTATCTCTTTTCTAAGTTTGGTCCCTCCCACCCTCCCCACCCAAAAAAGAAAAAAAACATAAAAAAAAAGTGGGGGGAAAAGAGAAAAATCACACCCCCCAACTAATAATAACTCCCCCCACTCCCACCTCACCCACAGCTCAAACTCTGCCCCTCTTCTGATTTCATTAGGGAGTTCCAGAGGGACCATACCTTTTCATATTTCTCTCTCTTCTGCCTAGCTATCCAAACCGAATTCTCCATTTAGTTCAGTTCTTCCACTTTCCCTACCTACACTCAAATGTAGGTGGATGGATTATCTTGGCAAAGGAGAAATGCTCACTAACACAGATTTAGACAGATTTGTGAACAATATTTGAGAAAAATAGGCATTTTGTGTACATAGAAAAAGCCGTAGAACTTTGAGATCAGCTCATGATAAATATGGGCAAACACAAAAGTGTTGCATTTATAATTATGCTAAGTGTATGTTTATATTTTCAAGGTAGGGTCACTTGCATTGTCCCTCATTAAAACTGAAACATAACCTTGCTTAAATAACCCCGTATTGGCTGTTAGTTGCATGGGAAATTGTTTCTGTGGCAGGAGAAAATTAAGCCATGATACTACATCCTTCATTCCCCACTTTAAGGAACGGTGTACCAAGATTTTTAGATGAAAAGACTCATCATAAAAGAACCAAGAAAGTCTAGGCAAATTTGTATATGCTTACTGTGTTCACACATGACACTGGCACCAATGCAAAATGCTTGCAACCAGTTGTTGAAGCTACGGGGCAAGGCTTTATGGCTGTCTGTCAGGAACAATGAACCATGAACCAGACCAAGACAGAAGTGCAGTAAAATCACACTATAATACAAAGGTAAAATGACATAGACAGAGTAAACGTGGTCAAAACATACCCAGGGTTTGGTAATCAGAGCAGATAGTCAGAGCAAGCCAGTGAAACATGAGTCCAGAGGTCAGTGAGGCCAAACAGAGGGCATGCAGGGTCAGGAGCCAGGAGGAGAGTCAGCCAAGCAGGGTCTTGAATCCAGGAACCAGAAAGGAACGTCAAACAGGCAAAGTCTTTCACAGGAAAACATAGCAGAGATTTCTCCAGAGATGTGGTGAAGACTAGAGTTGAGCGAACACCTGGAAGTTCGGGTTCTGCTGGTCCGTCCGAACTTCGGGACAAAGTCCGGGTCCGGGTCCGGACGGAACCCGAACGATCGCACGGACAACGAACCCCATTGAAATCAATGGGGACCCGAACTTTTAGGCACAAAAATGGCTGTAGGAAAGTCCTGGAAAGCCCCAGAGGGCTGCAAAAGGAAGTAAAATGGGGGTAAGGGTAGGGCAAGTGCCCTACAAAAAAATGGGGACAGGGAAATAACTGTAAATATTTTTAAAAAAATAAAAACATAAAAAAAGCAAAAATGGAGGTGAATGTGGATCATCTTCAAACTGTGTCTGAAAAGTATTAATTAACGGTAGACGCCATATAACTGTTCTAAAATCATCTTCAAACTAGGGCAAGTGCCCTACAAATAAATGGGGATAGGGAA
>BLSH010440387.1:75464-105940 GCA_018402905.1 Glandirana rugosa
TCTACTGCTCAGTACCAACAATTCCTGTACCCGTCGGCCGAAGAACCGGGTGACGAATTGGCGAACGGCTGCCGACTAGCCGTTAACTGCCGCTGTCTCACCGAGACATTGCGCTTGGCGGCAGTATGCTGTGTAAATGCCATTGGCAGTGAAGGGGTTAACCTGCAGGGGGCGCGCTAAGGGTTAACTATGTTCCCTGGGCATGTTCTAACTGTGTGGGGGCTTGCCTAGCTGGGGAAGAGAAGTGGTCACAGCCTTCATGTACAGGAAGGCTGTGATCACAGCCCTTCCCCCTCACACAGAGCGGAGGTCTGTGTTTACTTACACGGACCTCCGCTCCTTCACTCCGGGGGGGGCATCGCGGGTGGCCGGCGGCAATTGAAGCCGCCGCACCCGCTCCCTGGCCCCCCCGAACACAGTGAGCACGCGCGCGCGCTCACAGTGGCTCTGTATCGCGGCCACCGTCGTATGACGGCGGTTCGCGTTACAGAGCCACTCTGTCGCCGTCAATTGCCGATCAGCCGTCGGCAAGCGGTTAAGCAGTGGGCCAAGAAGCCGGCTGCCCATGTCCTTAACAACCATGACTCGTCATCTGGGTTTCCCCACTGACAGATGAATGTAAGGAAAAGAGTGCTGCCAATTGTCTGGCAATAGAAAAATAGTGTAGGTCCCCCCCCCAGTCCACACCAGACCCTTCAGGTCTGATATTGGTTTTAAGGGGAACCCCACGCCAAAAGTTAAAAAGAAAATGGTGTAGGTCCCCCCAAAATGCCGCCCATCAAGTCAGGAAAGGGGGGGCTGCGAGCACCCCCCTAAACCATACCAGACCACATGCCCTCAAAATAGCGGGGGTGAGTGCTTTGAGGCAGGGACAATTTTTGACAAATTCTTTATGAAAAGAAAAAAAAGAAAAACAGTGTCTGCCGATGTAGATCCATCATCAACCACACCTGGAAAAAAAAAAGACGCCATCACAGAGGCATCTGCCTACTGCAGGCTCCTACATTTGACAGATCCCATATAGGTAAGGGGGTGGGGCCATCTGGCACCGCTCCCCCTCTGACATCAAGGACCGGTGCATGCTGTTTTTTATTTTGTATTTTTTAATGAAGGATTTGTCAAAAACTGTTTTTTTTACTTTTTGACACTTTTTTGGTGAATGGGTAGTGGTACTATGTACCCAATACTGATTCACATGAGTGTGCAGGATCTGGGGGCCCCCTTGTTAACGAGGGCTTCCAGATTCCGATAAACCCCCTGCCCACAGACCCCCACAACCACCGGCCATGGTTGTGGGAATAAGGCCCCCTGCCCCAAAGCACCCACCCCCCCCATGTTGAGGGCATGTGGCCTGGTATGGTTCAGGAGGGGAGAGGGCGCTCGCTTGCTCGTCCCCCCTTTACTGACTTGCCGGGCTGCATGCTTGGATAAGGGTCTGTTATGGATTGGGGGGACCCTACACCATTTTTTTTACAAAATTTTGGCGTGGGGTTCCAAATCCATATCAGACCCGAAGGGGCCCCACACAGTTTTTTGAACATTTTTCTATTACTGGGCAATTGCCGACATTCTTTTCTTTACATTCATCTGTCAGAGGGGAAGCCCCCTGAAAGATGATGAGTCATGGTTGTTAAGGCCCGCTGCTTAATAAGCAGCTATTCTTTACACAGAATTTGAATCAGTTGGTCGTTTTTCGATCAATCAGAATTCTAATCATTCTGAAAAGTTGGAATTTGTTTCAAAATTAATAAATGAAAGAATTTTAATGAAAACAAACTGAAAACTTAACGAAACGAAACTAATTCCGGAACCAAACTAAACGAATTCCATAAGGAAACGAAATTAGTAACATAACGAATCTAACCCTAAGGAACCAAAACTAATTTTTCCATTCTGCACTTGTCTATCTAAGCCCATTCATAGCTTGGGCGGAACCACTTGAATAGGTAGAGAGGAACCCAAGGATGATGAAGCTGGCAGCAAGGATAGACAGCGCCGCATCCACTCATTGCCATCAGCCACTCTGGCCCGCTCCATCGCAGTAAGGATTTCATTTATATTTTGTAGAAAATGCAGCCACAGATGAGCTTTCTTCTTATGTCCTCCGCCAACTGCATCACTTTCTTTAAATAGGTCAGGCCATTTGAAATGGCATGTAATGATCAATCTACCAATTACAGGTAAGTATGTAAAATTAGCTTTAAACTGTAGAAACCTACTTTAATCTGCCACGGCCTAAAAGGTGGGGGGGGGGGCACATTTTTGCCCCATCCCACACCTTTCATTCCTTTGCACATCAAAAATACAAGATGCCCCCTGGATGGGCATCATAAGTAAGACACAAAATCCAGCCTCTGAATAAATAAATGAATAAGCCAGCCAGTGTTCTACTTAAATATTCTAACAAACAAAGGGCAAAAAGACATATGGTAAAGTCTAAACAAGACATTGCTAGTAAAAAGACATTACTTTTTTTACTTAGTTAAAAAGCAGTTCGTTTCAACTTTAAAAAATTATAACTTTTTTATTACTTTTCATATAAATGACATGTATAAATTAGTGTTGGTCATTACATTTGGGGAATATGTCACCAATAACATGTACAATAGAGACATAGTAAGCCAGCAGACTATGACAGATCGGCAGCAACCAGCAAAGACTGAAATATAAGCATTATTTAGGATTGACCTTTAAATAAGGTTACAAAAAATTACTCATCCTTGAAGTTCTACTCTACATTTGATTCTATATAGCGGTTAAACTAGCAAGGACCTGCAACAATAACTTAATATTTTTATTTTGATAAAGGAAAGCAATCACATGAAATTAACCATTACAGATGTGGTGATAAAGGAACACTTTTACTGCCACCTGATATACCCCATTCACTGCAAAGAAAGTGAATGTTACATAAGGGAAAGAAATTCCAAAGGTTTCATTTATAATTTAAGAAGCTCTAAGTGTTTCAGATGAAGCTAAAAACACATTTCATTATTATTGATGATTATGAGTCGTGCTGGCATAAAACATGAAGTCACATTCCCATCTCTATTATTTATGATACAGTATGTATGCATGAGCAAAACGCACTTCCCTGATTGCATATTTATGAAACTGAATGTCAGATGAAAGAGAAATGTAAACACCTAGCTATGCCTTGTTCTGTGTACAATGCATTAATGAAACTGTTTAATTTTGTTAATTATGATGCTAATGTGAAGTGCACTTTGTCCTCAAATAGACAGTTGATTCAACAGGATAATATTGGAATGAATAGTAAAACAAATGCAGTACGCCTTTTCAAGTCGCATAGATTAAAATATTTCACTATAAGTACATAATTTGCTGCCTATCGTTAGATTCATTAGAGGTTTTAAAAACAAATGCCAGACAAAAGGTAAAAAAGCAATCAGTGCATTACTAATGCTATCACGTTTACACTATAACTACATTGAAGTTAGAAACTTTGAATAAATTACATTAACCACTTGCCGCCCATATAACTTATACAGAGGCACGGTGGCACTGCTGCTCTGGATCACGCACCTAGTACATGATCCGACTCTTCCGAGCCTGGGGCGCAAATGTGCGCCGCCGCTGGTCCACTTCCGCTGTGATTATACTCAGTGGGAGCTGATCTGCAGGTACACAAGGCAGATCGCCATTCTGTCAGTAGGCAAGGCATGAATCCAGTGTTCCTGCAAAGCAGGGACATGGATCCATGCCTTTTGATAGTAAAAGCACCTCCCACAGTACACTAAAACACTGGTCAGGCACACAGTTAACCCTTTGATTACCCCTAATGTTTAACCCCTTCCCAGCCTGTGTCATTAGTACAGTGACAGTGCATTTTTTAGCACTAATCACTGTATTAGTGTCACTGGTCCTCAAAAACTGTCCGTTAGTGTCAGTTAATGTCCGACTGTCCACCGCAATATAGCAGTCCCACTATATGTCAATGATTGCCACCATTACAAGTAAAAAAAAATGTAAAAAACAAATAAATAAATATATCCCTTAGTTTGTAAATTCTATAACTTTTGTGCAAACCAATCAATATATGCTTATTGGGATTTTTACCAAAAAATATGTAGCAGAATACATATTGGCCTAAATTGATAAAGAAATTAGATTTTTTAATTTTTTTTGGATATGTTTTATAGCAGATAGTAAAAAATATTGTTTTATTTTCAAAACTGTTCGTCTTTTTTTCTTTATAGCGCAAAAAATAAAAACCACAGAGGTGACCAAACAAAAGAAAGCACTATTTGTGGGAAAAAAGGACATACATTTTATTTGGGTACAGCATTGCACAACCGTGCAATTGTCAGTTAAAGTAACACAGTGGCGTATCTCAAAAAAATAGCCTGGTCATGAAGGGGGGGGGACGGACGACACATGGCTTACATTGGGTTTTATAAATGTGAGAAGACACACGGAACCTGCAGTTGGCTGTAAAGATAACAAGCAGGCATGCTCTAGGATCACAATAAGACCACTTTCACACCAAGGCATTTTCAGGCGCTTTTGCAAAAAAATAGCGCCTAAAGAGTTCCTGAAAAATGCCCCCCAATACACCCCAATGTAAAAGCCAGAGTGCTATCACACTGGGGCGGTGCGCTTGCGGGACAGAAAAAAAAGTCCTGCAAGCAGCATCTTAACAGCGGTGTGGGATTGGTGTATTCACCGCTCCTATACCGCCCCTGCCTATTGAAAACAATGGGGCAGTGCTCCCGAAGCGCCTGAACACTGCTTCAGGAGCGCTGCAAACCGGCACTTTTAACCCCTGTTCAACCCATTGTGGGGGGTTAAAAGTGCTAACGCTCGGGCGGCTCCGGTGTGAAAGGAGCCTTAGTGAAAAGCAAAATTGTGAGTTTTTGCAGTGGCTCTCTCCTCTTCCACACAGGGCATATTGATAGCAGCTGAAGCTATTGGCTCCTGCTGCTGTCAATCAAATTCTGTGATGAGGGAGCAGGGGGGGTCAGTTCACTCTGTCTGTGTCTATAGAAACAGGCGGCATGGCTCAAGATCAAGCCAGCAGGTTTGCATCATTCCATGGTGGCTATGTTCATTCTCCATAGCCCCACCATATGTAGGAATGTAGCTACCCTCTCTTGCTTGCTCCTGAAATGGGCTAGGTACTATGGACTATAGGATTTGTCATGTGCATAGAGCACACCATGGCCAAAACTGACCTGTACTACTCATCCAAATAAACAGAAGGTAAGAGTAAAGAGTAAGAAATTATTTCATAAAAGATAGATTACAGGGCCATTAAGGAGTGGATGTGTATGATTTTTTTTTGGAGAATAAGGATACCATTTAGTGTCAATTTAAGGGCTTGTTTACACATGCTACAACATGAGGCTTCGGACATGCTTTTTTAACCACTTCAAGATCCCTCCACAGTACATTTGCTGTTTTGGCAGCAGCTAGCTGCCATATCCCCAGTATTTTTTTGTACTGCGGGCGATTCTGTGTCTAATAAAAGTGGTCCCGGCAGTAGATCCACCATGGGATTACTTTTATAGGTGGCGGGAGAGCTGCACCCCTTTCCTGATGCTTCCCGGTCATCTCCAGGCTTACCAGGTCTGTTGGTTAGCCCGGAACCGATCCATTCCTCTCTGTGCCTGGGCCCCCGCTTGGCTCTACACCCTTGGAGTAATGGAGCGACGTCCAATGTCACTTCCACCTTCTGGCCTTAAAGGAATGATTTTTTTTATCTCTTAAAGGTCTTGAAGGCAAAGTTACCTTTTTTTTTTTTTTAGGTGCAAATGTGAGATCTGAGGTCTTTTTGACCTCAGATCACACAATAAAGAGGCCCTGTCATGCTTATTTCTATTACAAGGGATGTTTACATTCCTTGTAATAGGAATAAAAGTGTCATAAGCCTGTAGTACAATTCATGTCCTGCCTGTTTGCTTACCTCTTTGGTTGTGTCAACTTAGAGGCAATGTACATCATTACCTGTGTGTTAAGTAGCTTCCCTCTGTGAACTCTACCCCAGTCTCCAATTAAGGAAACACTATAAAAGACCATGTGCTACAAGCCTCGTTGCCGACCAATTATTGTGTGTTAGGCTTGTGTGGTTGCTTCTGCCATGTGCTATAAGTTTGTTTCAGTGTATCGATCTCGGCTAGTTCTTTGACCTTCCTTGTCTGCTAGTGTCCCCAATCTCAACTTGTTCTTTGACCTTCCTTGTCTGCTAGTGGCCCCAACCTTGGTGTGTCTCATGTCTGTTTCTGTCTGCTTGTAGTCCTGAACCTTGGCTCTCCCACTGACCATCTCTTGATAACTTGCACTGCTGCATTCTCTCCATTTCACCTGTAGCCTGCCGTGAGCATGAGCTGGGGGACCCCGGGGGCCACGACCTGGATCCAGTTGCAGCCAAGTCCATCCTCACCACCAGAGGCCCTGGTGAACACTTGCTGGCTCTTAGACACCTCACCCTATGCTCTAGCTCCCTGTGCTATCTGTGTCAGGGTCCCAGCAGTCCCGCTTCCCTGCACCATCCTGATCTCTAGTCGCAGCACTCAGCTAGGGGTTCACAACCTTAGCGGTGCACTTAGCAACCTTAGCAGTGCACTTCGCACTTCAGCGGTGCAATTCACACCCCAGTGGGGCGTATCTGTCACCTTACCCCAGATGACCTGTCTAAAACTGATAAAAACATTTTTAAAGGGACAGTGTAAAAATAAAAAATAAAAAGTAATAGTAAAAAATTTAAAGCGCCCTGTTCCTTCAAGCTCGCATGCAGAAGCGAAAACATGCGTAAGTCGCAATCAAAATATGTAAACAGTGTTCCAATCACATATAGGTATCACCACAATTGTTAGAGTTGAGAGCAATAATTCTAGCACTTGTCCTCTGTAACTCTAAACATGTAACCTGTAAAAATGTTTAAAGCATCACTAAGGAGACTTTTAAGTACCGTAGTTTGTCGCCATTCCATGAGTGTGCACAATTTTAAAAGCATAACATGTTAGGTATCTATTTACTTGGCGTAACATCATAGTTACATAGTAGGTAAGGTTGAATAAAGAAAAAAGTCCATCCAGTTCCACGTGTGTAGGTGTACGTGTTTCAGTGTCTATAATTGTTTCCCATATCCCTGTATGTTGTGTTCTTTAGGATGAGAGTCTTTGAAAAATATCCATACTCCCCGCTGCCACCATGAATTGTGGAAGAAAGTTCCACATCCTTATTACCCTGACAGTGAAAATCCCCCTGTACAGTTTAAGGTTAAACCACTTCTCCTCCAAGCTCAATGTGTGGCCCTGTGTCCTCTTACATTCCCTGAGACAGAATAGTTTTTTTCCTATACTGGGATCACCATTGAGATATTTGTGAATTGCTATAATGTCCCCTCTCAAACGTTGCATCTCCAGCGAGAATAAATTTAGTGCTTATAGTCATTCCTCAAAATTGATGTCGTCCGGGCCCCTTATTAATTTTGTTGACTTTGTTTGGACTCTCTCCAGTTTCAGCACATCCCAGAACTGGATGGAGTACTCCAGATGTGGCATAACCAGAGTTTTATAAAGTGGCAAGATTATCGTTTTATCCCTGGAGTATATCCCCTTTTTTATGCATGCTAAAATTCTGCCGGCATTGGTAGCTGCAGCTTGACATTGCGTGCTATTGCTCAGTCTGTCATCTACTAGGTCCCCCAGATATTTCACATTATACCAAAAAATTGGGCTAATTTTACAGTTTTTTATTTCAAAATAGCATCTCCGAAGCCTCCATAGAAATC
Organism: Glandirana rugosa; assembly: GCA_018402905.1. Lineage (NCBI taxonomy): Eukaryota > Metazoa > Chordata > Amphibia > Anura > Ranidae > Glandirana > Glandirana rugosa. The sequence goes on from BLSH010440387.1 coordinate 83,221, forward strand.
TATGACAAAGCTTGCTTGAAGCACCTGCAGCTTTTGAGAGGCTTTTATTCAGCGTTAGCTTTACTTTGTGTTGGAGGTATTAGGAATAAGTGTACTACTGAGGAAAATAATATATTGCAAACAAATGCAATATATATATTATATAAAAGGCTATTCTGTCTGTGTATTCTGTCCCCCTTTTCACTGGATAATGGGTTATGCTTTCAGATGCAAAGTAACATATATTTCTAGCTCATATACTATATATTTAAAGGTTTGTGGACACCCGACCATAATACCTACTGTAGATGAGCTTTTTAGACAACCCATTAGAGATGGGCCCCTGGTTTGAGTCGAATGCATGTTCGTCTTGAACATCGGAGGTTCGCCTGTTCGGCGCATCCCAAACATTATGGGGCATCCGCGGGAAATTCTAGCGCCGTATAATGCATTCCAATTGTGGGGAAATGCCCCCGCTGATTGGCCAAAGCATGCACATGACCTGCATGCTTTGGCCAATCACGGCGCACTCTGCAGTGAGAGCTATGATTGGCCAAGGGAGGGCAGCAGTAGGATAGCACCACCCAGCGGTCCTCAGGGAGTCTAACTGGAGCCGCGTGTATAGCATATAGCCTCCATTGTAATGCAATGCCTTTAGTGTAGAATATATACAGCTAAGTCAGTGTATAGTATATAGAGTCCATTCAGGCAGTGAAAGAATATATATATACAGTGCTGCCCATAATTATTCATACCCCCGGCAAATTTTGACTTAAAGTTACTTTTATTCAACCAGCAAGACATTTTTTGACGGAAAATGACATAGGTGTCTCCCAAAAGATAATAAGACGATGTACAAGAGGCATTATTGTGGAAAACAAACATTTCTCAGCTTTTATTTACATTTGAGCAAAAAGTGTCCAGTCCAAAATTATTCATACCCTTCACAAACTGTCACAGTCTGTGGGAAAATCAAAAGTTCTATACCACTCGAAATAGTCCAAGCTGTTCTAAAGCATCCTAATTACCCTTATTAATTGGGAACAGCTGTTTTAATCAACTCAACGAGGAGGATTGTGTCAGCATGGATGTGGAGGATAACACGCAGCAGTCTTCAAGGGATAGTTTTCAGTCCCCAGAAACCCAAGGAGTTGTGTGTGGCTGGGAGGAGGTAGTTCCTGATAATGTCATCCTCGGTGACCCAGAGGACACTCATGCCTCCTCAAACTTACGCTGCATGGGCTCTCTGATTCTGAAAAGCCCGCGAAAAGACCCTAGGATTCGTGGTATCAAGGAGAGGGATCATTACAGGCTGACAACCCTTCTTGATCCACGTTACAAGGGTAAAATTGCGGAGCTCATCCTGCCTTGTCAGAGGGAGCAGAGGATGAAACATCTTCAGGATACCTTAAAGAAACGTTTGTGCAATGCCTTTCCAGACCCTGGGAGGTTATCATGTCCTGGTGCTGGACAACGTGTTTCTGAAGCTTCAGTTGTTCAGAGGCAGAGTGGTGGAGAAGGTGGCTGGCTGACCAATGCCTTTAAACATTTTTTCAGTCCCAAGCACCCAGGCCTTGGTTCAAGCTACTATTGTCAGTGTCTGTATTATATGGTGCAGGAATATCTGGGGGCAAGAGCAGACTTGGAGACCTTTCCAACTGAGCAACCACTGAGTTACTGGGTCTCGCGGATGGACCACTGGCCGGAACTTGCTCAATATACAATTGAGCTACTGGCCTGTCCTGCAACCAGCGTGCTTTCTGAACAGACATTCAGTGGTGCTGGAGGGTTTGTAACCAATCAAAGAGTGCGCCTGTCCACAGACTCGTTTGATAGGCTCACATTTATAAAAATGAATCAGTCCTGGATCAGCAGCTATCAAGCCCCTAATGCTGATGCAAACTGATTCAATTTGCTAGGGATCTGGGATCCCTTGAAGACTGCCTATGCTGCCTATCCTATTCCTCCTGTCCTGAATCTAGCTGATGATAGCTACCAACGGTATTTTGTATTTAGGACCCCACCAACACTCAAGGCCCAATTTTTCTGCACCTGTTTGACTGGGGCATGTCATCACAATTTCTAAAATAATTTGCAACAGCAGGGCCCGTTCCTGTGCTCAACAAGAGCAACTGCAAGGGGTTACAGTGTTCTGGCATCGCCAACACCCATGGCCCAATTTTTCTGCACCTGTTTGACTAGGGCATGTCATCACAATTTTTAAAATAATTTACAACAGCAGGGACTGTTCCGGCACCCAACAAGATTAACTGCGAGGGGTTACAGTGTTCTGGCACCGCCAACACCCAAGGCCCAATTTTTCTGCACCTGTTTGACTGGGGCATGTCATCACAATTTCTAAAATAATTTAAAATAGCAGGGCCCATTCCTGCACCCAACAAGAGTAACTGCAAGGGGTTACAGTGTTCTGGCACCACCAAAACCCATGGCCCAATTTTTCGGCACCTGTTTGACTGGGGCATGTCATCAGGTCCCCCCAAAGCACCTTGTCCCCATGTTGATGGGAGAAGGGCCTCATCTCCACAACCCTGGCCAGTGGGGTCTGCGGGCGGGGAGCTTATCAGAATCTGGAAGCCCCCTTTAATAAGGGGGCCCCCAGATCCCGACCCCCCTATGTGAATGGGTATGGGGTACATTGTACAAAAGTCTAGTGACATACAGGTACGTCACTAGGCGGGAAGTGGTTAATGTGTTTTGAAGTCGACGCAAGTGTAAATGAGCGCTAAGAATGCAATGAATTTTAAATTTACCAGGCCCTAAACCTAACTTTTTGTTTATAAATGGCCACATAATGATAACCTAGCTTTGTCGATAAAGCAATGGCATACAACTACAGTTAATGGACATGACTATTCAGTGAAATCACCCATTCATCCCTAATCACTATACAAAAGATAGTGAGGGGTGAGCTAGTGCAGTACAGATATGCCAGAATAAAAACTGAGGTATTCGGAAGGTAGGCTTTGCTCCCTGCATGCATCTCAATGTTTTTGATATCTTTGTTTTAATTGAGGTTTAAATCTTAGTGAAGTAGTGTTACCACGTAATCTTTGTTATAGAAAAACATTTTGTGCATGGTAACTTCCTCTGTAGGTTTGTGTCCATGTTTTCCCTTATAAAAAAAGCAATCATACTATGAACTTAAAATTTGGTCCAACATGAACTGAACTTTAAACGTCTAAATGCACAGATGACAAACGTACATGGGAGCTGTTTAACCTGTCAAAGCATTTGTATTTCTTGCTTTCCAGTCTTGAGATTTACACAACACTGCTCTACAGCACAATACAGTCTAACAGGGAAGGGGATCTGATCTTTCCCTGCTGCAGTTTCACTTTCACTTACAGCCACCTCTGCACCTCTAGCCTGTGACAGGATAGTGAAAGAAAAAAGACCACCTTGATGATACAGAAAGAGACTATGGGACCAGTTATCCCAGCACTTGCCTAATTAACCGGTCTTTAGAGGTTCAGCATAGGAGACATAGGATTAAAAAAATATTAATTTTTATTGTACAAAATTCATATAAATAAATATAAACAAAGTGATACAAGCCTAAAATAGATCCACAAATAGTTGTTACAGAAATTATCTACAATAATACCGGAAGACCATATTTGTAGATAACAAACTATATAATATCACTTGTAAAGCTATATGCTTACGGTAACTCGGTGTGCCAGGTCAACGTCTCACCAAAAAACACGGCTTCTTCAGGATCCAATGTGGCACAGTAGAGAAAAACGACATATATTATGCAGAGAGAAAGAATGTAAGTATTCACATAGTATAACACTCAATACCATATGTACATATGTACCACAAGCATATAAAGATGAGAGACTAGGGGGAGATGACTTACTGAATGCCAGAATTCACAGAAGTGGATGTCAGAGAGAGGCCTCTAATGTGAATGGATAGAGTATGTCACGGTGTATCACAAGAAATCAGAGGGCACCCCTCCAGGTACCTCTGTGGCCAAAAACATATGCAGCTAGTATCAATTGCCAGAATGGATTACCATACGGCAGATAACAAAGTCATCCAATACGTTAAACCAATAAAACTTTGGGACATAATGGGTTCTTACTATAAAAGACAAGGCATCACAGGTAATTAGTAAAGGGTAAATGCATGTCCAAATAGCCAAAATAGCTCAAGACAAAAGCACACAGAATGTCATGATGCATAACATTATAAAAGGTATATAGATGCATATAAATTGACAAGTCTGATGAGTCTTAAAGGAACACATCGTATAATTAGAAAAATGGTTTAAAGCTCACACTATCATTCATACCCAGTGGTATGGTTGCTTTGAGTTTGCAGATCCATCTGCATTCTCGTTGCAGGATGATCTTATCCTAGTCGCCCCCTCTGAGGTTGGGCAGAATATGTTCCAAGGCTGCAAATTTAATTACTCTGGGATCATTATTATGTTCAAGACTTATGTGTCTGCTTGTGGGGGTAGATAGATTATATCTACCATAGTACACATGATCTTTTATTCTCTGCCAAAACTGGCGTTTAGTTTTTCCAATATAAAACATACCACAGGCGCAGAGCATGATATATATAATCCCTGTAGTCTGGCAGTTTACATGGTCTTAAATCCGATCCAAACTGCTATTCAGTAAAAGGAAATCTTGATTTTCAAAGACCCACTCACAATAGTTACAATTTCCAAGTCCCATTGAGTGACACTTCATCCGATGTAGGCACTGCTCTAACAGTGAAATTACTTCCCGTGAATTTATCTCTAAGGGATTTTGCTTGTTTGTATGTGATCTCAGGACAATTACTGACATATTTGTAGAGAACAGGGTCATTGGACAGAAGGTGCCAATGTTTTGTAGTATGTTCCGTATGTGAGAATGTTGGTGTGTGTATGGTGTAATAATTCTTACACAATCGGAGCCCGCTTTTTCCTTACATTTGAAAAGCAACTCCTCCCTAGTAGGTCCACACGCCCTAATTAAAGCTTTACGTAATTACATTTTAGAGTATCCTCTGGCCAATAACCTGTCCCTCAGAGCATCTGCTTTCCATTTAAAGTCTGTTTCACATGAACATATGCGTCTTAGACACAAATACTGGCCGAATGGTATCCTCTGAACCAGGTTCTAGCCACATGGAGTATTGTATTACCTGCGGTTGGTTTATGATAGAGTGTAGTTTCAATGGCCCCATTGGTTTGTTTGAGAATTTGGATGTCCAGGAACAAGATCACCCTCTCATGGCATTGCATTGTAAATGTTAAATTAAAGTCATTTCGACTGAGGGTTGTCATAAATAGTTCTAGTTTCTGAATCGCGCCGTCCAGAACATCATTACGTCATCAATATAGAGAGACCAACTTAAATATATTGCCAAAAATGAGAGAATGCCTCATCCGAGAATACCAAATGTATCCCCCCCAGGTACAGATTCGCATAAGAGAGCGCACAAACATTAGAGGGAGCCAGCGTATGTGAAACCATTACATGTAAGTTTATGTTCCAGCAGTTTTAAAATGAATCTAGTGTAGCCCACCAAATTAGAGAGTCTTTCTTGTAGGAAACTATTTGTTATTGCTAACTCTGCTGGCTACACTAGATTCATTTTAAAATGCAGGAACATATACTTACACGTAATGTTTTCACATACGCTGGCTCCCACTTCCTCCAGGTACAGGGGGTCGCAATGGGCACCTGTCGTGCGCCCTCTTATACGAACCGGTACCTGGAGCGTAGGAGCGTTTGGTATTCTCGGATGAGGCATTCTCTCATTTTTGGCAATATATTTTAGGTTGGTTTTTCTATATTGATGATGTCATGATGTTCTGGACAGGCACGATTCAGGAACTAGAACTATTTATAACAACCCTCAGTAGAAAAAACTTTAATGTAAAATTTACAATGCAATGCCATGAGAGGGTGATCTCCTTCCTGGACATCCAAATTCTCAAACAAACCAATGGGGCCATTGAAACTACTATCGTAAACCAACCGTGGGTAATACTATACTCCATGCTGCTTGTTTATTTATCTAGCTTTAGTAATGTATTGCATAGTGCAGGTCCCTCAGCGGTCTGTGGGCGGGCATATGTGCTCTTGATGTGTATCTCCTTACACATTGTGGGGGCTGGGTTTGCTGGGTTTGGAACAGATCCACCCTCCTGTGTGTGATTGATTAGTTCCTCCTTGCCTCCATCGCTGCGCGCAACAGTTTGTGCGCATGTGCGGCGCCGGGCTTGCGTCGCGTGGCATCATTCGGCCATGCCTGGCGTCCCTGAAGCGTACTGCGGGGGTATATTAGGGTGCCCGGTCGGAGGTGGAATTGGAAGTCTGGCAGATGCAGGCGAATTGCACATATCGTCAAAGATGTGAGCAGTACCTTCCCTTTGGGCGTGAATATCTGATAGTGGTTACGCTTTACTCTGGGCTTACATGCATTACTCTCTCCCTCTATGTGTTCAGGGTGGGTGAACTCTGTGTGTCATCATAGTGGGATCACTTGAGTTGCCTTGTCTAAGTACCCATTATGTCCCAATATTTTATTGGTTTAACGTATTAAATGACTTTGTTTATCTGCCGTGTGGTAATCCATTCTGGCGATTGATACTAGCTGCATATGTGTTTGTCCACAGGTACCTATATATGGAGGGGTGCCCTCTGATTCCTTGTGATACATCGTAACATACTCTATCCATTCACATTAGAGGCCTCTCTCTGAAACCCACTTGTGGGAATTCTGGCATTCAGTAACTCATCTCCCCTTAGTCTCTCATCTATATGTGCTTGTGGTGTCTATAGACACTAGTGCGCTACTTATATATTGCATGACCCATGGAATGAGTCCTCTGGTCTCCCATAAAGAGAAGCGTTTGCTTCCATGGTTTAAGAGATAGGATCATTCACTCTAAGGTTAGTGTAGGAACCCACTGTTGAAACGGTGTACTTTGCAGCAGTCAGTGGGCTTAAAGTGGTAGTAAACCCTCCTATCATTTTCAGCCAAGGAAGCTGCAATCTTGGCCTCTGTTTAATCTACAACTGCCATGATGCTGCACATGTGATCAGCTATGACACCAGCCATTGGATGATATGACAGTTTGGTTTAGAGCACAACCAATGGGAGTGTTACTTTTCCGGCACGTGCCGGAAATGTAACTAGTTTTTAAACTGTTAAATGGATGCGTTTACTACCGCTTTAAGCACTTCATGGTCATTCAGTGTGACCAAATCCCCGTATTTTTTCATTTTTGCTATATACGTTTAAATGCTTTTAAAGAGCCTGGCAGGAGTAAGTATCATGTGTGCACTGTAATATGCATTATTTTTGTCTATTGGTCTTACAAGCAGCACCATGCATTTGGTAGAGTGTTCTCCTCAAATATGTATCTTTTTATATATTGCATATGACACTGAGAGTATATATTCATTTCCAGGCCTTTTTTCTTCACCCTGCCTTGTGCCTGTGGGCCCTGGTGCCCCTGTGCCTGCCCCGGGGCTGTACTTTGTTGGACGCATATGATCCACTATAATGCTGTAATGATAATATGTACATATGGTATTGAGTGTTATACTATGTGTATACTTACATTCTTTCTTATATGTAGTGTTGCTCTACTGTGCCACATTGGATCCTGAATAAGCCGTGTGTTTTGGAAAAATGTTGACCTGGCAGACCAACTTACTGGAAGCATATAGCTTTACAAGTGATATTTTATTATTTGCTATCTACAAACATGGTCTTCCAGTATTATAATAGAAACTTTCTGTAACAACTATTTGTGGATCTATTTTAAGCTTGTATGCCTTTGTTTTTATGCATTTATATGAATTTTGTACAATACAAATGTATATATTTTTAATCCTATATCTCCTATACTGAACCTCTAAAGTCCAGTTAATTAGGTGGGTGCTGGCACAACTGGTCCCGTAGTTTCTTTCTGTATTATATGTTCAGGTGTGGCACTAGCCACCCCCCTTTTTTTGACCACCTTGATGAGTTTATTCTATCAGTCTGCTTTCTCCTCCTATCAGCATGGCTCCTTTCACTGGAACACACTTGACTGGCTCCTCATGCTGCTCCCCCTTCTTCCTATCTGAATACTACTTTACAGACTGTACAGTAGACTAAGTTAATAACAAGCCAAATTCAGGTACACCTATTGCTTGCATGTGAAAAAAATACATTATGTATTTTTGATTTCAGAGCTGCATTAATTGAGCCTTTAATATTTGCCCTGAGTTCAGCTTTAAGTATTCTCCTTTGGTCCAAGGCATGAAGCCTAGCTGGCTATTAACCTTTATTTATTGTTTGTTTTATTTAAAAAAAAATTTACTTTGTGAGAAAGTCTAAAATGATTGTCGTTTTTTTTTCACATTGTTTTAAAATATCCTGATTTGGTCAATATAAGGATGCAATCTGATACCTTGCTCCTACCATATAATTTGATATTTAATCATTGTAGTCAAAATAAATTGTTCATATTTTAATTTGCCTGGTCTTTTCTTTGCATTATTAGTCTTGACCATGGTGTTTCATTTCAATTGTTTATTCATACTATAAAATGATAAATGGAATCTGATTAAAAAAATGTTTGTATTCATGTTTTCAGTTACATGGATTTTCTATTTAACTAAAAATCATCAGTGATTTGAGTTATTCATCAGTGAATAACTTTAATCAATCCATGTATTTATTCTGAAATATGTTACCACACCTTTCAAGCTCAAACAAAAAAACAATGACAATAAAAATTGCATTGCATTTCAAGAAGGATAATCAGTTTCCACTGAATACCTGTGTATAAATTCAGATGAATGTTACATGAATTAAGAGAATTTTTGAATTTAGCAAAATTTAATCAAGTTTATTGCAAATTGCAAGCAACATGTACAGAAATATAAATGATCACGTTGCAGTTCAATTTGGGCAAAGCCTAAAATCTGAAGTTATGCTGCTCATCAGCAAATTTGACAAAGCAATTTGTAAAAAATGAAAAAAATAATAATATATATATATATATATATATATATATATATATATGTGTATATATAAAAATTCCAATTACACCTGGAAAAGAATTCTACAAACATAACAGTACCTAGGAACACTTGCTCTAGCTCACAGAAGATTTTTAGGATTTTGTCTTAATCTTAGGAATATCCCACTCATTCCTATTTCTGATAACTGGATTACATTGCTAATAATAGGTTTGGTCTAGAAACAGGTAGATTCCTTTAGGCATAAGCTTGCACGTTTACTAACATGGTGCAAAGTGTAACTGGGCAGATGCAGCATGTTTACTGAAAGTACTATATCATTCATAACTGCGTTTGTTTGCCCATGTGAATTTGATATTAAATTTCTATTTGTCTAATTAACTTCTTACTTCACAAGATGGGTGGTGCTATATTTGGATAGAAGCATAAAAAAAATCAGTTCTACGTTAGACAAATATACTATATAATTGGGTCCTTGGGGATCACATTGTAACACAACTGGCCCTTTCTCAGCAATAGGTGGACAGAATTAAATGTGAGTGTGATGTTCTACAACTACATGCTATATTTGCTTAAAAAGAGATTGCAAATTATGAATTTTAAAGAAGGGGTGCTTAATAAACAAGATATGTGCTGTTCTCTAAAAGTGTCATAGCAAACTTTTGTAATAAAACCATAAAATATATCCCCAAGTTCACTAGCCTATGCACTAAGTGCCTTATGACAGCATTTTTTTCCAAATACTCTTCTGCCACTTTTTCAGTGTTGAGATACATTCTATCATGGTGAGACAGCATGGTCAGATTGTGAAGGGGAGAGAAGAGGCAGTATGAATGGATAGTGGAGGAAAGGAAGCAGCTGAGTCTTAGGCTGGATTCACACCTATGCATTTTTAGTGATTTTTGCATTTTGCAGATTTGCACTGCAGTTCATTTAACATGGTTTCCTATGGAACACGTTCTGAGGTGCAAAATGCAAAACGTCCTAAAAATGCATAGGTGTGAATCCAGCCTTACTCAATGCATGCCCTGAATAGTGATGAGCAGGTTCAGTTTGAGCAGGGTTCAAATCAAAACCTCTTTGAAATCAATGGGAGCCAAATCTGTCAACTAAAAATGCCCATTTTCTGGGCTAATAGACACTGTGTTGGGGAACGTGTATCAATGCAAAAATGTATTTTGCCAGGAGCAGTGATTTTTTTTTATATACAAAATATTACACATTAAAAATGTCCAATTCCTTTAAATAACATGCATGGGGGTGCTCTATTCCTGTCTGTGAAGGTGTGCGTCTCTATGATGTACAGAAAATTCTGCAGCAGCACATATATTTACAAGGGAAAACATTTTTTAAATTGCTGACAAATTACTTTGACAGCTGTCACTGCCAGCTTCTTTTTTAAAAAAGAAATACAGCACACAGATCCCTCCAAGGGTCTGCTATGTATTTTTGGGATATTTGTAGTTTTTTTTAAGAAGCTGGCAATGAAAGGTAATCTACTGCCAATTTAAACTGTATCTTTTTTTTTTTCTTTGTAAAAATCACTTTTGCACTAATTCATCCTACAAAAAGAATGGAAAAAATGTGTAGACCCTTTTGAGTCTGGTATGGATTTTAAGACGGTACCTCATAAAAAATGCATGAGGTCTCCTGAGAAATCCATGCCAGTCCTTTCTGATCTATTATGAATTTTAAGTGGGACGCCACACACATACCCAAAAAGATGTGTGAGGCCCCCCAAAAATCCATACTAGACCTTTAATCCAAGTGCAGCACCCTCCTAGCATAGGATGCTAGGTAAATTTCGTTCATGGCTCCTGTAATCAAGGGAGCAGTAATTGTTTGTTCTCACCTGTTCAAGGTCTCACAGTCTGGGAGTTTTATTGCTTCCACCTGCCTCTGAAAAAAGCTTCCAGAACTTAGGGTGGGAGATTCACTACAACCAGCTTGAATAGTTATCAGATTCCAGCCAATCCTTGGAGAGGAGTGTCTACCTGGGGGCTGGAATGAAGATAAATAGTTTGAGACACCGGAGAGCTGGATTCCCCAAGAGGGTTCCAGAGCTAGAAGGTCTGCTGCCCTCAGGCTGCCTATGAACAGCTGCTCTTTAGGGTGCAGCAGTGCCAGAGCTGGACTTTGTTTGGAGCTGATTGCAGAACCATACCACAAGGGATCTAGTCTTGAGAAGTGCTGTCTCACTGGACCATGACCAGAAAAACTGGAAGGTGGCAGCTGTCCTGGGAATGGACTTGTGAGTACTGACTGTAAACTGATCCCTGTGACTAGGTAGTGTACTGGAAGCTGCACTGGGAACCGGCAGTTGTGCATTGGCACAAGGTGACCAGATGCCAAAATGAATTGCCCCGTGGTCTTCAGCTGTGAGGCCTTAGACTGTCCAATCTTCATGTCTACTCAAGGGGAAGAATATCCTATAATAATTACTAATCATTTGGAGCATTCCCTACCCACTGTGTCACTGTTGTGAACAAGTCCTAAAAAAAGCAGTTCTACTATCTTGGAAAATCAGTTCTGATCTACATGATTAAGGATCAGGATTAAAAATATTGTACAAACATACATACACACATATACATTAACTCACACACACACACATACACTCATAAACACACATACGCACACACACAACATACACACACAGCCTTTTTGCCAAATGAGGACTGTACCAGCACTCGCATTACAGGGTGAATGGTTAGTTTACACTGTTGTCTGTGGAAAGGGGGGGGGGGTGGAGAGATCAGGACTCAGAAAGAAAGAAAAGGACCGGTAGGCTAAAAAATATATTATATACAGTATCTCACAAAAGTGAGTACACCCCTCACATCTTTGTAAATATTTCATTATATCTTTTCATGTGACAGCACTGAAGAAATTACACTTTGCTACAATGTAAAGTAGTGAGCGTACAGCTTGTATAGCAGTGTAAATTTGCTGTCCCCTCAGAATAACTCAACACACAGCAATTAATGTCAAAACCGCTGGTAACAAAAGTGAGTACACCCCTAATTGGAAATGTCCAGATCCCATGGTGTCAATATTTTGTGTGGCCACCATTATTTTCCAGCACTGCCTTAACCCTCTTGGGCATGGAGTTCATCAGAGCTTCACAGGTTGCCACTGGAGTCCTCTTCCACTCCTCCATGCGACATCACGAAGCTGGTAGATGTTAAAGACCTTGCACTCCTCCACCTTCCGTTTGAGGATGCCCCACAGATGCTCAATAGGGTTTAGGTCTGGAGACATGCTTGGCCAGTCCATTGCCTTTACCCTCAGCTTCTTTAGCAAGGCAGTGGTCATCTTGGAGGTGTGTTTGGGGTCGTTATCATGTTGGAATACTGCTCTGCGGCCCAGTCACTGAAGGGAGGGGATCATGTCACAGTACATGTTGGCATTTATGGTTCCCTCAGTGAACTGTAGCTCCCCATTCCCGGTAGTACTCATGCAGCCTCAGACCATGACACTCCCACCACCATTTGACTGTAGGCAAGACACACTTGTCTTTGTACTCCTCACCTGGTTGCCACTACACACACTTGACACCATCGGAACCAAATAATTTTATCTTGGTCTCATCAGGCCCCATGGCATGGTTCCAGTAATCCATGTCCTTAGTCTGCTTGTCTTCAGCAAACTGTTTGTGGGCTTTGTTGTGCATAATCTTTAGAAGAAGCTTCCTTCTGGCACGACAGCCATGCAGACCAATTTGATGCAGTGTGCAGTGTATAGGCACTGACAGGCTGACCCTACACCCCTTCAACCTCTGCAGCAATGCTGGCAGCACCCATGCGTCTATTTCCCAAAGACATCCTCTGGATATGACACTGAACATGTGCACTCAACTCCTTTGGTCGACCATGGCGAGGCCTGTTCTGAGGGGAACCTGTCCTGTTAAACCACTGTATGGTCTTGGTCACCGTGCTGCAGCTCAGTTTCAGGGTCTTGGTAATCGTCTTGTAGCCTAGGCCATCTTTATGTAGAGCAACCATTCTTTTTTTCAGATCCTCAGAGAGTTCTTTGCCATGAGGTGCCATGTTGAACTTCCAGTGACCAGTATACTTCCAGTATGAGAGAGTGAGAGTGATAACACCAAATTTAACACACCTGCTCCCCATTCACACCTGAGACCTTGTAAAACTAAAGAATCACATGACACCGGGGAGGGAAAATGGCTAATTGGGCCCAATTTGGACATTTTCACTTAGGGGTGTACTCACTTTTGTTGCCAGTTGTTTAGACATTAATGGCTCTGTGTTGAGTTATTTTGAGGGGACAGCAAATTTACACTGTTATACAAGCTGCACACTCACTACTTTACACTGCAGCAAAGTGTCATTTCTTCAGTGTTGTCACATGAAAAGCTATAATAAAATATTTACAAAAATGTGAGGGGTGTACTCACTTTTGTGAGATACTGAATATATATATATATATATATATATATATATATATATATATTTGTTTTTTGTTTTGACACACTTTGCTTTTTTTCAAATAACATACCAACATAAACATTTTTTTTTATTTTATCTGTGAATAAATTCACCATGTACTACAAACTATAACTATTGTGAGATTGCATAAAAGGAACCAAAAGCCCCCAATAAACCATTGTTAAGCACAGATGTGCGTTCTTTAACAGAAGGTATCTGCATGTCTCACTTCCATCAAAAATACAAAGAAATGAGGGATTCATTCCTAATTTTTAGACAATGGGTGTAGCCATGCAAATAATTATTGTTTGCCCCTGGGCTGACAGTGTGACCAAAACTTCTTATTACCCTTCAATAGCTCTAATAATAACTCTTTCCTCCCTTATCTACTGTGAAACCAGAACTGCTGGTTTACAATACAGAAACCACCGTATATTATAGAACTATTTATTTCAAACTGTATTCAACTGTTTCAGGCTTGCCATCATCAGTGCATATTTTAGAAACCACTGCTTCCTTGAATGTAAAATCATATGAAAGATTCTTCAGACTTGTATTTTCTGCATTGTTTAGGGATCTTCTTTGCTTCTTCCACTAGGTTATGAGTCATTTGTTGTTCATCTAAAATACTGGCATGTCTGTATGGTAGTGACATCAGTGTGTGTGAGTGACAGCCCTACCATACGTTTTAGCTTTGTTAAGTTAATGCATATAGTTTTCTGAGATTAGGTTAAAGTGGTAGTAACTCATTGCTGCAGTAATTTAGGTGTATGCACATCTGCAACATTTAACACTTTTTCTGCTTAAAAATCTATCCATCCCCGATGGTGAACTTGAACTCAGGCCCATTGTTTCATTTTGTCCTTGCCATTTGTCCATGTTTGGCATTCGTTGAAATTTTATTTGGACTATTTCCCCTGTCACAGGAAGCAAGCCTAAGGTTTTTGACACTGCAATTGCAACATTTTAGCCTATCTGGAACTCTGTTACCTAATGTTACTCTAAAAATATATAAAAAGCACTGATATGACCTTTTTCATAGCTGATGGCTATTAATCTTATATGACTCACATGTGTTATTTTGCCCACCCCTGTATATGGCCAACATATAGGTCACTCTCTTTCCCAAAAATTCCTGTTCTTGCCCCTGCATCCGATTAAAGGGACACGGTCATCATTGATGGAAGCTGCCATTACTGAACTCTAAGGATGAGTTAATCTGCCCAGGTTTTATATTTCATGGGTTTAGCAATTCCTATTTGAAACTCAATGGCTGGCTAGCAGCAGAGTATAGTTAATGCAGGAGAAGTGGCCAAAATATACCAGAGACACAGTACAGACAGTTGTTCTCCTACAAGAATTAAGAGACCACAAGCAACACATCAGTGTAAAAGTAGCCAACAGTAGAACAATTTTATTGAGCAAGACTTGGCCCAAATATACTAGAGATGAAGAGAACAAGCAGGCGTTTTACTGCAAGAATTAAAGTACTGCATAGTATACAGCAGTGTATAATGACAAGTATCAGGACACCTTTATTCAGGGATATTAGGCAAAAATGTAGTAGAGCCAATAGTGCAAACAGGGATTTTCTAAACCTCTTGGTCATTGTTTAAAGGCCATGTAGTACATTGCAGTTTTAAAAAAAACTCTCAGGACACATCTACACATAATTAGCCAGAATGCCGAATCTCAAATCCATGGTAGTGGCTAACTCAAACTGCAACCCTACTGAACTCTCTTATGAGAATAGTAGTTCCTTGGCTGTTATACCAGGACTGTGACTAAAATATACTGAAGTCAGATGCCATGAGGTACCTAACATTTATAGAAGAAGGCCTGCAACGGTAGCCCCCATGATTCTCTTATGACAAAATTACTTAAAAATGGTACCCCTTAAAATAACCCCTACAACCATTAAAAATAACCTACATCATGTCTCTAACACTCAGCCTAATCCTAAACATAACCATCAGCATCAATTTAACCTGCAAAGGATTTTTTTTTTCTCTTCTATTTATAAATGTTTTCCTTGTTCAAATATTTTATTGATAACAAAGATTACAGTACAGAGAAAACATGTAGTTTTTAGGATATATGCTATACAAAGAAGGACACTTGAAGTCAAATGAGCGAATGACTAAAAGTATTAGCATAACAACATGGATAAATGGCCAGATGTCAATAGTAAAAACAATGTTGTAACAAAGTTCAAGTGAAGGAAGTTTCTGACAATAGATCACCCTCAAGAGTAACTGAAGGCACACGATCAAAATGGGATAATGAAGGCTGCCGGTTGTATGACGGAGGCTGATCTCATAAGAATAAGTAAAGTGGTTGAAACATAAGAGTAGGTTGCTTCAGTGTAGGGACCTACCAGTTTATCTGGGAAAAGAAAGTTATATGAAGGGACTATGGTGTTTTAGTTGAGCTGAAAAGGACATGTGATTGAAAATGGGGGAATGTAGACAGGGCAAAAGAAAGAAAGGAGTTTGAGGAAGAGAAAGAGTTTGATGAAGAAGGAAAAAAAGAGATTTGGGGAAGGGAGGTGGGGGGGGGGGGTGGAGGCCCCTCAGGGGAGGGAGTAAAAGAAGAGAAGAAATAGATGTCTCCGGAGGGAGACTAGAACCCTAAACAGGCATTGTCAGGGAGTATACTGTGAGCACCTAATAGTGCTCAGGGGAGCAATGGTGTGTGATCAAAGTTAGGGGGTAAGAAGTTTGTCACATATGGGTCCCAGAGCTGCTCATTTTTGACTACTTTATAAAAAGTATGACCTTGATTTTAGCATGGATCATTGCCTGTGTGACCCTATTATGTACAGCAAGGATGCTAAGGGAAAGAGTTTTCCAAGCTCTAGCTATCGTCTTTTCAGCTGCAGTGGGGACCTGGAACAGTAATTTGAATTTACGATAACTTACATCTTGTGGTTTCTTATTTAAAAGTGCAACAGAGGGGACCAGAGAAATGGGAGATTCAAAAAGCTTAGTTGTCAAAGATATCTGACCAGAAGGTCTTCATGAGTGGGTATTCCCACTAAATATCGAGGTGGGTGCCTACTCGGTTACAACAATGGAAAAATTGAGGGGGGGGGGGGGGTAGTGCCGCAGAAATTTGGAGAACCTGATGGCGACCAAATACCATCTAGTAAGAACTTTTTAATTTGTTTCTAAGGCCCCAGTGTTCTGAGAGGAAGACTTGGTGGCATCCCAAATGAGGGTCCAGTCTATGGGGTCTAAAAGAATTCCAAGGTCCCTCTCCCGCTTAGTGACATATGGGGGAGGAGTATTGCTGATGGGCTCTAACAGTTGACGGTATAGGTTGGAAATAAGGCCCCTCCTATGGGGATCACTTTTACATTGATAAATGTTTTCATACAAAATTCACCAAGGATTCATACATTTTTCCAGCTGAATCCATTTAGAAAAATAATTGGGATAAAGATGTGTAAATCTTTTGTGAAAAACATTTATAAACAAGCCACTAAAGTGTATGTTAAGACAAAAAATATATACATTACATCTCTGTAGTTCATACACATTTACCATGTTTTATTCCTGCAAGTACAGAAAAATAGTGGTTTATGTGCCAAAAATGCAGTAGGCTCCTAGTTTCTTGTTGTAGGCATCACACAGCATTTTTGTGGGCAGAGTAGTGTCAGCCCTGCCCAGTTGTATTTTTGTTAAACCACTGAATTCCTCCTAGTATCCTCATCACCACAAGATAGGGACTATTTTTTCTGTAGTCACTGCAGAAAAAAATGCTATGTATGAATTTCCCTTTTGTCTTCATGTAAAACAAAACTGTACACAAGTGTAGAGATAGCTGACATTTCAATTGTTCAGCAGAACTCTATGACTTTATCATATAAATATGTTATTTAAACATTATCCAAGGAATGTGCTACACACAAATAACAGTTTGTTATCAAGAATAGCTCCCAGCTATCTGTGGAATTAAGGACGCAGAACTGCACACAGCTTGGCTGATTAATTCCTGGCTCACTTTATAAAGATCTTTTTTGCTAATGTCCTGTCAGCTTATACAAAACTAAAATGCTTATATTATTGCAGAGGAACTTAATTAAAAAATATGATGCTCTAATAAAGAATTTAGTCAAAATGAACTAATAACCAGGTTTTACTTGCTCATTTGTTTGGATACTGTAATACAGCACTGTTTGAACATAATGCTGTGTCTTAATTACTTGTCACATTTTTCAAATATTATTAAACTTTCATTGTTTCTTTTTTGCTTTATTCTGTCCAAAAAAACTCATAATGCATATCAGCAAATGTATTATTCAATAAAGTAAATTATGCTTCAAAACATTAAAGAAATTAATCTAAATGGATGTGTTAAAATCATCAAAGCAATCAAAGTAAGAGGAAAAAAAATCAATATAATTCAGCAGTAGCACTGTTATAATGAAATAGCATAAGTAAGGAAGAAGACATGCAAACAAAGCTTTGTTTACCATGTAGCTGTGCGCAGTACATGTACAATTCAATACATCATTGCAAATCCAGACAGTGACTGCACTATGAGTTGCATTGTGGGGACCTAGATTTATAAATATAAAAGATGTACAGGGTGCATCCTTAATGGTGAAGAGGAAGCAACATAGCTGTCCTGCCTCCCCATAATGCATCCGCTCTGTGCATTTAGTACCAGGTTTGGTGTTGTGCTGTACCCATATATTGGTGGCTCTGTACCTCCTGCCTTTTTCCTCCCCTGGGATCCCCTGAATCTTTTCTGGACTGTACTGGAGTTAGTATGTTCTGCCTGCTTGAAATGTCACATGTGCTCAGTATGTCCTAAAGAATGAGCTGTGGAGAGTAGGGATGGGCAGAACGGACTCCTGTTCGGTTCGCACCAGAACTTTCGAACATCACGAAAGTTCAGACCTGAATAACGAACCCCATTAACGTCAATGGGACCTGAACATCAAAAATCAAAAGTGCCCATTTAGAAGGCTTATATGCAAGTAATTGGGCATACAGTGGTTATAGGGGTCCGAGTCCTGCCCTGGGGGACATGGATCAATGAAAAAAAAGTTTGTAAAAAAAATCATTTTTAAATGAGCAGTGATTTTTTTATTTTTAAAGTGAAAGCATAAAAATGAAAAATTCCTTTCAATATAGTGCCTGGGGGTCCCTTTAGTCTACCTGTAAAGTGGCAGATCTGTACCATGTCTAGAATCTGCTGCAGCAATAATTGCATTTATAAAGCCAAAAAAATGACATTTTCCCTGCAAGCTGCCTTTATTTTGCTCAGCAACAGCTGGAGAGCCAGTGTGTATGATGAGGCCACAATGTAATGCACTGGGAACATGGTTAGAGAATTCTTGGATAAATTCTGGTGTCACTTAACTCTATAGAGGTGCTCTTCATGAAAGCAAGAATTGGCCTTTCTGTAAAAAAAATTGCAATGATATGCACCTGTCAAACAGGTGCAGAAAAATTGGTCTTTGGGAGTCGGTGGCGCCTTCCCACCATAACCCTATAGAGGTACTCTTGATGAAAGCAAGAATTGGCCTTGCTGTAAAAAAATTGCAATGATATGCACCCGTCAAACAGGTGCAGAAAAATTACTCTTTGGGTGTCAGTGGTGCCTTCCCACTGTAACTCTATAGAGGTGCTCTTGATGAGGGCAAATAAAAATTGCAATGATACGCACCTGTCAAACAGGTGCTGAAAAATTGGTCTTTGGGTGTTAATCATGCCCATGAAACCCATACCAAAAACATTCTTCCAGATGAAATGATTGAGCACCCTCAACGTTAGGCAGCCTCAAAGTCCTTCGGAGATTCCACATCCCAAAAACACTTAACCAGTGACATCGGCATCAAGGGCTTCATAGCTGGTAATCCAGGATTGATTCATTTTCATAAAAGTCAAACGGTCTACGGAATCTGTGGACAGACGCATGCTATGATCAGTAACGAAACCTCCTGCAGCACTGAATGCCCATTCTGAAAGCACGCTGGATGCAGGGCAGCCCAACAACTCAATAGCATACTGGGCAAGTTCTGGCTAGTGGTCTATTCTCATGACCCAGTAAGCCAGTGGATCGTCAACTGGAAAGCTCTCCATCTCTGTTTTGGGCCCCGAGGTAATTGTTCATCATGTGATGCAGACACTGCCGATGGGATGTGGAAGATGACAGCCCTGGGCGGTGAGGACTAAAAAAATTCCGAAATGCATCACTTAGGTAACACAAGAAACCCTCTGTTTGGGACTTTATAGGGCATGAATTCCACAAAACAAATCAGACGATTATAAAAATCTCATATTTTTATTTTACAAGAAGTTAAAATAGGGAGGAACAAAAATCCCATAAATACAATAATATATGTGTCAACAATACATATCTAAACCAGACCACTTATTGCAATACACTCATGTATATGTACAGAGTACTACTCAATGGGTTTCAAGGTCATGCGTTGTTCCTCTTCTTCAGGGTAAAAAAAAAGTGGTAATACATTGGTTGCTATCTATGATAAGCAGAAAAGGGAGAAATAAGTACAAATATATAGTAAAACAGATATCGGTATATACTGCATATCATTAATATAAATATACATTTAACGGTCTGAAAATAGCGTGGTTACCAACCGTTTAAAAAGATTAGTAGTAGGCATAATCTTCTTTGTAGGATTAGACACTAAATATAATAGACAATTGTTGCTGTGGCAAGCCTTGGGCCATCCACCAGAATGGGAGAGCACCAACACAAATCCCAGGGCTCCACCCGAATGGAGGAGGAGGAGAGATGTATCTGGTGGATCCCCGTTGGCCCCACAGACCAAGTCACAATGCACCCCTGGTAGTGTATATCTGAGAAATACAAAAGTACATAGTTGTAAAAAATGAGTGGAAACTGAAGTTGAATGTAGGAATATGCATGGTGTCAGGATGCTCCTAGCACCGTGGGAAAAACTCCTATGCATATATATATATATATATATATATATATATACCCACCAATCAGTGCCGTGAAGTGTGCATAAGGAGGTAGGGTCAGATGTTGAACCAATGGTGCTTGTCTGGCATTTTAAATAGTGATAATTATGTGACAAGAAAATTTAAACCTGGAGAAAGAGAAGATATGATGTGTGAAGAAAAATGAAAAATAAAAAAACAAAAAAAAGAAAACGAAAAAAAACAAGTGATAAGTGAATGCCAATGTGGAGGAAATAGTATATGACACGATCATTGCAGAGATGACCAGAAAGTGAAGATAAGGTGTCATTAATGCATAGGTGTGTATGATTGTACTTGTGGGAAAGAAACGCCCACTATCATATCCACTACCCAATATGGGTCAAGTGAAGCATAAATGAAAAAGAAAACCAAAGGGAGAGGTCAAAGGGAGAGGTCAAAGGGGAGGGAGGGAGAAAGTACTGAGGGGACCATTTGACAGACCACTCTGAACCTCTGGTTGTGATCTAGGATTATTTACATTTTCAATAAAGCCTCACTAAGAAAGTAAGCATCAATGCTGTTGATTTAAAGTTGATTTATAAATCCCTCCCTTCTCGTATTTTGCACATCCATATTGGGTAGTGGATATGCTAGTGGGCGTTTCTTTCCCACATAAGTACAATCATACACACCTATGAATTAACGACATCTTATCTTCACTTTCTGGTCATCTCTGCACTGATCGTGTCATTTACTATTTCCTCCACATTGGCATTCACTTATTGCTTGTTTTTTTTTTTTTTCGTTTTTTTATTTTTCATTTTTCTTTACACATCATGTCTTCTTTTTCTCCAGGTTTGACATTTTCTTGCCACATAATTATCACTATTTAATACGCCGGACAAGCACCATTGGTTCGACATCTGACCCTACCTCCTTATGCACACTTCACGGCACTAATTGGTGGGTATATATATATATATATATATGCATAGGAGTTTTTCCCACTGAGTATCCCGACACCATGCATTCAACTTTAGTTTCCACTCATTTTTTACAACTACATACTTTTGTATTTCCCAGATATACACTACCAGGAGTGCGTTGTGACTTGGTCTGTGGGGCCAATGGGGGCCCCCCAGATACATCTCTCCTCCTCCTCCATTCGGGTGGAGCCCTGGGATTTGTGTTGGTGATCTCCCATTCTGGTGGACGGCCCAAGGCTTGCCACAGCAGAAATTGTCTCTTATATTCAGTGTCTAATCCTACAAAGAAGATTATGCCTACTGCTAATCTTTCTAAACAGTTGGTAACCACGCTATTTTCAGACCCTTATATTTATATTTACATTTATGATATGCAATATGTACCAATATCTGTTTTACTATATATTTGTGATTATTTCTCCCTTTTCTGCTTATAGATAGAGTTGAGCGAACTTCTAGAAGTCCGGGTTCCGTTGGTTCGGCCGAACTTCGGGACAAAGTCCGGGTTCGGGTCCGGATAGAACCCGAACTTTGTCCCGGACCCCGGACCCCATTGAAATCAATGGAGACCCGGCCTTTTAGGTACAAAAAATGTTGTAAAATAGTCCTGGAAGGTCCTAGAGGTCTGCAAAAGGCAGGAAATGTGGGTAAGAGTGGGACAAGTGACCTACAAAGAAATGGGGACAGGGAAATAACTTTAAATATTTTTTAAAAAATAAAAACATAAAAAATGCAAAAATGGAGATCATCTTCAAAATGGGTGTTATTCACACATTAGATCTGTTCTGCACACATCTGAAAATAGTTTAGAACACTTTACCTAAAACCGGGGAGAAACCATACACATGCTCTTCAAACATCTGGAATCTGTGTGTGAAAATACAGCATAGAGAAGAGCATGCATCTTTTCTTCATACATCTGGAAATAGAATAGAAGTTCTATTCTATTTCCATATGTATGAAGTACAGATGTAATGTGTGAAGAACATATTTTCTAGGCAAAGAAAAGATGTTGTGTGTGAATAAAAGATGTGCAAGCATTAGCGGCAATAAGAAAAGTGACAGAGAGATACGACATAAAAGTGTGTGTCTAAGGTCTACAAACTTCTCGTACACATACCAAAGAGGGGCCAAAATCCATTTCACAAGATTTGATAAAAGTCTACACACGTCTTGTCTAGATTACACACTTATTGTGGGTAAAACTTCTACTAGAGGTAAAAACGTAAAAAATACAAAAATAAAAAATTTTTTATAAATTTCAATAAAGGGACAGGGGTAAAGAAACATCCAGTGAACAGGGTGAGAATGGGTGTAAAGGACGGAAAACGTCTGGAGATCCTGGAAGGTCCTGATAAAATGTTGTA
>BLSH010440387.1:105980-150520 GCA_018402905.1 Glandirana rugosa
AGTTCCAGTACGTAACGAGGAGAAGAAGTCCCCTTTTTTCACCATTATGTAACCAACGATAGATATTCATCTCAACTCGCTTGGGCCTGACATTTCATGCCCAGGCATGGCTTGAAACCCCACAGGCCCTGGGCCTGGGCCTGGGCCTGAAAAGTCAGGCCCAAGCCCAGGCCCCAAGACCATTAAAATTACTTTTTAGAATTTTTACGACATTTTTTCGGGTCCTTCCAGGATCTCCAGACGTTGTCCTCCCTTTTACACCCATTCCCACCCTGTTCACGGGATGTTTCTTTAATTAATACTTTTCAGACCCATTTTGAAGATGATCTCCATTTTTGCATTTTTTATGTTTTTATTTAAAAAATATTTAAAGTTATTTCCCTGTCCCCATTTCTTTGTAGGGCACTTGTCCCACCCTTACCCACATTTTCCCTCCTGTTGCAGACCTCTAGGACCTTCCTGGGCTTTTTTACAGCATTTTTAAGATTTTTCATTAAAATTACCAGAACCCCGGACCCGAACCCGGACTGAAAAGTCCGGGTCCGGGTCCGGGTCCCGGACACCCCAAAGTTCGGTACGGACCCGTACTTTACAGTCCGGGTTCGCTCAACTCTACTTATAGATAGCAACCAATGTATTACCACTTTTTTCCCCTGAAGAAGAGGAGCAATGCATGACCTTGAAGCGTGTTGGGTAGCACTCTGTATATTTATACATTAGTGTACTGCAATAAGTGGTCTGGTTTAGATATGTATTGTTGACACAAATATTATTGTATTATGTATTTATGGGATTTTTGTACGTCCCTATTTTAACTTCTCTTAAAATAAAAATATGAGATTTTTATAATCGTCTGATTTGTTTTGTGGAATTCATGCCCTATAAAGTCCCAAACAGAGGCTTTCTTGTGTTAGTATTGTATTGAGGGATGTGGGCATCCATTCCACATATCCCCTAAGAGAGATGCGGTTTCACCAAAAATGCATCACTTAGGGGGATGCCTTCTCCAATGCTCCTATCTTGACCAACAGAAGACTCAAAACTACGTTTTTTCACGTCACTGTAACCTACTGGAGTCTGGAAAAACGTTCAATAAAATCCTCTTTAATGTGTCCTCAAGAGATTTTATCTTCTGCACTCTCTGTGGGGACAGGATGAGATCTGAGACCTTCCCCTTATAACAGTGGTCAAGGAGGGTTGCTAACCAGTAATGATCCTTCTCCTTTATGCCATGTTTTCTTGTGTCCTTTCACAGGCTTTGAAGCCTCATCCTCCTCCCCTCTGTCTGGATAAAGTGGACCTTGAGAGGAAAGTAAGTCCTCCTCTTCCTCCTGCTGCTCTGCCTCCAGTGCCCTGTCCATAATGCCACGCAGAATCTGCTCCAGCAGGAACACAACAGGGATTGTGTCACTGATGCATGCACTTTCATGGCTCACCATCCTTGTGGCCTCCTCAAATGGTGACAGTACAGTGCATGCATCCTTAATGATCAGCCTTTGTCCTGGGGAAAAAAAGCAGAGGTGGTCTGAGCCTTTCGTGATGCCGTACTTGCACAGGTACTCATTGATGGCCCTTTGCTGCATGTATAGCCGCTGCATAATTGCCAAAGTCGAGTTCCACCTGGTGGGTATGTCATAAATCAGGTAGTTTACGGGCAGGTGGAATTCCCGCTGAATTTCAGCCAACCGAGCACTGGCTGTGTATGACCGCCTGTAATGGCTACACACTCTCCTGGCCAGCTTTAGCACATCTTCCAACCCTGGGTACGCATTAAGGAAACGCTGTACCTCCAAATTGAGGACATGTGCCAGGCATGGCACATGTGTCAACTTTCCCTCTTTAAGGGCAGACAGGAGATTTGAG
This sequence comes from Glandirana rugosa, assembly GCA_018402905.1. Classification (NCBI taxonomy): domain Eukaryota; kingdom Metazoa; phylum Chordata; class Amphibia; order Anura; family Ranidae; genus Glandirana; species Glandirana rugosa. The sequence continues at coordinate 107,844 of BLSH010440387.1, forward strand.
CCATTATCGCACACCACCATTCTTGTTTCCAGCTGGCATCATTTGAACCACCTCTGGGCCTGTACCTGCAGAGCTGCAAGAATCTCTGCTCCGGTGTGATTCCTGTCCCTTAGACACACCAGCTGAAGCACTGCATGGCACCTTTTAGCCTGACTCATAGCCCTTTGAACGCTTAGGGGGTACCTGATGTTCATAGGACAATTCTGCAGAGGAGGGCATGGAAGTGGCAGAGGAGAAGGAGGAGGAGGTAGAGCTCACAGGTCTGGCATCATCATCACCAGCTGTATGGAGACGTGGGGGGCACAACAAGCTGCAGCACCAAGCCCTGTCCTGCATACTTCCGAGTTGCAAGCAGTGTTACCCAGTGTGCTGTGAACGAAATATATAGTCCTTGTCCATGCTCGATGGATCAGGTGTCAGCAGTAAGGGGGATTTTACGACTGACTGCCTTGCCCAATGATGCCAGAACATTCCCTTCCACGTGATGGTAGAGAGATGGAATGGCCTTACATGAAAAGTAGTAGCGACTGGGAACCTGCCATTGTGGTACAGCACATTGTGGGAATTCATGGAAGGGGGCAGAATCCACCAGGCTGAAAGGCAGAAGTTGGAGAGCCAACAGCTTTGACAAGCTTGCATTTAGACGCTGGGCATGTGGGTGGCAGGGGCTGTATTTTTTTTCCGTTACAGCAAATGGGGCAGAGACATTTGCCGGCTACAGTCTACAGCTGGTAGTGTGCTGCTGGCAGATGTGCTGCTAGGACCTGGGACACCCTGTGCTATACCATCCTCTCTGTCAGTGGAGGCTGCTGAGAGGTACTGACTTGGTATAGCAGGGGCAGACTGAAGTGGGTAAGGAGGAGGAGGAGGAACAGATTTGTGCCCCTTTTGTGTGGCTTGTAGGTGCTCTTGCCAAAGGGCTGAGTGGTTGGTCGTTAAATGCCTTGTTAAGCATGTAGTACCCAAATGGCTGGTGTTTTTGCCACGTTTGATGTGCCTGAGACACAGTTTGCAGATAGCAAAAATGCAATCTGCTGCAGATGTGCTGAAAAAAGTCCAGTCAGCTGAGCTTTGAGAAGTGGGCAGGGAGATAACGGCTGCAGAATGTGATGGAATAGGGTGGCTGCTCTCTATTCTTTCTTGATGTCGGCCTCCTTGGGGTTGTGCTGCCTCACCTTCAGTTTCCTCCTCTGCTTTATCTGGCACCCAAGTTGCATAAGTAACCTTATCATCTTCATCATCATCATTACAACTGGAGACAACTTGGCAATATGCTGCGGCTGGGGGAACATTAATGCCAATTTGTCTACCAGTGTTCTTCCCTCTCTCTAGGCTCATTATCCTGCCATTCTCAACTTCAGAACCAACATCTGAATCCAGTAATGGCTGGGCATCATCAAGGAGCAAGTGGCTGACACTGTGGTCAAATAGCTCAGCTGACTCCTCCATGGCTGATGTTGGGGCTATGGCAGGAACAGATGTGGACAAGGAGGCAGGTTTATCCACTCTGGCAAGTGCAGGGGACTGAACACTTGACTCTGCTTGCGTGACAGAGGATGAGGAAGGTTTAGTAAGCCAGGCCATCACCTCCTATGCATGCTGTGGCTGGATAGCACAAGTAAACTCACTAAACAGAAGAAATGATGCCCTGCCTGAGGACTGACCACCACGTCCACCTTTGACAGTGGACACATTTGTTGCTGGCCCCCTTACAGTGTCAAGGAAATGTTTGCCTCCCCTTGTTGTCCTCCCAGACATTATTGGGAGGGAGGGGGAGGGGGCGGTGCTTATTAGCAAATGTAAAGAAGAAGTAATGCACAAAACTATATGGCATTAAACTGGCAGTAACGTACACAGAAGTAAATGGCGTTAAACATGCAATGACGCACAAAACTATATGGCGTTAAACTGGCAGAAGCACACACAAAACTATATGGCATTAAACTGGCAGAAACGCACACTAAACTATATGTCATTAAACTGGCAGAAACGCACACAGAATTATATAGCATTAAACTGGCAGTAATGCACACAGAAGTAAATGGCGTTAAAATGGCAGTAACGCACACAGAACTATATGGTGTTAAACTGACAGTAACGCACACAGAACTATATGGTGTTAAACTGGCAGTAACACACAGGGAAGTAAATGGCAATAAACATGCAGTAACGCACAAAACTATATGGCGTTAAATTGGCAGTAACGCACAAAATGATATGGTGTTAAACTTGCAGTAACGCACACAGAAGTAAATGCCCTTAAACTGGCAGTAACGCACACAGAAGTAAATGCCGTTAAACTGTCAGTAACACACACACTGGTCAATGATGTCTTCCGAGATTACCTGGACTGTTTTGTCATCATCTACTTCAATGACATCTTAATCTTTTCTTCTACCCTGGAAGAGCACTGCCAGCATGTCCGTTGTGTCCTCAGCCGGCTGCGGAAACACAGGCTATATGCCAAGGCAGAAAAGTGCGCCTTTGAGCGCTCCCAGATTCCCTTCCTTGGACTGATCTTGTTGGTTACTGGGGTCACGATGGATCCTCAAAAAGTTACCGCCATCCTAGACTGGCCAGCACCTGTGGATAAAAAAGGGGTCCAACGCTTCGTGAGGTTCTCCAACTCTTACAGAAGATTCATCAGGGGATTCTCAGCCATCATCGCCCCCATCACACAGTTTACTAAACAGGGTCAGCAGTTTTAGTGGTTTTCCGACGCTCAAAAAGCCTTCCAAATGTTAAAGGAACTCTTTACAACAGCGCCCATCCTTAAGCATCCAGACGCCAAGTGGACGCCTCCAAGACAGCGTTAGGAGCAGTCCTCTCCCAAAGGCAGGGAACAAAGGCACTCCTTCACCCCATGGCCTTCTTCTCTCGTAAGCTGTCTGCCCTGGAGAAGAACTATGATGTGGGGGACAGGGAGTTGCTGGCTATAAAGGCTACTCTAGAAGAATGGCGCTACCTACTGGAGGGAGCTCTGCACCCCATCCTGATCAATACAGATCATAAAAATCTGGAATATCTCCACACGGCTATAAGACTTAAGCCCCGTCAAGCCCTTGGGGTACTTTTCTTTTCCAGATTCCACTTTCATTTGACTTACAGGCACCCTCGGAACTTCCTGCTCACGCAGGATGATCTCCTCTCCCAGATACCGAGAGCCTCAACCCACTCTGCTGGAGCACCTAGTCAAGGGCTGACCTGGAAGGATGGTCTCTGGTGGCACAAGAACCAAATTGTCCTGCCAAATGAACTCCGCTTGGTCGTCTTGAAACTCTGCCATGACCACAAACTAGCCAGGCACTTCGGCACAAAAAAGACCACAGAACTGGTACTACTGTCCTTTTGGTGGCCAGCACTCACCGAGGACTGTCAGGCTTACGTACGTTCCTGCCTTACATGCGCCAGGAATAAGACAGACAAGACCAAAGCTTGGGGGCTGTTGAAACCTCTGCCTATCCCCGAATGAACCTGGTCCAAAATTACGATGGACTTTATAGTGGAGCTGCCCCCAGTCCATGGACATACCACAATCTTCATGGTTGTGGATCGCCTGACAAAAATTGCCCACTTCCTCCCAATGAAGGGCACCCCCACTGCAAAGGAGACCTCGGAAATCTTCATCAGGGAAGTCGTCCGGCTGCATCGCCTACCAGACAACATAGTGTCCGATCGAGGTGTCCAGTTCACCTCACGCTTCTGGAGGGCCCTCTGTTCCGCCCTGGAAATCTATCTCTCGTTCTTAACGGCCTACCACCCACAAACTAATGGCCAGATGGAACGAACTAATCAGACGCTAGAGCAATATCCCCGCTGTTTCTCATCCTATTCCCAGAACGATTAATGCACATTACTCCCCTTGACAGAGTTTGCCTACAATGATTCTGTTCACTCTTCCACAAAGCAATCTCCCTTCTGGGCCAACTATGGCTTTCCCCCCACGGGGCTCCCCAGCTTAGCTGGTGAAACCACGGTGCCAGTGGTACAGGAATCCTCTCAGTTCTTACAGTCTAACTGGAAGTTGCTGCAAGAGACACTCGCAAGAAATAACTAAAACCGCTTTTGGTAAGAAAAAACGAGGTGAACTCAACCACCAACCTGGTGACAAGACTTGGCTGTCTACTAAGAATCTGAACTTATCTTGCCCATCCAAAAAACTGGGCCCACGATTCATTGGCCCTTTCCCTGTTAAGAGGAAAATTAACCAGGTGTCTTACAAGTTGGAACTCCCACAGTCTCTAAGGATACATCTGGTATTCCACGTGTCTCTGCTGAAGCCGGTGACCCCGGACCCCGTTAGAGCTGGCGCTCCCCCTGCCCCTATTCTGATCGACGGAGACGAGGAGTTTGAGGTCGAGTCCATTCTCGACTGTAGAAAGAGGGACGGTGTGATCCAGTACCTTGTGAAATGAAGGGGTTACAGGCCTGAAGAGAGCTCTTGGGAGCCTGAAGCCAACCTTCAGGCCGACGACTGTATCCAAGCTTTCAAGGATAACAACCCTGCCAAGCTGGCCAAGCTGGGCATCCAGAGGCTGCCTCTTGGGGGGGGGGGCAGTGTTAGGAAAATACTGGCTTGTTGAAGTCAGGCTTCCTTTTTGGACTTCGCACACGCGCTCGCTGGAAACGGCTCCAAACGGCCCTATTTAAGCTTCCTGCACCTGTCAGCAAGTGCTGTCTGTTCTACAGCGTCTGAGTACCTGTGAGCCCCAGCTCTGTTCCTGTATTCCTGCTCCTGTATTGCTACCTGTCTTCCTGATCCGACCTGGCTTGACCTGACCCGCTAATATCTGCCTGCACCGACCCCGGCTATCCACGACCATCCGTTTGCCTGACACCTCTGTATCTCTGCTGCCAGCCTGTAACGAACCCTGCTTGGACTTGACCACTCTCTGCCTGAACCCTTTGTACCGCACAGCCTGCCAGTTGCCGACCCAGCCTGAAGGACCATTCTTCTGACTTGCATGACTACCTGGAGCCTCACACCACCACCAGTGACCATCCAGCTCTCATGCCATCCCGCACTCACGGGCCCCCTGTCTGCTCTACCGGGGACCCCTGAATCGGGTGCGCAAGAGTGGTTGTTCCTTGCACACGCCAGACTCCACCACCAGGACGGTGACACCTATCCTGCTTCCACCTAACAACTGTATTTTTATTTTCTCTGTTAGCTCATCCCCCACAGGTATTACTTTTTGTATCACTTGACCCTCTCTTTTATATTGTAAGCTTTACCAAGCAGGGCTCTCTGATTCCCCCTGTATTGAATTGTATTGTAACTGTACTATCTGCCCTCATGTTGTAAAGTGCTGCGCAAACTGTTGGCATTATATAAATCCTGTATAATAATAATAATACATCTACCCCTTTATGTACTTCTGAACAACTCACAGTGAGACAAAGCCTACACTGAGAGACTTTAGAATATGGCTTATTCATTACATTGTTAAAAACTCAGATAGATGCAATTAGCGAAAAACTATTTAATCAGGCATGACCTAAACATTTTTGGAAAAGACTATTAATATTGTAAGAGTGAATACATGACATGGGGGGGGGCAGTTTATCCAGTAAAATAAGATATGCATCATCTTACGCAAAAGGGCCAATGTTAATACTGATAAAATGGATTATATTAGAAAACAGATATTTCTGAAGAACATTAGAATTGATGAGTTCCAGAAAAAACTGAAGGGGCAATATGTAACAAAATATATTGGGAAATTGTTTCTCTCTGTGTTTGGGAAAGATTAATTTTTCTCTGTGTTTGGGGTTGAGAGGGCTCATCGTGTCCTGACCCACCCCACTTCATCTGTGGGAATGCCAAGAATAATCCTAGCCATATTCATTATCAGGACACAAATATCATTCTGTAGAGAACACTCTGCCTAGAGTATATTACAATAAATGGTGCAAGAGATCATTATATCCAGATTTTTCTGCAGAGGTGCAATGAAAAAAGGACTATATTCCAGGAAACTAAAAAGTGTATATGTTATCTTCTATCCTGCACGGCTAAGAGTTATTTCTAGGGAAACCCCCATTTTTTATACACCAACTGATACAGCTTGAATTAATAAGAATTAAAAACATTAAAACAGTGGCTGGAATAATATCACTCCTGGCAGTTTTGCTAGGTACTGGAATTTTTTTTCTTTACCTTGCAGGATTTGAGAGCACTGGATGTGTAGAGTTGAGAAGAGTAGAAGAGTAGAGTAGAGAAAGGTTGTCTCCTAGAGTGACTAAGTTGCTATTTCAGGGTTTATATCCCACTTATGTTCCTGAGGGAAGATTTGAGTGATGGAGGTTTTTTCCTCTCCTTCTAGTCTTTTTAATACTGAGCTTGAGCATCACATGGGGTGATGGAGTGTCAGCTAACAATACTTACCAAATGCACCAAGGGCTATTTCAAAAGGGCATTTCTCTTGTTCATGGCAATGATACAAAATCTCAGGAGCAGATAGTCTACTTTTATTCATTTTCATTCAGAAAGTTTTATTGTGCATAACATAGTATATTAATGTACAACCTTGAAAATTGAACAGTTGATGTTATTTAAATGTTAAGGACCTCCACATTATTACAAAAAAGTATGCCAGCTTATTGTATGTTTAACAATTTGCAACAATAGGGAGAAAGTGTTATGCAAAATATATATTTTAGTTACTGCCCATAGTGCAGAAGTAGGTAAATTGGACTTTTTATGTGTCACTGAATAATCACACATATGAAAAACATTGATATTTTATTATCTACACATTGTACAAACACTTAATAAAAACAGCGATCTTCAGTGTAAGATTCATGTGTGATATCTGGAGCCTTCCTCAGGATCCATGCCCATTGCGTATACAATAATTCAATAATTTCTCAAAAATAACATAGAGTATAAATGCAATGTAGAATATATAACACATACAAAATTACATTGTGAAAAATAGAAAAGAAGGGGGGGGTGATTTTATCCAAAAAGTATCTCTCCCATATCTCCCATATGTCAGAATGGGGTGCAATCTGCAGGGGGGGGGGGGAGATAAATGTAAATTCACAGAGCCATAGCCCAGATCTCACAAAAAAAAACAACAAAAAAAAAAAAACGATAATGTACAGTATATAATATGGGCTCTAATACCTAATACATGTGCCCCATTTAGCTTTATACCTAAACTTTGTCCTCATACTGGAAAAACCATCATAGATTCATGTGAAACAGCATAACAATCCCAGGCCAGGAGAAGGCCTGATAAAATACAAACAAACATTGTAGAGGAAAAAAACAATATCCAATTATCTGTAATACATCACAAACTGTACTTACCCTTGATTCCCTAAAGGGGCCACCAATTTTACTGATAGCTTCCTCTTATGGGCAGTAAAGGGTTCTTCCAGTTTCATTGCATTTAGGGATGGTGTTCACAGAGAAATACATTTATATAGACAGGGTGCCTTCACTTAAATCTATATATATATATATATTTATGGATGGGATGGGTTATTTGAAGAGAAATTAATTTAGACAACAGGTCTAAATTAATTTCTCTTCGAAAAACCCATCCCTCACTGAGACCCTTCAGGTCTCCATGAGTGAGGCGTGTGCTGATCGGGGGAAACAGGATGTCAATTAATCTAAAATAAGGGTATCTGGGGCTTACAGCTAGCTGCCTATGTGGGTTAAGCTAGAGTGCAGTGTAATTAGGAAGTAGCGGTATCCATTGTTCAAGTTTAGTCTTGTTTTGCTTCTGAAACAAATATACTGTATTTATCATTACATTAAAGATGATATCAATATCTTGAACTGGAGGTGTTTGTGGAATGCATAGTTGTTGGATGTCTGCTAATTTTGCAGTTGCCAGGTCTGAAGGATTGTTTTGATGACTAGTTGTCCACCCTTATCTGCACACATGCACCATGTCAGAGTTTGGCTGGCAGCTAGTCGTTAGGCTCAAGATGAGTATTAAAATTTAACAATGTGAGCATGATTCTACTAATGACCACCAAATTAAGAAAATATAAGTAATATTGCTTCACTTCTATATATTAATGTTGCGCTGTCTGTCTTCTAGTGAAAAAATAAGGACTTCAGCAGCTTACCAGTTCTTTGACATGGTGGATGCATTTGTTTCACACTTGCTGGCTAAGAACATTTTCAGCAAATACAGAAGAAAAAACTGTTGACCTTAGCAGAAGTGCAGTGTCCTTGTAACCTCCTATGAATTTGATTTTATCAATCTTATATTCCAAACTATCTTATGTAAATGACTAATCCCCATACACTAATTGTAATGCAGATGGGGAGAGGAAAACATACTTGTAGTCCTGTAACTGGGTGACGCCATGGCATCCTCCATAGATACAGTGGCATGAGCATAGGCGTGCACACAGGGTGTGCCAGATGTGCCTGGGCATATCCTAATCATCTCATGTGCATTAGTATTATCACTTCTAGTGCCGGCAGGAAGATGGGAAAGATCTCCCTCTTACTACCATAAGAGAAGTGTTTTTAAGCTTTTCTCTTTCAATGTGCTGGCAGGGACATCAGTGTGCTGGGGTCATATACTGCAGTGGTTCTCAAACCTGTCCTCAAGTACCCCCAACAGGCCATGTTTTCAGGTTTTCCTTTATCTTGCACAGGTGCTTTAAATCAGAGTCAATGGCATTTTAGACAGCTATTTTATATTAATTTATATATGAGAAATTCCCAAAACATGGCCTGTTGGGGGTTTTTGAGGACAGGTTTGAGAACCACTGATATACTGTACACGTGCACACGTGTGTTTGAGCTTTAGGGATGCACACCTTAATTCAATAGGCTGCGCACACCTATGGGCTAGAGTGAGAATATCCACCTAGGCATGTGATTATCAGGTGAAAATAAAGGGAAAAATCCTAAAAAAAATCCAAATCCAGCCACCATATCTAAGAACTGATTAGCTGCAATGTGTAAAATTATGGTTTTTGAATTTAGTATGCTTTAATACTAATAATAAATACTTCTCAATGCTTCCTACACAATGCACATCCACACAATTTTTTTCTTCAATGTCACTAGCAGCATGAGAGAGAGACCAAAATATGGCAGTAGCAATTTTCCATTTTATATATATATATATATATATATATATATATATATATATATATATTTCAAAGCAGACTGGGGTTTCAAAATGTGCTGTTTTGAAGAAGCATAAAGAAATGGGCAACAGTGAGGACCATAGACGAGAGTGTCAGCCAAGGAAACTTATAGCAGGCGATGAAAGACACAGCAGGCTTACTTCCCTTTGACATCAGAAGATTTCCAGCAGTGCTATCAGCACAGAACTGGTGGAAACCAGTGGGACCCAGGTATACTCGTCTACTGTCCAGAGAAGTCTGGCTAGAAGTGGTCTTCATGGAGCAATTGCAGCCAAAAAGCCATACCTCCAATGTGGAAACGAAGCAGCAGGTGCCCTGGACTGATGAGGGAGAATTTGAAATAATTGGCTGTAGCATGATGCAGTTTGTTCACCAAAGTGCTGGAGAGTGGTATAATAATGAGTGTCTGCAGGCAACAGTGAAGCATAGTGGAGGTTCCTTGCAAGTTTGGGGCTGAATTTCTGCAAACTGAGCTGGAGATTTGGCCAGGATCAATGGTGTACTCAATGCTGAGAAATAAAGGTAGATACTTATCCATCATGCCATACCATCAGGGGGCGTGTGATTGGCACCAAATTTATACTGCAGCAGGACAATGACCCCAAACATACAGCCAATGTCTTTCTAACTATTGTCAATGTAAAGAAGAACAAAGAGTCCTAGAAGTGATGGTTTGGCCCCTACAGAGCCCCGATCTCAACATCATTGAGTCTGTCTGGGATTACATGAAGAGGTAAAAGGATTTCAGGCTGCCTACATCCACAGAAGATCTATGGTTAGTTCTCCAAGATGATTGGAACAATCTACCTGCCGAGTTCCCTCAAAAACTGTGTACATCTGTACTTAGAAGAATTGATGCTGTTTTGAAGGCAAAGGGTGATCGCACCAACTATTGATTTGATTTGAATTTCACTTCTGTTCATTTACTTTCCATTTTATTAATTCATAAAAATAAACTATTCATACCATTTGTGAAAGCATTCCTAATTTACAGCATTTTGCATACCTGCCTAAAATGTTTGCACAGTAGTTTATATATACAATATTCATATATACAGTCGTGCTCATAAGTTTACATACCCTGGCAGAATTTATGATTTCTTGGCCATTTTTCAGAGATATGAATGATAACACAAAAACATTTCTTTCACTCGTGGTTAGTGTTTGGCTGAAGCAATGTATTATTAATCAACTGTGTTTACTCTTTTTAAATCATAATGACAACAGAAACTACCCAAATGACCCTGATCAAAAGTTTACATACTCTGGTGATTTTGGCCTGATAACATGCACACAAGTTGACACAAAGGGGTTTTAATGGCTATTAAAGGTAACCATCCTCGCCTGTGATCTGTTTGCTTGTAATTAGTGTGTGTATAAAAGGTCGAAGAGTTTCTGGACTCCTGACAGACCCTTGCATCTTTCATCCAGTGCTGCTCTAACGTTTCTGGATTCTGAGTTACGGGGAAAGCAAAATAATTGTCAAAGGATCTGCGGGAAAAGGTAGTTGAACTGTATAAAACAGGAAAGGGATATAAAAAGATATCCAAGGAATTGAGAATGTCAATCAGCAGTGTTCAAGAAGTGGAAAATGAGGGCTTCTGCTGAAACCAAACCACGGTCAGGTAGGCCAACTAAAATTTCAGCCACAACTGCCAGGAAAATTGTTCGGGATGCAAAGAAAAACCCACAAATAACTTTGGGTGAAATACAGGACTCTCTGAAAACATGTGGTGTGGCTGTTTCAAGATGCACAATAAGGAGGCACTTGAAGAAAGATGGGCTGCATGGTCGAGTCACCAGAAGAAAGAGATTACTACGCAAATGCCACAAAGTATCCCACTTAAAATACGCCAAACAGCACAGAGACAAGCCTCAAACTTTCTGGCACAAAGTCATTTGGAGTCACCTGCAAATGCCCAGAAAAACCAAAGATTGGCACATAGGAATTTCCCATTGCAAATGCGCATGCGCACATGGGCAAGAACGCCCGTGAGGATTCATATGCCAGTGCACATGCAATGCGTGACAGATTCTGGCGCCCAGTGGCCTATTTAAAGCCAGCAGCATGAGCCATTATTGCTGGATGATCTTCATCTACCTCCCGTGAGTTCCTCTGTTCCTGATATTATTTCATTTCCTCTTACCGACCTGGCTTGCCTTTGACCTGTCTTGTCTGCATTCCTGGCTTTCACCCTTGGCTTGTTCCTGTGACTCCACTTCTGTCTGCTGATCTATGTATGACCCCTGGCTTGCTCTTCTAATTCCACTTCTGCCTGATTACCAGTGTTTGACCCCGGCTGACTCCTAACTCTGCTTGTTGCCTTACTCCTGGATGACCTTCTGTGTATGATTTCTGGCCTTGCTGCTGACTCTGCTCCTGGCTCTTCTGTTTGCCAAATCTCACCTGATACTCCTGAGGGACTCCTGCCAGCAGTGCATCCTGCTAGTCAGCTGCCATCCAGCAGACTAACCATCAGCCTGTCGCAGCTAGCAACCCTGGTTTCTCTGAGCATAGCACTCCCTGTTACCACCTTCAGTGGCGCTCTGCACTTAGCCTCAAGGGTAGCCCTCTCAGCACCTCGGCCTCTGACCAGGTATGTGACAGAATAATAGAATGGATGTGAATCTGTTTTTGAAATTAATCTATTCCTTTTGGTGTCTATAGGTTTAATATTTCTGTTTTGGGCTCTCCCTTCCTGCTTGCTTTTTCTCACTGATCTCTTCATCTCATTTGGTCTGTTCACATGTTTTGACTAATCAATTTCATTATTGTCAATTAAGCTTGTACCACCCTTCTTCCTTTCTTTCAAGGGGGCTGCTTTGCTATAAAAGTTTGTTTTTATGTTGTTAATTTATGCTACAAGGAAGGCTTCGGCTGAAACATGTTAGCCTTATGCTGGGTTGTTCATCTTGTAAGAAGAAGCTTTTAGGTTGCTGGCTATTTTTTCTACTATGTACTTTCAGTGAACGACACAGCCAACTCCACTCACTAATGTTCAACATAGCAGTAGAGCTCGGTTGAGTTTCCTTTGTGAGTCTAGATATAGGGTTTATTTCCCCTTAGGTGTCACCTGACATTCTGTATAAAATATAGTAACATTCCTCATCCCCTTGTATCACGTTTCATTTCCATTAGCTACTGCTTGAACATCTAGCATACTTAACAATTTCAATATACTACCATAAGTGAGCTCCACTATGCCACATCTGTTTCATGCCAATGCTGTTAAAGTCCCAAATTTCCATAGGGATACTTTCCTATATGGTCTTGGTTCTAATCTAGCATACTTACCTTGGAAATTCTGTTTGGTAGAGACAATATAAATAATGTGCATGGTATTATCAATATGTTAAAAGTTGAAATTTTGTAGGGAATTATACATATTCATATTACAGTCATGGCCAAAATTGTTGGCACCCAAGAAATTTTTCCAGAAAATCAAGTATTTCTCACAGAAAAGTATTGCAGTAACACGTTTAGCTATACATGTGTTTATTCACTTGTGTGTGTATTGGAACAAAACAAGAAAAGGGAGGAAAAAAAGCAAATTGGACATAATGTCACACAAAACTCCAAAAATGGGCTGGACAAAATTATTGGCACCCTTTCAAAATTGTGGATAAATAAGATTGTTTCAAGCATGTGATGCTCCTTTAAACTCATCTGGGGCAAGTAACAGGTGTGGGCAATATAAAAATCACACCTGAAAGCAGATAAAAAGGAGAGAAGTTCACTTAGTCTTTGCATTGTGTGGCTGTGTGTGCCACACTAAGCATGGACAACAGAAAGAGGAGGAGAGAACTATCTGTGGACTTGAGAACCAAAATTGTGGAAAAATATCAACAATCTCAAGGTTACAAGTCCATCTCCAGAGATCTAGATTTGCCTTTGTCCACAGTGCGCAACATTATCAAGAAGTTTGCAACCCATGGCACTGTAGCTAATCTCTCTGGGCGTGAACGGAAGAGAAAAATTGATGACAGGATAGTCCGGATGGTGGATAAGCAGCCCCAAACAAGTTCCAAAGAAATTCAAGCTGTCCTGCAGGCCCAGGGAGCATCAGTGTCAGCGCGAACTATCCGTTGACATTTAAATGAAATGAAACGCTGTGGCAGGAGACCCAGGAGGACCCCACTGCTGACACAGAGACATAAAAGAGCAAGACTACATTTTGCAAAAATGTACTTGAGTAAGCCAAAATGCTTCTGGGAAAATGTCTTGTGGGCAGATGACACCAAGATAGAGCTTTTTGGTAAAGCACATCATTCTACTGTTTACCGAAAACGGAATGAGGCCTACAAAGAAAAGAACACAGTACCTACAGTGAAATATGGTGGAGGTTCAATGATGTTGGGGTTGTTTTGCTGCCTCTGGCACTGGGTGCCTTGAATGTGTGCAAGGCATCATGAAATCTGAGGGTTACCAAAGGATTTTGATTCGCACTGTAGAGCCCAGTGTCAGAAAGCTGGATTTGTGTCCGAGATCTTGGGTCTTCCAGTAGGACAATGACCCCAAACATAAGTCAAAAAGCACCCAGAAATGGATGGCAACAAAGCGCTGGAGAGTTCTGAAGTGGCCAGCAATGAGTCCAGATCTAAATCCCATTGAACACCTGTAGAGAGATCTTAAAATTGCTGTTGGGAAAAGATGCCCTTCCAATAAGAGAGACCTGGAGCAGTTTGCAAAGGAAGAGTGGTCCAAAATTCTGGATGAGAAGTGTAAGAAGCTTATTGATGGTTATAGGAAGCGACTGATTTCAGTTATTTTTTCCCAAGGGTGTGCAACCAAATATTAAGTTAAGGGTGCCAATAATTTTGTCTAGCCCATTTTTGGAGTTTTGTGTGACATTATGTCCAATTTGCTTTTTTTCCTCCCTTTTTTTGTTTTGTTCCAATACACACAAAGGGAATAAACATGTGTATAGCAAAACATGTGTTACTGCAATACTTTTCTGTGAGAAATACTTGATTTTCTGGAAAAATTTCTGGGGTGCCAACAATTTCAGCCATGACTGTATTTATTTTTATCACAGGCTAAACAAGTACTGTAGAAAGTTTCAGTATGAGATATTGTACAGGGACCACAGAAGTTTTTAGGTATACCCTTGTGTCTAAAGGCTGTGTGAGAGAATCAGTCAATGTGTCCCCAATGGCTCACAAGTGTGGAGGGGGACTTTTGTTCTTCATTAAGAACCTAAGAAGTTCAAAAGAGAAGACCAGACCATAGACCTAAATCAATGCAATGAAAACAAATCACAATTGCTACCTTCAAAGGTAACACAAATCACAGCAAAACTTCTGTAATTAAATAACGATGATATCTACATATTGGTGAACTAGGACCTGGTTTTGTGTGCCTGATTCCTCACTCATGGGGGGGACAAGACACTGCAAGCTAGGTAGGTTTAATTAATCAAGTAAAAATATAGAATGCATCATATCAGACTCCAGATTTATCCATATTTGTGTTGTTTCAGGCAAAACAGTTTCTTCCTCTGTGCACAGTGTAATACATACATAATATGAAAGCAAACAAACATTTTAGTCCTGAAGCTGTCTTTACAGGTTTCGAACATTCCCATGTATACGATTTTTGCAGGCCCCAAATAACAATAAATGATAGATGATAATAATAAAAATAGATTTAGTTTTCTGTAACAGAGAAAAAAATAATGTGCAAATGTTTCTCCCCTGCTTATGTGTGATTATGAATCATTTGTCTCTGTATTTTCCACTTTCTAGAAAAAAAACTCATTGGATGTTTATTTTCTGCTTACTGACGTTTACTTGTACAAACAATATATCATCATTGCGGATTTAAACACATTCTGACCTGCCTGTTTCTCCTCAAATGTTCCTGTGAAGACATGACACAAATGATTTTTGCAGAGTGCAGTGAGATATTTATCTTTATTAATCCAATTTATCATTCCCCTGAGTTCGCTTTAACCCAATGCTGATTTCTTTTGGTAAATTATGAAAGTGTTCAAAATACTATAGTAGTTTTATCCTGGCTGTTTACACACACTCTGACAAAATAGGGCCACATTCAATTTAAACACATGCTTTACATAATAGAGCACACAATCAGTGGGCATTTTCAATATTAAGAGTTATCTGTCATTTGAGGGATATTAAAGTGAATATAAATGCAAAACAAATGCTAGACTTTATGTGCAGCATGTTTATTTTTTATTTGCTAGTTGCAAAAATACCTCACTGATCCTGCCAGTCTATATACCCTAGCCCCTTATTTCTGATATGGTTAGTCAACGCTATCCACAGACTCAGACCTATGGTAAAGTTGACAGATGTACAGTTCCATTTGTAAAGGGAATAGCGGGATGCTGGGCAAAAGCAAAGTGATCCTTTAGTTCCCTAGTCAGCCTATGACTGGAGATGAGCTCGGACATCATTCAAACTCATCTGTAACCCAACTCCAAGCTCCAATGTGCTGCAAGCGAGAGTTCAGAGTTCAGAGTTTGGGTGAGAGATGAGTTTGGATGACGCCCAGACACATCACTACCTGTGACCCCAGAGGAAGATCACAATCTCAAAATACTATATCCAGATGATGGTGGAATTGTGAACATATGCAAGTGTGAAATTACAAAAGAAATGTGGTAGGGACTGTAAAAATGTACATGAGAGAGCTGAACTGAGGAGTGAGAAATGACCCATTTGCATCCCATTGTAGTTCAAAAAAAAGCGAGAGTTCTGAGTTTGGGTTAGAGATGAGTTCAGAGGACAGCTGAGCTTATCTCTACCTGTAACATCATCCTTACAGAGTTGAAAGATCATGAAAGAACCCTCAAATATTTGTGCAGGTGATAACACTTAAAGTGGTTGTAAACCCCAGTCATGAAATCTGAAAAGAGCACATATATATCTAGTGTTTACTTATCTCTCTTGAAAGCTCTAAGTGTGGTTTCTCTCTGGTGCTTCATTCCTCTGTTATCAGCATGAGTCACTTCTGAGTTTTCCCAACACATGAAATACAATTTGTGAAGGGGAAGGAGATAAGCACACAACTTGTCTATTCAGAATACAGCTCTGCGTGTTCCTTTGATGCCTATGTTGAAGGGGGGTACGACCTTTTCCTCCAATCAGCTCTCACACAGTGTATAAGAGCTGTAACTGCAGCTCTCCACCCCCTCCTCTGTACTCCTTACAGATGCATAAGGATTTTATCACAAATCTGCACTTTTGAAGGGTTGTAGACAAAAGTGTCTCTGTGTATTATCTGAGGCTGTTCACTTGACTGGGTATAAGAGAGGGTTTACAACTTCTTTAAGGTGTTTGGTTTCCCTTTAGCAGCTGATGCTTTAGGTGTATGTATTTATTTTTACTTTAACCGGCTCCCACCCACCGTATAGACAGATGACAGCAGAGCAGATGGCTCTTGTTCAGGGACGACGTCATATGATGTTGCCCACGTGAGCCGTGATTACGCGCCTGCGTGGCCATGCAGCACGGCAAACGTGGGCGCACCATGTCCCTGGAACATGGCACAACCCCAATCTCAGCAAAGAGCAGTGGCTGCAGCTCTTTACCCATGTGATCGGCTGTGTCCAATCACAGCTGGTCACATGTAAACAAGGAGATGCTGTTTATCAGTTCTCCTGGCCTCACACTATCAGAGTGTGAGGTGAGGAGAGCCAATCAGCGGCATCTCCTCACAGGTGGGATGTGTATAGGGCACTGATCATTAGTGCCCTGATTACAATGCAGCTCTAAAAGTGCCCATCAATGATGCCACTCTGTGCCCATCTGTGACACCAGGCTGTGCCCATCTGTGAGGCCAATCAGTGTTGCCTTTCAGTGCCACCCATCAGTGCTGCCTATCAGTGCCCATAAGTGCTGTCTATCAGTGCTGCCTATCAGACCTGCATATCAGTGCCCATCAGTGCTGCATTGTAGTGACTCCTCATCAGGGCAACCCCATCAGTGCCCTTCAGTGTCACCTCATCAGTGCCCATCAGTGCCGCCTCATTGGGTAAATCTTAGCATGACTGAGCAATTGTCATTCAAAGTGTGACAGTGCTGAGACCTGAAAATTAGCATGGACAGGAAGGGGGTGAAAGTGCCCATTATTGAGGTGGTTAAAGGAAAATCTGTATTAACCATTCCAGATCCGCGCTATTGCTGAAGTACGGCTCCAGCGCGGATCTGAAATGCCGGGACGACGTCCATGGACGTCGTCCCCTGTGCACGCTCCTGCGACCCGCCGATCTCTTTTAGCAGCCTCAGAACGGGGAACCGCCGTTGTAAACACGGCGGTTCTCCGTTCTGTGACAGGGGACATACCAGATCTACTGATCCCTGTCACTGGGATCAGTTAGATCTGTTATGTCCCGGCCAGCCCTGCCCCCCCCCCCCACAGTTAGAACACACCCAGGGAACATTTGTTAACCCCTTCACTGCCCCCTGCAGGTTAACCCCTTCACTGCCAATGACATTTACACAGTAATCAGTGGATATTTAAATTTCTGATCGCTGAATAAATGTCATTGGTCCCAAAAATGTGTAAAAAATGTCCGACATTTCTGCGGCAATATCGCAGTCCCGATAAAAATCGCAGATCGCCGCCATTACTGGTAAAAAAAAAAAAATAATAAAAACGCCATAAATCAATTATGTAGTAGATGCGTAGTAGTAGTTTGTAGATGCGATAACTTTTGCGCAAACCAATCAATATACGCCGATTGCGATTTTTTTTTTAACCAAAAATATGTAGGAGAATATATTTTGGCCAAAACTGATGAATAATTTTTTTTAATGAATTTGTACTTTAGCAAAAAGTAAAAAATATTGTTCTTTTTTGCAAAATTGTCGCTCATTTTTTGTTTATAGCGGCGATCAGAAATGACGCAGAGGTGATCAAATACCACCAAAAGAAAGCTCTATTTGTGGGAAAAAAAGGACGCAAATTTTATTTGGGTACAACGTCGCACCACCACGCAATTGTCATTCAAAATGCGACAGCGCTGAAAGCCAAAAATTGGTCTGGGCAGGAGGGGGGTTTAAGTGCCCAGTAAGGAAGAGGTTAAGTAAAGGTTTGTAACAGAAAATACATTTGAAAATATTCACTTCAGTCATCCAACCATAGGCAGATGGAATAAGTAAACTTTCTTTTCACATGATTTCATAATTGAAGTGAATATTCACTCAATCTATTATATAAAAATTCTCAACTCCTTTAGTAAATCAGCCTAATATTTCAACATCTTGGTGCACAGTGAGGTTTGCAATAGGAATATTAGCCTGCTGCTGGCCATCTCTAAAACTCTTTTTAATCTGTTTTTTTTAGCTTTACAAACAATCGTGTTTAGATTTATAAAAATAATTGTGTAAGTTTAATTGTTTTTATTAACTTTGTTTCTATGCATATTTTGCAATACTATGTGTTTATGAGTACCAGCATATTTTCTCTGCTCTCTGATTTGCGTCTTACATAGTACTTGTGCATTGCTACTGATTTTCACAACACAGGTCTTTATTTCGACTAATGGAAACAATGCGTTCCCTGTGTGGCTGATCTGTTATCTCAGAAGTTATTAAGAAGGGAGGCTGAGTAATTGTAAATTGACGGTTTCTGTCTCTAGGGGCTTATTTGTCACTTAAAGTGTTGAGCCAAAACTTTATTTAAAGTTTTGGATAGTGCCCCAAAAGTATTACAATTCGTTAGCATACTGTTTTTACAAACACAGCTGCAACAACCAATCTTGCATAGTATACTATTATATATACAGTATATACAGTATCTCACAAAAGTGAGTTCACCCCTCACATATTTGTAAACATTTTAATATATATTTTCATGTGACAATACTGAAGAAATTACACTTTGCTACAATGTGAAGTAGTGAGTGTACAGTTTGTATAACAGTGTAAATTTTCTGTCCCCTCAAAATAACTCAACACACAGCCACTAATGTCTAAACCTCTGGCAAGAAAAGCGAGTACACCCCTAAGTGAAAATGTCCAAATTGGGCCAGAAGTGTCAATATTTTGTGTGACCAGCATTATTTTCCAGCACTTCTTTAACCCTTTTGAGCATGGAGTTCACCAGAGTTTCACAGGTTGCCACTGGAGTCCTCTTCCACACCTCCATGATGACATCACAGAGCTGTGGATCTTAGAGACCTTGAGCTCCTCCACCTTCCATTTGAGGATGCCCCAGAGATGCTCAATAGAGTTTAGGTCTGGATACATGCTTAGCCAGTCCATCACCTTTACCCTCAGCTTCTTTAGCAAGGCAGTGGTCGTCTTGGAGGTGTGTTTGGGGTCATTATCATGTTGGAATATTGCCCTGTGGCTCAGTCTCTGAAGGGAGGGGACCATGCTCTGCTTCAGTATATCACAGTTCATGTTGGCATTCATGGTTCCGTCAATGAACTGTAGCTCCCTAGTGCAAGCAGCACTAATGCAGCCCCAGACCATGACACTCCCACCACTATGCTTGACTGTAGGCAAGACACACTTGTTTTTGTACTCCTCACCTGGTTGCCGCCACATACGCTTGACACCATCTGAACCAAATAAGTTTATCTTGGTCTCATCAGACCACAGGACATGGTTCCAGTAATCCATGCCCTTAGTCTGCTTGTCTTCAGCAAACTGTTTGCGTGCTTTCTTGTGGATCATCTTAAGAAGAGGCTTCCTTCTGGGACAACAGCCATGCAGACCAATTTGATGCAGTGTGTGGCGTATGGTCTGAGCACTGACAGACTGACCCCCCCCACCCCTTCAACCTCTGCAGTAATGCTGGCAGCACTGACAACCTCAGGTTATGATGCTGAGCATGTGCATTCAACATCTTTGGTTGACCATGGCGAAGCCTGTTCTGAGTGGAACCTGTCCTGTTAAATCGATGTATGGTGTTGGCAATCTTCTTATAGTCTAGGCCATCTTTATGTAATTCTTCTTTCAGATCCTCAGAGAGTTCTTTGCCATGGGGTGCCATGTTGAACGTCCAGTGACCATTATGAGAGAGTGGGAGCGATAACACCAAATTTAACACACCTGCTCCCCATTCACACCTGAGACCTTGTAACACTAATGGGTCACATGACACCGGGGAGGGAAATGATTAATTGGGCCCAATTTGGACATTTTCACTTAGGATGTACTCACTTTTCTTACCAACGGTTTAGACATTAATGGCTGTGTGTTGAGTTATTTTGAGGGGACAGCAAATTTACGCTGTTATACAAGCTGTACAATCACTACTTTACATTGTAGCAACGTGTCATTTCTTCAGTGTTGTCACATGAAAAGATATAATAAATGTAATGTTCTTCCTATTGAAACTACCTGGTTGTTATGTAATTTCCTGTTGTTTCCAATGAAACCAGAAGGGCTTAGCTGTGTCCAGCATAATCTTGACTAGTAGAAGTCATATCTGCATATGTTTTCCAACATATATGGGCTCAGGTACAATCAAAGTACTAAACATTGCTGCAGATACAGACACAGCCATAGTTGCAGCAAAACAGTCTCTGAAAAAGAGAGTCAGAAAGCATATATGGTGGCTACTAACAGTCTTTCATCAACGTTTTCAGTTGCTAATCTGACAATCCAGAACTATTAGTCCTGAAAGTTAAAAATAAAGATGCTAAGAAAGTACATGGAAGTGCATACAAGAACCAAAGCCACTGCTAAACTGCCATCTGGAAAAGGAATCCACCGCAGATTGCTTTTCAGAGGGAGATAAGATAACCGTAAATGTGAAAGAAGCCATAGTTCAGGGGTCAGCAACTTTTTTCCACTTTGTTCGGCTTTCTGACCAGCTGGGGGACATGCCGGCTGGTCGCTTGGGCCCCCCGGTGAGACGAGAGAGCCCGGGCGAGCTGCAGAAGGCGGCGGGAGGGGGGACGTCCCCTCGCGCTGCTCGGTATAACAACCGAGTGGCTTCTTAGCCACATCAGTTGTTACCCCAAGAAAGCCAACTGCCGGCTCTATAAACCGGAACCGAGGTGATGCCTGCCGCTGCAACCCCTTCAAGCCAAGGCTGCATATTTGCGTATGGTAGGCGTGAAGGGGTTCAAAAGCCCACGGGTCGGGTGCATGTGAATTCATCACATGCACTGATAGGCCGGACATTTAGCGGCGGCGGGCAAAATGCAGCCCGCGGGCCGTAGGCTGCCGACCCCTGCCTTAGTTGGTTCCACTGTATATTTTTTAGTATTTTTTTTCAAAATCATCTGAAACTTCTGCATACTTCTGCGTATGTACCTCTGTTACCAAAGCCTCTAGGAAGTAATGCTTAGTGGCCATTACATTTAAACACAAACCGTTATTTTTAATATCATAATAACAGCATTAAAATCTGTAAAAAAAAGAAAAACAAGAAAAAAAAAACATACACAACAAATTGCTCATAACAACCTAAAGCTTGTTTACAGCTTCAGATACTGATAGCTATACTTCACAATCAATAAAAGAATGAAAGGCTGTGATGACATTGGGGAATGGAGAAAATGACAAATGATACTAGTAGGAGGGCAGATGAGAAGCCAAAGAGGCAGTGCAGACAAGACATGAAGGATAACCTGAGATCTTTGAGGAAAATAAAATATTGAGAAGATAAGAATCTTCTGAAATACACAAGCCAAATGCTATAAAAAAAGCTAAGTCTTAGAATTATAAAGCATTTTTTTATTGTGGCTCTTGAGGTGTGCTGCACAGTTCTATAACTATTCATCAGATAAATAATAATTTGTAAAATGATTCTGGATGCGAACTTAAAAAATGCCATTCCTTGTGAATAAAACATTGCAATTCTGACAGGCACATAACTCTTTACTGGGAGTGATGGAAATATAACACATTAATAACGCCTAGTAAGTATTTCAGGTAAGTAATGCTGGAAGTCTTAGTGTACTTTGACAGATACGGTTAATTAAAACATATAAATCAGCTCATGTAGAATGGATAGATTTACTCGATACTTCTTACACTAACAAAACCACAAGCCTCTCTTACTAAGTCATCGCTATAGATAATATAAGAAGTGCTTAGAAGACTTCTGACTATTTCGGGATTCTTGAACTTCTAAGAGCATCTCACATAAGGATTTTATTTCAGCTGTTTCTCCAATCATAAATAAAATATCTAGCATTACCAATAGTCCTCTTATGATATCTAAGTGGTTTACCTTGAGGGAATCAAAACAATGAGAAAAAAAATGGGTCAACAGCTGTTTTCTATTTTTTTGACAGGCACGGTCTGTTATGGCTTTATATGAATGCTCTAGCCTGATAAGTATGTTTTTTGTCCATACTTCTGCCACAATCTGGAACTCTTCTACTTTATTCCTCATCTATATATCTAAAACATGAGCATTATTATACATATTATATACATACTGTGATGATATGTAGGTACCCTGTTATACTGGCACATACTGGGCATGAAGCCCACCCAATTTGACCATCTTGGGTAGTAGCACTGCATGTGTGTGTGTGTGTGTGTATACACATGCATCCCCAAACACGCACACACAGGTAGTCAGCTCAGTGATATTGGCCTTGTGAAAAGTGGGGCCACTTCACCAGGGCTGCCAACCGTGAATTTATGGATAGTTGGTAAACATCAGCACTATTTGCTCCTGTCTGTGAATGTCCATGGACAGGAGCAAGCATCTGTTAGAATAAAACTTTCTTAGCTGGTGGACTAACAGAGCATGCACAACTAGTTAGCTTTAGCCTCTGTCAGTCTTTAGCACCCCAGGCTAGTGTGAGAACTCAGGATGGAGGGAGGGAACTCTGTGAATCATCTAAT
This sequence comes from Glandirana rugosa, assembly GCA_018402905.1. Classification (NCBI taxonomy): domain Eukaryota; kingdom Metazoa; phylum Chordata; class Amphibia; order Anura; family Ranidae; genus Glandirana; species Glandirana rugosa. Next base: position 130,764 of record BLSH010440387.1, read on the forward strand.
CCAGTGGTTCTTAACCCTGTCCTCAAGTACCCCCAACAGGCCATGTTTGCAGGTTTTCCCTTTTCTTGCACAGGTGCTTTAAATCAGAGTCAAGGGTTTGGTATTTTGGATAGCTATTTTATCTAGGAGAAATTCCCAAAACATGGCCTGTTGGGGGTACTTGAGGACAGGGTTGAGAACCACTGATCTAATCCACCAATGTTTTTTTTGCTAATGCCTCAAGCCGATACTCTGTGAGCTCACCTTCCTTTCCCAACCACCACATATAATTTGGACATGGACAGGATTGGGATAAAAAGGGGAGAAAAGTTGCAGGCTCCAAGCAACAGCAAAAAGCACAATTGTGTGAAATGGACTGCAGATGCAGATCAGATCTTATTTACTATTCATTCGGTATTTAGAGTGGGGTAATATGGGGAGGCACTGTCCCTTAATTCAAATAAAAGCAGCTCTATGTGGGACCACTGTCAATGAAAATGAATGAGAGCAGTATTGGAAAATTGGATGGGAGAAGCACCATAGCTACATTTTTACATAGGTAGCCTGGTTGACAAAAGACACAAGCCTATCCATTTCAACCAACAGAGAAAAAAAAGAAAAACCTCCATATATACAACTCCACAGCTGATCCAGCTACATAGTTAATCTGGTTGAATAAAACACGAGTTCATCTAGTTTAACTAACATGAAAAAAAAACCCACACATGCACACACACATAGAAAATCTCTATATACACTATCCTGTATTCACAGTTGATCCAGAGGAAGGCAAAAAACCCCAATAAAGCATGATCCAATCCAAAATCCTTCCTGATCCCCATGTGGCATCAGATATTCCCTGGAACACCATTACCTATAAATATTAGTATCCATTTATATTATGTGTATTTAGGAAAGAATCCAGGCCTTTGTTTTAAACAATCTACTTAGCTGGCCAATACCAGTTTTTAAGGGAGTCTATTCCACATTGAGTTAAGACTGTCAGTGTTCCCTTAGTGCTTCTCTCATCCACTTTTATTGCCCCCCACCACGTAAAGCTGCTCTCTTCCACCTTTGGTGCTCTCCCCCACAGTATAGCTTTTATCCTCCTTCAGTGCTCCCCCCATAGAGTGCCTCTCATTCTCATCTACTTTTAGTGCTACCCTGGGGTGCTGCCCCATCCACTTTTTGTTCTTCCATCATCCTTTCATTCACTGCAATGCAAATTAGTGGGGATATGTCCTGTTGTCAGTGGGGAAAAGTATTGTACAGTGATTTTATTTTTTTTGAGTTGACAACAGGGCTTAAACTGAAAGGCCCACACATACAGAAGGACTCCAAAGATGCAATAAATAGGAAGGAAGTAGATAGATCAGCTGATCAGCTTAAGTAAAGGATCTATAATAATGTGGAGGTAAGTTCAAGATTATTTGTGCATGTAAGAAACAAATATACTTGGGTTCAATTCACAGGCCATTCATCACACTCGTCGTAAAATTTCAGACTTTAATCTGAACCTCATTGGAGTCAATTGGGGGGGGGGGGGGGGGGGGTTAAGTCTTAAAATAAATTTTGCCCATTTGCAAGTCTAACAGGCCAGGTATGGTCAAACAAAGGGCTTGGGGAGCTGGGTATTACCACGAGGTACCAATGAAAACAATTTCAAAAGAATATCATTCACCTCTGATTAATGCAAACAGGAGAAAAACACCAATCCAATTTACATACCCGGAAAATGCCTTAAAGGGGTGTCATGTTACTGTATGATTCTAGCCGACAGAGTCAGTGATACCATATTTCTGTCATCACAAAATTTGCATGTGTAATTTTTTTCTTTTGCTTTTACATTATTCCTGGGCTTACATTCAATATACAACATTAGCAGCACAATGTGATTAAAGTAAACTTAAAAAATATATATTTTGCTGCCAAACATACCTAGATAGATAGATAGACAGTTTTTATCAATATATAACAAATTGGAGTGCATTACTTTAGAGACAGCAGCCAGAAAAATTGTACTGACTAGCATTACACTATGTAAGCAGTTTCCTTGACTGCTTGTAAGTGAGAAGGACAAAGCAGGTTATATTGTGAAATAAAAATTAGAGTGAGCATTTTTTAAACTTATATCTTGTGAGCGTTTTGTATCTTCACAATTAATTTGTTTGTATGCTACACTCAGGTGGCACTTCTTGTCATTCCCTCCTTTGCTTCATTCTACAGAGCTGGCTTTCTCTGAGGATGGCTGCCACCATTCATTTATTACATGGACTCATGGACTCTAAGTTCAGGTTTTAGTAGTACAGCTTATGGACTACAATATTGTATGTTCTGAATGTGCCTTATTACTATTATTCTACACAAATGCACTGTTTTTGCGCCAGCAGTTACTAGATGTTCTGTCACATTTTAAAATTGATGCAATGCATGCAGTTGTTTAGGCCAAATATACTGAGTGCATTTTTTAAATGAAAAAAGAAAGAAATAGTGTTTACATGAAATAGAAACTTTTTTCTTACAATTGATTGTAGGCTACGTTGGCTAAATCACATCTCCATTTAGCTTTGACCATGCTAAGTGTGGAAGCTCATCTATCTCTGAGTGGCCAATTTTCTGGCTGTGCTGGGATCACAGTCTGCCTGCTCTTCAATGGTCAGTCTTGTGCTGACGCTCCCCCCCCCCCCCCATGCAGCTATTCACTAGGAATATCAGTGTACTGCTAACTCTCTGCTTCTTGCTGACACCTGCAGTCTCCACCTCTCTAAACCCTTAGGCAGCTGAGAACAGAGATTAAATGATAAACTTATAAAAAAAGAAAAAAAAGATATTTGAATACATTTTTATATTTTTCAGATTAGAATTGAAGTAATATGCTGCTCCTAGCAATTTTTCTACAATGTCTTGAAGGCTGCATTGGCTACACCTCATGCCCATGTAGCTTTTAAGGATCAAACAAAGGAACATTTACATTTTCAGGTCAAAATAGAACTAATATGCTACACACAGCATAAATAGTAGGTCTACAATTTATTGTAGGCCTCATGGCCTAAACGAGCTTTAGGAAAAAAAAATAGAAGGGAAGGAATTTGGTACATACTGCCTACACATAATTTTAAAACAATCTTGGAAGACTTATTTAAGAAAAACCTAACCGCATGCAGCTTTGGAGGACAAAATAACCAAAAGAAAAACAAATGAAGTGTATATTAATTCACTGTTAAAACAAGGGAAATACGTTTTGTCTGTTCAGACAGCATTTCAACAATTTCTTGTAGGTTATATTGTGAAAATAACAGATGGCATGCAGTTTTACAGCTCAAACTTAATTACATTTTTAATTGAATTAAATTAAATAATTATAAGTGTATATACAGTATTTCAAATAAAAAGGAAGACAGCATCTAGGCAATTTTGGTAGGCTGCATTTTGAAGAGGAGAGACAAAATTTAGCTTTGAATGCAAACAATTAAACATTGTATTTATTTCACAGGAGAAAGCCAAATACCTTACTGACTCCATAATTAGTAATTTGTATGCATACTTTTCAAGCTCCAGTCAGTGGTCCAGCCTGGACAACCAAGAGTCCAATTGATCCTCAGTTCTAAGGGTATCCACATTCATGTTTGACCACAGATAATTCAAGATGTTATGGTTTAGGCATTGCCTGTGATTACTGCCAGCAGCCAGGCCTGATCGATGCATTATAAAGAATTACTTTAATGCGTCCCTGAGGCAGCCACCACTGCGTCTCCTTTCACTGACCTGAGGATCCAAGGCAAATTGGCCATGAAAGGGGAACCTCCGCAGCACTTATTCAGTGCATTTTTTCTCCCTCTGTGATGTCAGGATGAAGTCTGGTAATTTTACCCTTGTATCAGGGGTCCAAAAGGGTGGCCAACTCATAATAGTCCCTCTCATTTATGGCCCAAACCTGGGGTCCCTGCTCAGGTACAGCAGCATTTTTCACAAATTTTAGGAACCTAAATACTTGGTGCAGCCCTTATTAGCTGTGAAGAAAGCATCAGCCTGAGGGTAAAAGGAAGTTTGAGGGCAGGAGCTGATTGCAAAATGGAGCAGCCCTGTGAGAGGGACAGGCTCCTGTTAGTCAGAGGAAGCAACTCTGCCTGGGAGAAAATGCTGGGATCCGGATTGCACTACTACCCATTGACAGCAAGACTGGGAGAGAGATTGTTACAGATTGCGGCCTATGGGATTCCAGCATTGGCTATTACCATCTGACTGGTGTGTTATATATTGCTTATTAGCCTAAAGATCCCTGCAAAACAGGCAACTTTTTAATAAAGAAATACACCTATCTTTCTGTGCTATTTAGCAAAAGAGCAATGACTGTTTAGTAGATGTTTGATTTCACTTAGCAGAGGGGAATGACAGAGGAGTTCATCACCATGAAAAGAATGGAGTAGCTGAAAATTGCCTGTGTTAAAAGTAGATCTATCTGAGTGTGATCTCATTGACATTTTCAGCAGATTGCTAATAATGGCATTATTTACATTGTCCACATGCCCTTTTTCATTTATTTTTATATGAATATTTTTAAATATTCTGGACATTGAGAGATACGTTTTATCCCCAGTTTTTAAGTGTTTTTATGTGCAGGGGTTATTCAGAGCAGGCTTATTTAGATTTTTTTTTAACTAAGGGCTGTTAAGAAAATTAATATTTAAAAGGCAGCTTATTGCCATCTTATTTCTAAATATTCCAAGCAAGAATGTTAAAAACTAGCCTTTGAGGCCATGTTGCACAGCAGCTAAGGGAAGAACAGTGCAGGTTCAGACCTGGTCAAGGTATTTAGGGTCTCATCCTTACCCTCCAATGACAGGTATCCAAAGCTTCTATGGACTTTGAGGGCATCAAACACCCAGTCCAAAGAGTTATTCACAAATGTTGAAGTGAGGCAAAGATAAAACCTATTGCTGTGGTTGCTCTGATGGTGTTAATGTATGATTTTCTCCAGAACTATGAGCTCAGAACAAGACCATATAAACTGGGCAACTCATAATATTAGACCTGCCCATATCACATAGTTGACCTTTGCTATTAATGTCTCCCTGATAGAGATGTCCTAAAAATGCCCATAAAAAACACCACCATCTGGGAAGAGAGACATATCCAGAAAAATTTGTGAAGGCAAGACCTGTGATAATAAGAAGAAAGAAGAGATTCAATTTGCTTTAGAGTAGAAATGATGGAGCAGGCATAGTATATTGTAGCTACCATCAGCCAGGATGAAAGAAGAACACAAAATCTCAACATCACAATAGCTGCAATTCCTCAAATGAGTGTTTTACTGTATAGTCTCCTACAAGGCTTCTGGCCCCATGTTATATGTGGCACAGAAGTTTGGTGTTTATAAAAAAAGTAAAAATATATTGAGACATAACTCAGAATGTGGCACCACATCCAAATATGAATAAAAAGAGAAAGCGCAGTGGGGAGGAGTCTTGCCTGTGGCAACCATTTCTTCGGTTCCATCTATATATGGGGGAGGCAGAAGGGACGATTCAAGTGGATGTCCCAGCTCCTATTTAGGTAGAGGGGTTTGACTGCAGCCAGGATCAGCATTGGGCACTAGAAGAGTCTACAGCAGGGGTGCCCAACCTTTTGAAGAGCGAGGGCCACTTTAGCGACTTGAAAACCAGTCGAGGGCCACAATGAGGGTAGCGGGCGGATGACAGGCTTGTGTCCACTCAGCATATGTAGAGCAGACACGGACACAGCCCACTCTACTTTATGGGCTCTCCGATCCACCCAAACAGAAGAGGACAGATCCCCTTCTGTTTTTTAAGCAGATCAAATTGGAGATTGGCAGTTGTGTCCGTTTACATCTGCCACTCTATAGAGGTGAATCGAGAGTCTGTTTGGGTCTGCATGTAAAACAGACAGGTGAACCCAATCAGACTAATCATGTGAAAGGGGCCTAAGGCTGCTATCACATTGATTCACTGTGGTGCCTGCACCTCTACTGACCTCAATATTCAATTCCTCTTCAGGACTCCTGCAGGTTTCACTGGCTGCTGCTGTTCCCCAGGCGGGTATGGCTGCTGCTGGCTGTCCTCCAGGGCTGGTACTACTGGCTGGTACTCCCGGCCTTTACTGCTGGCTGGTACTACTGGCTGGCACTGCTGGTGGGTACTACTGCCTGGTATTGCTGGCTGGTACCACTGGCTGGTACTGCTGATTGGTACTGCTGGCTGGTACTGCTGAATGGTACTGCTGGGGGTATGGTTGGCTGGTACTTCTGGATGGTACTGCTGGGGGTACTGCTGGATGGTATTACTGGGGATACTGCTGGCAGGTACTGCTGGGGATACTGCTGGCCGGTACTTCTTGATGGTACTGCTGGATGGTACTGCTGGGGGTACTGCTGGATGGTACTGCTGAAGGTACTGCTGGGGGTACTGCTGAAAGGTGCTGCTGGCTGGTACTGTTGGGGGCACTGCCAGATAGTACTGCTGGCTGGTACTGATGGGGATACCGTTGGCTGGTACTGCTGGCTGGGACTCTGCTGCATTTACTGCTGGCTGGTACTCAGCTGGGGGTACTGCTGGCTGGTACTCAGCTGGGGGTACTGCTGGCTGGTACTTCTGGGGGTACTGCTGGCTGGTACTCCACTGGGGATACTGCTGGCTGGTACACCGATAGGGGTACTACGGCTGGTACTGCTGAGGATACTGCTGGGGGTACTGCTGGGGGGTACTGCTGAGGGTACTGCTGGGGGTACTGCTGAGGGTACTGCTGGGGGTACTGCTGAGGGTACTGCTGGGGGTACTGCTGAGGGGTACTGCTGGGGGGTACTGCTAAGAGCACTGCTGGGGTACTGCTAGCTGGTGCTGCTAGCTGGTGATGCTGTCCCAGATTGTGGGTTCCCAACTTCCCATTCCCGAACATCAGTGTGACAGGAGAAAGCATGCGGCTGCAGTGGAGAGCAGAGCCGATGCTTCCTGTATATCTCTCCAGTCACAAGCGGAGGATATTTGGTATCACTCTGCCTGTGAAGGAGCCGGCACTATACAGGAAGCATCGGCTCTGTTTCCACTAGAGGCAGCTTTGTTTTTCACATGGATGCTCAGGGATGGTGGGTCGGGTCCCGCGATCTGGGCTTGCCTACCAGCCATCTCAGAGCAGGAAGTGGAGGGCCACATCAGAGAGCGCCGGTTGGGCACCCCTGGTCTACAGAATTAAGGTGAGACATAATGATTCTATACCATCCTCCCTGGGAGTAATATATGATCTTTTGGACTTTGTTTCCTAAAGTATCTTTCCTCTTATCTCTCCCCCCCTGTTTTCCACTACCCCTTTCGAGGTATGGTGGAGTTATTAATATATATATATATATATACACTATATTTATACCCACAGCGTATTCATGGTATATGGGGATTACTTATCCATCAAGGATGATTTGGCTTTATCATCATATATAAATATCTGATATCACTCCATGTACCGCCTCCCTGGACAATCTTTTGCACATGGTAGGTATGAAAGTATTGCCACTTACATGGACTTACACACATATACTTACCTATACTTGCCAAATGCTTAAGAAGCAATAGTGGCTGCACCCTCTACACCTATCTTAAAAATATCCTCACTCATAGTATACTACAGACATTGATTTAAACATATCTTGTCTATCTGCCAGGTACAGTTGTGCTCATAAGTTTACATACCCTAGCAGAATTTATGATTTCTTGGCCATTTTTCAGAGAATATGAATGAGAACACAAAATCTTTTCTTTCACTCATGGTTAGGGTTTGGCTGAAGCCATTTATTATCAATCAACTGTGTTTACTCTTTTTAAATCATAATGACAACAGAAACGACCCAGATGACCCTGATCCAAAGTTTACATACCCCAAGTTCTTAATACGGTGTATTGCCCCCTTTAACATCAATGACAGCTTGAAGTAATTTGTGGTATTTGTGGATGAGGCTCTTTATCTTCTCAGATGGTAAAGCTGCCTATTCCTCTTGGCAAAAAGCCTCCAGTTTCTGAAAATTCTCAGGCTGTCTTGCATGAACTGCATGTTTGAGATCCCCCAGAGTGGCTCAATTATATTGAGGTCAGGAAACTGAGATGACCATTCCAGAACCTTCACTTTATTATGCTGTAGCCAATGACAGGTAGACTTGGCCTTGTGTTTTGGATCACTGTCATGTTGGAATGTCCAAGTACATCCCATGCGCAGCTTCCTGGCTGGTGAATGCAAATGTTCTTCCAATATTTTTTGATAACATACTGCATTCATCTTGCCATCAATTTCGACCAAATTTCCTGTGCCTTTGTAGCTCACACATCCCCAAAACATCAGCGATCCACCTCCGTGTTTCACAGTAGGAATGGTGTACCTTTCATCATAGGCCTTGTTTACTACTCTCCAAATGTAGTGTTTGTGGTTGTAGCCAAAAAGCTAAATTTTAGTCTCATCACTCCAAATGACTTTGTGTCAGAAGGTTTGAGGCTTGTCTCTGTGCTGTTTGGAGTATTGTAAGCAGGATACTTTGTGGTATTTGCATTCTAGCGACTCAACCATGCAGCTCATCTTTCTTCAAGCGCCTACTTATTGTGCATCTTGAAACAGCCACACCACATGTTTTCAGAGAGTCTTGTTTTTCACCTGAAGTTATTTGTGGGTTTTTCTTTGCATCCCGAACAATTTTCCTGGCAGTTGTGGCTGAAATTTTAGTTGGTCTTTAGTGGTTTGGTTTCAACAGAACCCATCATTTTCCACTTCTTGATTACAGTTGGAATACTGCGGATTGGCATTCTCAATTCCTTGGATATCTTTTTATATCCCTTTCCTGTTTTATACAGTTCATCTACCTTTTCCCACAGATCCTTTGACAATTCTTTTGCTTTCCCCATGACTCAGAAACATCACGAAAGATGCAAGGGTCTGACAGGAGTTCATAAACTCATTGACCTTTTATACACACACACAAATTACAAGCAAACAGATCACAGGTGAGGATGGTTACCTTTAATAGCTATTCAAACCTATTTGTGTCAACTTGTGTGCATGTTATCAGGCCAAAATCACCAGGATATGTAAAATTTTGATCAGGATCATTTGGGTGGTTTCTGTTGTCATTATGATTTAAAAAGAGTAAACACAGTTGATTGATAATAAATGGCTTCAGCCAAACACTAACCATGAGTGAAAGAAATGTTTTTTTGCTCTCATTCATATTCTCTGAAAAATGGCCAAGAAATCATAAATTCTGCCAGGCTATGTAAACTTATGAGCGCAACTGTATATGTTTTGACCTTAGGGCAAACTCCCTTGTTTGGCTGAAGCACATTGGGCGCACTCTCGGTCTGGGCTTATTCGGGTGCTGCTCTCCCTGTTCCCCCTCCTCTCTTTATGTTGTGGGCTCGGCATTCCATATTTTTCATTGAAACCTGGGTAGGTATTATTAATTATTCAAATATGTATTACCAGAACAAATATTGCCTTGACTTTGATTCTTTTTGTCCCATGAGAAATTATGTAATTTGTCTTTGTTTTGATGTTGATGTGAAAATTGTCTCTGAGATCCACATATTGTGACAGCTGGCAGGTAAAGACGCCTGGTTGCGTGCAGGATGGCAGGTACATCTGCCCAAGATTCAAAGTGTATACAGACCTATACTACTAGGGGGAGTGCTGAGTCTTGCAGGGGTAGAGGTGATGAGTCCAGCTGGGTAGAGCTGGCTCATTAAGACCTCTACATAAACTCCCATCAAGCATAGGTGAGTGTTCCACCCTGGAACCAGGTTCTGTGTCATGTCAACAGACTGGGGAGTGTAACAGCTTGTCTGGTAAGAAGCCTGTGTGGCTGACTGTGTTCAGTGAGAGGTAGGAGATAGGTACAGCGGTAGGCAGTAGCCAGCTGACAGACAGGGAAATCTATTGTGTAGTCAGTCGCTGTGCCTAAATTGTGTAGTGAACCCTTCCAGGGGCTCTAACACACCTGCTGCCGAGCTAATCCCCTTACAATATGTATGTGCATATCTTAATTTATGCTATATTTCTCAGTACCAAAAGGATCCCCTGTGGAAGTTATAAACAAAATGCTTAGTGATCCCCTAATATTTTGATTTCCTGTGGGGCCCTGATATTGAAGACCATCTTTAATACAAGTCATACGTTCACCATATTTATGGGCATACCTACAGCTTATTTTGTACATACATAGGATCAACCCACATTGGATGATAGCATATATACAATATGTATTTACCTATCTTGAATCTATTCCTTGATTTTAAGTGTTTTTTATAATGTTGTTATAATAAAATAAATGGATTTTTATTTGGTTGAGTGCCCTTTCTCTTTCATTTGGGTCCAAAAGTGGCTACCAATTTACAGCCCATTATTACTCCTTGTTTTTCTGTTTATAAAAAAAACCCATCATACTCACTACAGCATTGGCGTGATGCTGCAGCTGTGCCACGCTGGCTCTAAGCCCAAGAACTGAGTGTTCACATGAATGCTGATCACTCATCTCTTGGTCTGCTCATGAAGAGAAAGGTGACTGGCAGTCAACATTATCTGCTATGCTTTCCCAGAGTTTACTGAAGCACCAAGCAGGAAAGGGGACTGGTGTAGCTGGCTTTGGCTCTCAGCGCATGCTGAGACCTGGAGTCATCTGTCAATCAGGCAGCTACGTAGATCCTGACAATATGGCTGGGATCCTTCCAGAGTCTGGAGTGTCTCTGTTAAATCAACTACCAGCAAGCTATAGCCCGCTGTCAGCCAACTCTGGGTCGCAGAAGTGCAAAAGTAAGTGCACTCGTGTGAACCACAAGAGAAGTATGGGGGGAAAAGCTTTGGCCATACTTTTCTTTTAAGGAATTCAAGGAAGGAGGCTGATTCTGTAGTGGAAGAATAACAGGGAAATTAGTAGGTAACTATCATCAGCAAATTTGTGTGGAACTCAAGTGAACAAGAATTCTTTCTGCTAACCTTCAATTTTGCAGCGTACAGGAGGACAGAATATGTATAAATCCAAGAAAGATTGCATGGGTTAGTTAATATCAATGCTCAGCATTACATTATAAACACAAACAATATTTTTCACAATGCTCTCTTCACTTGTTCTTCCTAAATCTGGCTCATGACAGTTTAACAGTTTAATAACACAGTATGTTAGGGTATCTCGCAATAATGCTAATACTACAAACAATACTTAATTATATAGGTAATAACATGAACCAGTGTTTTATTTTTTTGTTCCGTATAATCTATTTTAATATTGGTGTTGTGGGGAAATTTTAATCTAAAGATCCATGAATAGGCAGCTGTTTTAATTTACCTTATACAGCACCATCTGCTAAAAGTTTTGATACTGTTATGCCTCGTACACACGGGTCGACGATCGTATACAACAGGTTGTACGAACGACTGTTGTATGCTAAATCGACCGTTAGTACACCCGATTAGAACAGCCAACGGTCGTACAACAGAAGTTGTATGAGCAGACTAGAAAACTTGGTAGTACCAACAAGCGGTCATACGACCGTTGTATCGTGTGTACAGAGAAGTTGGTCCAACAAGTTGTATTGTGCAAAACACGCATGCTCCGAAGTCAGGAACGGCCTGACACTAATTACATGCACCTGAACTTTCTCTTTATACGTTCATAACACAACACTACGTTCAGCTTGGTCGTACGATAGTGTAGTGCATGCAAGTATGCTAGATACAACAGCCAACATATGATTTGGTCCGTTTGGTCGTATGACCATCGGACCGTGTGTACGAAGCTTTAGATGATCTAAATCAGACCTTAGTAATAAGGTAGAAAAAACGAATCCCTCAGGAATCAGTTTAAGAATCATTGGCCTCTTCAGTTGTTTTTACTAAAAAGTTGATGGTAGTTAGGCTGATACAGACGTGACCAAAGATTGGTGCTAGGGAAAAACCAAGTAGTGTGGAGTACAGAAATATCAATTAGTTGAAAGGGAAGTTAGGGTGTAAAAAAATAAACTCCAAAAAATATTTTTATGTTAGAGCAGGGAAGAGCTCAAAGATCTGACATGTTTTTATTTCTGTCATTTTCCCACTGGGGAGATTCATCCACCGTGTCTGTCCGGTGTTTGTCAACAGGAAAGTGACTGTGAATCCAACATTTTACAGCTGTCAACACAAATTGGGTAGAGGGGAAATCTTCCAACGGTGACTTCTGTTCTGGTGAAAACTGCCCAAGAGCGCATTTTGGGGAGAATTTCACTAATTTCTGCCCTTTTTCTGGAACAAACAGAGAAGGGAGAATATCCTCTTTGATGAAATAAGCAGCAATAAATCTAACCTAGCAGAGGGTCTATCCAAAAATAAGTTTTGGCTGGAGTTCTATTTTAAATTTTACCTTAATATAATGTTTATGTGACTATGGACCTATGGACTTATCTGTCTCTAGGTAGATTAAAACCCAGCTCCAGTCAAAACATTCTGTTTTGGATACACACTGGATTGGTCAAAGCCCTTGCCAGATTTGTAATACTATATCCCTATTAGGGAGATATTTCTTCAAAAAGGACACTAATTATAACATCATTTTCCATAGTGGGGTGGCAGGGTTAGAACTTGCGACAATGCTTTTATTGTTGCCTATGTCTTCTTGTGCTGTTGACAACTACAACTCCCTCCTGCCAAGTGCCCCCATAGTAAGCAGCTTGCAATGGGAGCACCCAAGCAGGATTGTTCCGGAGCCAGGGCTCTGTGTGTCCATTCAAACACAGAGCCACAGCTCGGCCTGCCCCCTCTTGCTCCTCATTGTCTCACTGGCTGAGATTAACAGTAGTGGGAGCCAATGGCTCCTACTGCTGTTTCAGCTGAAGAGGAGGGAGAATCCCTGGAGAGCTGAGCCTCTTGTGCACATCACTCAATTGAGATAGGGCTCAGGTAAGTATTAGGGGGGCTGCTGCACAAAGAAGGTTTTTACCTTCATGCATAGAATACACAAAGGTAAAAAAAACTTTGAGCCTTTAGAACCACTTTAAGTTGACTCACACAATTACTGTGACCAAAATAAATGATAAGACACAATCTCTGTGCAGGAAAGAGCCTGCATACATGACTTAAAAAAGTGTGTAACTGAATTTATATTTATTACATTATTATGGAATATTCACATGCCAAATTGATAAACTAATTTACATTGCAGAAATCTCATGGCAAAACATAACTAACAGCAGCATCCAGTAGGTGTTAAAATAAGCTGTCAGCACATAACTGATGCAGTAGAATGTTTTACCTCACAGCTTTCCCTAAGCCTCATATGTTTCCTGCTAATGGACATTATGCCTGTCCCTTTCTCTATACCACAGTGCCCATGCCTGGTGGCTGAGTTTCTTTTCAGATTTTGACTTTTGTTTGGACTCCTATAAATAAGATTTACTATACATGAGTGAATGAAAGTGATGGGAAGTTTATTCAGTGGAGAGAACACAAAAATTTTTTTGTAGTTTGGAAAAGTTAAAACCTCTGTGGGGTTTTAAAGAGACCCTGTCGGGTAAATGGAATTGGACACAAAGCTGTACTTGCAAAAGAAGAGAATAAATACTTTTCACGTTGAATGCTTTGTTGCCAGTTTTACATATCGAACAGGATCAATTTAATTACTGCCTGCGCTTGCCTGTTCTGGTGACCCCTGTTCCTCATGTCCTGTTTTTTTAAAACTAGAAAAATAATGCGTTCAGAGTGGATTTTAGGCAGAAAATGTGTTCTGTATTTCTTAAACATGACAACCTTTTTAGGATATGAGAAAGTGAATGAGACAAGAAATAGTTGGCAAAAGTAGCAGAATAAAGTGGTTTCCTAAGTAACAATATTCCAAAGAGAGAAAGAAGGAGCTAAAATTGTTCTTCTTTTTCTGACCAACTGGTAGACTGTAGGTTTCCTATTGTAGCAGTGCGGTTGAAATTGAGAAATATGTAAAAATTGAGGGCAGATTCTGCATTCAATATACATTCAAACGATATTCAATCCAACAGATCTCCTTGTTAAAGGACAGCTATAAGGGCTTTTTTTCAATGTTACTGCCTTTTTTTGTATATTTTTTTAATTTGTAAATTTTAAAATTATATTGCCTATACACTGTTTACAAAGCATGCTGAGCATTCTAATAAGAAAGCCTAGCATTAACATTATACTTTGGTATGCTGTTAGTTTACTAGTTAAAGCTGATTTGCAGCAATCAAAAAAAAAAGAAAGGAAAACTACCCTTTCCACTACACCTACTTCCCTTCATTTCTGATGTCCCTATGACATTCCTAGTTGCCTGGCTAATAGACTAACCTTTGAACTTCAAAACTTTGGGTCATTGACTCAATAGAAGTATGCAAATCAGGAAAGTCAGCAAGTGGAAAGAAGTCCTTATCTACATACTTGTTACAGGGCAGTGGTAACCAGGTTTTTTTCAAAAGAGGTCTGCAATTGCAGCCTCTGCATTTATCTTATGAGAGGTTACCTTATATTAATATTTATTAAAGTGATTGTAAAGTCTTGTTTTTTTCCTATAAAAATAACAAACATGTTATACTTAACTGCTCTGTGCAGTGGATTTGCACAGAGCAGTCCCAATCCTCCTCTTCCCGGGTGCCTCTTCTGTGATCCTGGCCCCTCCCTCCTGTCCAGTGCCCCCACAGCAAGCAGCTTGCTATGGGAGCACCCAAGCCGAGTCACAGCTCCCTGTGTCCATTCAGACACTGAGCCCTGACCCCCTCTCTCTTCTGATTGGCTAGCTGATGCCAATGACACCGCTGCTGTGTCTCAGCCAGGAGGGAGAATCTCGGATGGTTGAGACACTCGTGGACATCACTGGACAGAGAGGGACCTCAGGTAAGTGTAAGGGAGCTCCTGCACACAGAAGGCTTTTTATCTTAATGCAGAGAATGTATTAAAGTGGTTGTCAAGCCACTTGATGCACTTTATCCCTTCCTGGCTGTTTAATAATCCTATGTGCACCTGTGCCTGTGTTTTATAAAAAATAAGCCGCTCACGTGACCTGCCAGCCCTGCCCGCTGCACCTGTCAGACGGGGAGAGGCGGCGGGTCACGTGAGAGGCGATCGCCGGTCTGAAAACTGGTAAAGAATGGCTTATTTTTATAATAAGAAGAACTTCACTAGGATACCAAGAATACTCTGAGCACTGAATACCACAGGTCAAGGGGAACATTAACCTACAACACTTTTGTATCACATTTTTGTATCACTTATGTTATATTTCACACTTATTTATATTTATATACATACCTTTACGCTTAGTGAAAAGTCAGCTTAAGGTAGCGCCATCCAGCTTATACCAAAATCCACACACACCTCCCACTAGGGAAGTAATCACTGGGGGCAGCAAGCCTTTTTTAGTACCTAACATCCTTAAGCACAATACCCCTATATATTTTTATTAGGTTAAGAAACACTTTCAAATAAAATTCTTTATGACTTTACAATCACTTTAACTATGGTGCAATGAACAAATTGTATTGCATGTCTCCAGCACTAAGGACTATGCTGTAAACATAAATATATAAATTAATATAATGAAAAAAATGTTCATATTTGGCATAAATTATACAGTACCTCACAAAAGTGAGTACACCTCTCACAGTTTTGTAAATATTTTATTATTCCCTGTTAAGGTTGATCTGTTATCTCAGAAGTTATTAGGAAGGGAGGCTGAGTAATTGTAATTTGACGGTTTTCGTCTCTAGTGGCTTATTTGTCACTTAAAGTGCATGTTGAGCCAAAACTTTATTTAAAGTTTTTGATAGTGCCCAAAAGTATTAGAATTTGTTAGCATACTGTTTTCACAAACATAGCTGCAACAACCAATCTTGCATAGTATACCATTATATATATGGTATATACAGTATCTCACAAAAGTGAGTACACCCCTCACATTTTTGTAAACATTTTAGTATATCTTTTCATGTGACAATACTGAAGAAATGACACTTTGCTACAATGTAAAGTAGTGAGTGTATAGCTTGTATAACAGTGCAAATTTGCTGTCCCCTCAAAATAACTCAACACACAGCCATTAATGTCTAAACCCCTGGCAACAAAAGTGAGTACACCTAAACGAAAATGTCCAAATTGGGCCCAAAGTGTCAATATTTTGTGTGGCCACCATTATTTTCCAGCACTGCCTTAACCCTCTTGGGCAGGGAGTTCACCAGAGCTTCACAGGTTGCCACTAGAGTCCTCTTCCACTCCTCCATGACGACATCACAGAGCTGGTGGATGTTAGAGACCTTGAGCTCCTCCACCTTCCAGGATGCCCCACAGTTGCTCAATAGGGTTTAGGTCTGGAGACATGCTTGGCCAGGTCATAACCTTTACCCTCAGCTTCTTTAGCAAGGCAGTGGTCATCTTGGAGGTGTGTTTGGGGTCGTTATCCTGTTGGAATACTGTCCTGCGGCCCAGTCTCCGAAGGGAGGGGATCATGCTCTGCTTCAGTATGTCACAGTACATATTGGCATTCATGGTTCTTTTAATGAACTGTAGCTCCCCAGTGCCTGTAGCACTTATGCAGCCCCGGACCATGACACTCCCATCATCATTCTTGACTGTAGGCTAGATACACTTGTCTTTGTAGTCCTCACCAGGTTGCCGCCACACATGCTTGACACCATCTGAACCAAATAAGTTTATCTTGGTCTCATCAGACCACAGGACATGGTTCGAGTAATCCATATCCTTAGTCTGCTTGTCTTCAGCAAACTGTTTGTAGGCTTTCTTGTGCATCATCTTTAGAAGAGGCCTCCTTCTGGGACGACAGCCATGCAGACCAATTTGATGCAATGTGCAGCATATGGTCTGAGCACTGACAGGCTGACCCCCCACCCCTTCAACCTCTGCAGCAATGCTGGCAGCACTCATACGTCTATTTTCCAAAGACAACCTCTGGATATGACGCTGAGCATGTGCACTCAACTTCTTTGGTCGACCATGGCTAGGCCTGTTCTGAGTGGGACCTGTCCTGTTAAACCACTGTATGGTCTTGGCCACCGTGCTGCAGCTCAGTTTCAGGGTATTGGCAATCTTCTTATAGTCTAGGCCATCTTTATGTAGATTATTTTTTAAACTGTTTGTATATAATATATACACATTTGTTTTTAAAGCAGACCTTGCACTAAAAAGCACTTATTAAATCAGGCCTCCCTCACCCCATAAAGCAATGCATGATAACTTAAAAAAAACCTGGAAATAAATATACAAAACATATCCTTACCGTCCAATCGGCTTCATCCCAGGATTCCTAGGCAACTGTTTTCATTTTGGTAGCTGGGTCAGAGTTAAGTATATCATCTAATGTTTCTCTGTTTTTATATAATGGGGGGGGGGGGGTGACTTTCTAGTGCAAGGTTTTTTTTAGTGTAAGCTCTGCTTAATTTAATACAATAATTAATGGTGCCATGTGTCATGTCTATTACAATATAATAACATATATATTCTTAAACTACATTGATGTTTATTTCTTGATATAATACCCCACAACAGAATTGTTATCTTAGCAATATACTGTTTACCAGACCTTAGTATAAATAGTACCAAAGGCTACTGATCTTAGAGTGAAGCTAAAGTGTTACTAAACCCACTATATCTGGTCTCCCACAGTACACAGAACATGGAAATGCAGTTATTTTAGTAAATATAAATGGCTAAATACCTTTTCTCATCAGCAGTATATAGCAGTCTTGTCACTTCTATCAGTGTCCAGCCAAGCACTGATTAAAGCTTTTAGGGGGTGTTTTCTGACTGTCCTATGAGACTGCAAGACCCCTGACCCTCTGTCTGGACAGTGCTGATTGGCCCTGCGCTGATCACATGCACTCTCCCAAGAAAGAAAAAACCTCTCTAGCAATACTCACCAAAATAAGCATGTGCAGCCTAACATAGGTTCTGTGTTATCAGGAGATTTTTTAGGGGACTGTGGAAGGAGAGGAGGACCAGAGAAACCAGGATCAAACAGCTTTTTTTACACAATACAGGTGATTAACCCCTTTGAGTATAACAAGCATGCTTTACTGCATATGCAGACAGATTTTACTGTTGTGGGTTTAATAACACTTTAAGACCTTCCATGCTTTCCCCAGGATTGGTGTCAACCTATCCCCAGGATTTCCCCAGGAATGGTGCAACCTATCTTTTGACCATATAACAATATGACAGGGAAGCATGGGAGGGCTTCCCATCACTTTCCCTCTGCTGTTGTTTGTCTTGAGATCTGCCACTAAGATAACATTTACATCTAAATGTTGCAACATTACCCATAAATGGTGCCTCTGTAGAGTTTGGTACTTGAAACCCCTGCAAAACGTATAAACACTAAGCCACCGATGAAGCAGCAGAAGTGAGCAACCTTGGTAATCCAGCTGTTGTTGAACTACATGTCCTATGAGGTATCACAATACTCTGACAGCCAAAGGCATGACTCCCAGAGGCAAAGGCATAATGTTATTTTTAATTTCGCAACAGATGGAGTACAAAGGTTACCTACCCCTAGTATAAAAGTTACTCGGGATCAACAATAATGAATTATGGTTTGTGTGAGATATCATTATAAGAAAGGTGTTGCTGTTGTTTAGCTATGCCTTACAACAAGGGACACTGCACCATTTCAGCATTCTGCCTTTCCATATTCAGGATAAACAAACTGCTACACTGTAATCTCGCTATATCTGATTAGTTTTCAAAAATGATTACATTATAAGCTATTTCTAGAAAATGACTATTAAAAATAATGTTTTAAGGACAATGTTTAAAAGAATATGAAAACACTGTTGATTAGAGAACATAATATCTCCACCCTGGTAAATGTTTTAATTATTGACTTAAGTTTTATACTAAATCATTTAATTATAATATTTAGACTTAATTAATCTTTCATTTGTCTGATGTAATTAGTGTTGTGTATAGTGTGTTTAGCTTCATTTTGATCCCCAGATAATTAGGCATTTCATACTTTTTGATCCTCTCTTTTTAATACTGTCTGCATGACTATATCCTCTTATTGTACTTATTGCATGCATAACATAAAATCCTCAAGATTACATTATTATTAAAAATAGAATATTGCTTAGGTTAGTTGTAAGCTGATGAAATGTTAAAATATTTTACTATTTTATTTAATATTGTAAATATTGACTAGATCAAAAATATGAATCTATCACACATGCGTTTCATACTGTAAAGATTATCTTGATATACTGAAGATGAGTTACTAAATACATTGAGAATATTTATTTATTAGAGATTTACTTCAGTTATGTGCAGATGAAATAAATAAAATTGAGTTTGAATTTCACATGATTGGATAATTAAATAAAATCTTTAGGCTGGATTCACACGTGTCGGTATGAATTCCAGCTCTGTTGCCTGTGAGCAGGAGATGCGTCCATTGAAAAGCGGCTCCTGTCCATTCTCACAGTGCATCAGCTGACGGGGGGGGGTGCAGTTTTTCAGTGTCCTGCGAATTGGATGTGGTGTAAGCCGCATTTAGTTCGCATAGGTGTGAACCCAGCCTAGATCCTCGTGCACACTGTTAATTTTTTTTGGCTCAACCTAGCATGTATGAAAAAAACTGACAGCTCAGCTCGGAGCCGCTATAGTAACGATCGAAGTTAGAGATCTCCCCTGCCCTGCTATTGTGTTCCGACAGGGAGATGGCCCCCTGCCAGAACACTCCAGTCAGTGTTTTCAGTCATTGGCTGAGAGCACTGATCGGGAGCTGGTTGGCAGACCTTTTTCGGTCTTGACCC
>BLSH010440387.1:163930-175926 GCA_018402905.1 Glandirana rugosa
GGATTTCCAGATTAAATAAACTGAATTAGGTGACGGCAGTTTCCACTCCGATTGGTGGATGTGGTTTAAAATAGTTTAAAGACGTCGAAAGGAAACAAGGCTATATGACGAAATATTGTCCCTTCCCGAAATAGGTGACTCAAAAAGGTATCCAGATAGCACCCGCGGTTCCCCGAGAAGGTACGGTCCTGCTAGACGAAGGATCGTACCTTCTCATTATTGAGTTAGTTGCAAGAATAACAGACCAGCCCCTGGTCAAGTAGATGGTCGGGGTTGTTGGGTACGAAATTAAGACCACAAAAATAAAAAAATTCTGGAGGGAAGTGATGACTTTTATTGAGGATACAACTTCAGTACCATTTAAACCAGAATTAAAGCATGGGTTGTTGGGGCTGGTAGATGAACTGGTCCCCGACCAGACAATAAGAACGTTGATTGAGTTATTACTCTTCCATGCTAGGAAGCAGATCGTCCTGGCATGGAAGAGCCCCTTGGCGCCCACGATAGACCTATGGAAAAACTCAGTGGATAAAGCCCTTCCCTGTTATAAAGCAGTATATCGGAACAAAGGAAAGCTGCAGAAATTTGATAAAATTTGGTGTAGGTGGTTAGCCTCACCTTTGACGGCAGTGGATTAAGTCAAATAAATTAGACCTTTAGGCCTTAGGATCTGGAGATTTGGAGGTGTTGGTGGAACGAGAAGATCGATGTTGAGGGGTTAATGTTTAGAAACAACATGATTGCTATATGGAGAAGGGGGTGGGGTTTATTATGGAGGGAGGGGTTGGGGGTTTTTTCCTTTTTTTTTTTTTTTTTTGGGGTGAGAACTGGGAAAGTTGTGGAATTGTTGTGTGATGTATTGATTGTAAATTGATTGAAAATTAATAAAGAGAAATTTAAAAAAATAAATAAATAAAAAAATAAAAATAAAATGCCCCTGACATTAGAATGAATGGCCAGCACTTCCAAACACCTTCTGGGGGGTTAAAAGCATCCCGCCAGCAGCGGCAAAGTGCCACTTAAACAGCGATAAAACACTGCTAAACAGTTTACCGCTAACCCTCCACGACTTTATCCAAAATAAAAGAAGTGTTGCTTTTTAATACACTGTAGTGAAGTTAATTTACTAACATACCAGGGAATGTTCACTTAGTGAACAAAATGAAGCTATGTTCCATTAATTCTTAGTTTCTTTTAATCCTCTGCACGAGAGTGGGCATTACCACAGTTTCGCAGTTTTTTCACTAAAAGTCAACATTTTTTACTGCTTTATTAGTGGAGTAGAGATCTTATCCTCGCCCAAATTAATCAAATCAATGCACCAATGAAAATCTAATCAAAGCAGTATTAAACCCAAAAGCAAACTTTTATTATATTGCTTACCAGTTCTTTTGTGATGTGGTGCCTGCATTCATTTTCTTTTAGGCTCACTTTCTTCTATTTTAATCTGGCGATAAAGCCAGTAAGGCTGTTCTTTTTAAAGGTACAAGCTCTACTGCAGAATGTATCAGTTGCAGAGATGAGGCAAACCATGTAACCATTTAACACTATCAGGGGTGCTTACAATAATCACCATTTATTAATTTAAATATTTAATTGTAAAACCTTTTTTCCAAATGTAAAACAAAAACTTATAAAGTATTAGCTGGAGTTTGGATCTAATTTGTTAAAGGGTAACTCCACTTTCATGGGAAAAAAATAGAAAATAAAAAAATAATAATATAGCAAATACAATTGCGACACAAGTCATATTACAATTGAATGTTCTTACAAATTACCTTTCCTTTTCTATCTGCAGCGCTGTAATTTTCTGTAAAGTGCAATGCAATGTGGTTACCTGGAGGTGTTCTGTACACAGAATGTGTACCGGACGCACCACAGAAACAACATGTCCTGCTTGTGTGATTTGCTTCTGATTTTCCCCAAAAGTCTACACTAAAGCCTCGTACACAGGATGAGATGGTCGTACGACCGGACGTCCAAAATCGTATGTTGGCTGTGGTGTCTCGAATACTGACATGCAGTAAGCAATCATACGACCAAGCCTAACGTGGTGACGTGTTATGAGCGTATAAAGAGGAAGTTCAGGTGCATGTGATTTCTGAATTAGGAACAGAGAAAATTGAGTACTGTCCGTGATACTTTTTTTATTTGCACTAACATAACATTTTTCAGGACAAGCTTACAGGGTATCTCCCCTTCTTCAAGGTTCAAGCAGTACTGAATTAAAATAGTTTTAGCCAAATGTTAAAAAAGAGAAGAAAAAAAAAAAAGAAGAATTGAATTAGGAACGTAGGTTTACACGGACACTTCCGAGCATTCCTGACTTCTGAGTATGCGTGTTTTGCACATACATTGGACCAACTTCTCTGTACACATGATACAAAAGTCGTACGACCGCTTGTTGTACAACCAAAGTTTTCTAGTCTGCTCTTTTAACCCATGTTGTATGACCGTCGCACGTCAGCTGTTCTAATCGTGCGTGCTAATGGTCGGATGATCGTAAAACAAGTGGTTGTGCGACTTTTGTACGACCAAATTTTGTCATCCCTTCCAACAAAAATGTCATTTTTGGTAAGATACTCCTAATAGGGAATAAGGTCTAAAGGGACGCAGATCCTGCAACTTTCCTCAGGGCTTAGAGCCCTGATTCTACAGCAGCTGGTTGATAATTATGAAACCACTTCCATTAGACTCACTGAGCACAGGGGCACAGAGGAACACACAGTGATTTTTTTCAAAATAACAAAAGGTAGGAATCTGCAACAAAGTTTGTTAATTTCCTTGCAATGTACATAGATCACCCAGAGGGGAATGTTTTTTTCTCAACAACCGTGGCGTTACGCTTTAATGTATTTAAATCTGCTAGTACATCTAATACTCCCTCCCTCCAGACTGACAATGTTGCTGCCTAAAAATGCCCTCTGTACTCCTTCATCCATAGTGGGGCATGCTTATACAGGAGGTGTGTTACTAGCCAGATCATCAGGTGGAAACAGAAGAAAAAAACAAATGTAGCCACCACATCTAAAGATTGGTAAGCTGCAATATATAACATTTTTGGTTTTTGGTTTACAATTTTAAGGGTTTTTTTTCAGGCAATTTCTTGCATACAAAAATAATAAATATATCGACTTTTATTTGCAACCCTTGGTTAAAAAGATGCCATCATTTTTGAAAGATACAAAAGATACGATCTGTCGGATAGTCAATACAACTGTCCCAGAGGGTTGCCTGATAGCTACGGCAGACGTTGCATCCCTCTATACATGTATTCCCCATAAATTGGGGCTACAGGTTGTGGATTATTTCTTATCCAATGACAAATCAATACCTCAAGTACAAAAATAATTTTTGTTGGATTTAGTTATATTTGCTAATAGACATAATTATTTCTGGTTTGGGGAGAAATTTTACTTACAAGAAAACGGTTTTGCCATGGGGCTAAATTTGCCCCAAGCTTAGTAAATTTGTTCATGGCCAAGTAAGAGGAGGATGTCGTCTATGCACATCCTAGACCAGAACTAATCTCCTGGGCCAGGTATATTGATGACATCCTCCTCCTATGGAATGGCACACCCGACTCCCTTGCGTCTTTCTTTTTAGAACTTAATTCAAATGATAGAGGAATATCCCTTGCGTATGAATACAGTGATAAGGGCATACATTTTTTGGATCTTTCTATTGAGATTATTGATGGTTTGATAACTACCAAAACGTACTTTAAACCTACCAATAGGAATGCCTATATTCCAACCGATAGCTGCCATCATCAAGCTTGGCTTAGGGCGGTGCCCCGGGGCCAATTTCTACGGCTACGTCGTAACTGCTCTAGCATCCAAGATTTTCAGGAGCAATCCCTTATTCTCAGACAGAGATTCTTGGAAAAAGGTTATTCAGCCCATGAGATTGACCTAGAAATTCAAAAAACTATTGATACAGAGAGATCTAGGCTGCTGTAAGATAGGCCGAGAACCCAAGGGGAGGACAAATATAGGTGGTCTTTCTTCACGGGTTTTTCTTTTCAGCAAAAACAGATCAAGAATATCTTCAACAAACACTGGGAAATCCTTAAAAATCATAGGGTTCTGGGACCCCTCCTGCCAGACAAACCTTGTATTGTATACAGGGGGGCTCCCTCATTAAGAAATCAACTGGCTCCTAACGTTATTGGCCCCCCACAAAAAATAACTATGTTCCACAATCTAATTGGTTTCTTTCCATGTAAAGGATGCAGAGTTTGCAAACTGAATTCTTGTCAAAATAGAAAACTTCTAAATTTCCGTTCTACAATTACGGGACTCAACTATAGTCTTAAACATTTTTGCACCTGCAAGACCAGGAATGTGGTTTATTTGTTGACATGTCCTTGTGGTTAACAATATGTAGGGAGAACCACGAGGACCTTTAGTACCAGGGTGAATGAGCATATAACTAATATACTTAAAGGCAGAACTAATCATAGTGTTCCGAAACACTATTTACGATACCATAAAAGAAATCTTAAGGGTACCCTCTTTCAGGTTATAGATAGATATGTCCCTCCCTGGAGAGGGGGCGCAATAAAAAGAGGTGTCTCACAATTGGAGGCCTACTGAATATACCAGTTAAAGAGTTATGTCCCTTTTGGACTCAATGTAGATTGGGACAGTAACGCCATTATTAATAAAGCCTGACCTAATTGAGATTTACATTATAGCTTAGAGTTTAGGTTTCTCTGTTCTATTTTTCATGAGGTCATACCATGTCTGATTGTATTGTGATTTAATATTTTATGTTTCAAGTCTCCACATCTATGTATTAGGATGCATGTTGAGTAGCGTGTCTAATAAGGAGCTGTTCAAGTTATCGGTTCATATAGTGTGATGTTTTGTTTTACCTCTTTGAAATAGATTGTTTATCTGCAGGGAGTCTGGCGCGGCCTCAAGGGGGGCGGTATATTTATATTCATATAACGAGTCTCATTGCCTTTTTGGGCTCCCCCCCTTTTTTCCCTTTTTTTCCTCTCCATAGTCCTCCTTTTTTTTAATTTAAAATTTTTATATATTATTATTTTTCATTTATTCACTAGTATTTTTATATTTTTATTAATAAAATTATTTGATTACAATCATTAATACACTTATTATACACATCATTGGGGTAATTCCCATTCTTCGTGCTTATGGATATGAATCCTAGCTGTTTAATGATAGGTTAACTAATGACGTGAGGTTTCGATCGTCTATTGTCCTATTATGTACACAGCCGGCTGTTTTTTAATTGGTGGTTGTGAACTAAGTCCAATTGAGTTCCGGATGTATCAGGTTGTGCTGACCGTCCTGGAACGCATATGGCGACTAGGACGGGATGCTTACCTGCGTCATGTCCGGTAGATGTTGATTCGTTAACAGAGGACTGCACTGACCACCATGGAACGCAAGCAGCGACACTCCATCATGGCGTGGCCGCTATCCGCGTCATCTCCGACTGAGGAGAGGAGGGAGGAGTCAGGTATGATGTTTTGGGCATTAGATGGCTGTGATTAGTGTAGCGTACCTCCCCGCCTTTATTGACCCATGTGATCGGGGTGTTCACCCCTCTCTTTCCCCTCCCTTTACCCCATCTCAAGGGTACTGATATGTTTATACACATAGGTTAATGTATGCTAATGTGAGATGGTTTTTTTTAAAAACGAAGCATGACACGCATACAACTGATGTCTCTCCAATATAACATATCAATCTATGATTTCCATATGGAGGCGTTGAACGCACGCCACTGCATCATATTTGAATGGCGGTGCTGGACTTCCCGTCAGGTAGGAAGTGGGTGTGTACCCTACATCTAAGTTTTTCTATATATATATATAAGCAGTGACCCGGGGTGCGGGACACCCCAGAAGAAGTCTTAGAGGACAAAACGCGTTGGGTTACGTCCCCTCCAGGTCATTGCAAGCTTGTCTACATGTTGCATGTTGAATGGGCCCTATATATCTTCTTTGATGTAAGTGTTCTTAATCCTTTTTTATTAAAAGTGTTGCACAGTTTTACACTATGGAGATTATTTCTCTTTTTTTATGGCTTGATTGAGCTTGCTGAAACTTCCACTGCTGGAGATACCTTGGCTACCGTGCCACTTTAAACTATATGGTGAAAAGTATATATGAATGTTGGATCCATATAAGTGAAGGTGGAGAACCGTATGATGATCCACAATCCTTTATATGTACAAAGGCTGTCTGCAATTCCATCTAATTGTTCGCTTTCTGATAAGCGTTTAATTTATCCGGTGTTGGATTCACGCTGCATAATTGTGATGGTCACTGGACACTATTGATTTACAGTGCTTGCGAAATATTGCACTTTGTTTACATTTGTCTTCAATCAACTTTATACCTATGGACAACTGTTTGTTATATTTACCACAGAGACTTTCTTAGTAATCAAGACACAAGACATTGTCATTAGTTTTTTCTGCACTTTAGCACAATTTGGTGCACTCAGTTTTTCGTTTATAGTTATTATTCAACCAATAACTTGAAAATAATATTTTCAGTATTTATACACGTTGCACTTTATTGATTGTCACAATACAGTGTTTTTTTCATAATTTTACTTTTTAGCGCTGCACTATTTTTTAACAATAATAAATATAGCATAGGGAAAAATAGAAAAAAAAAACTTTGGGGAAACCTGCTGATAATTTTGGTCAGGAAGTGCAGACATTCAGGAACAGAGTTGGACAACACTAGGAATATGTTATGTCTGGCATCCAACTAAATTATAGTCTCTGACTTCACACATTCCAGTATTGAAAATACAGATTTCCAGAGACATGTGCTGATGGCACATTAATTGTAAGAGCTTTGTAGGTTTATGATGTGAAAATCCGTATTCATCAAGCAAGGAATCTTTGCTTAAGTAAGCTGTTACTCTGCACATCAATGAAGCTGTGTGTGTTTCATTGACTCAATGGAGAGTGTGCATGACTAGCTTTCACTGAGGTAATATATAGATTTATGAAATTAATGAACAAATTATCCTATTTTTAACTTAATTATTTCCCTGCCATATAGTAAAATAACGGTGGGCAGTGCGGCTCTCGTTCTGGGACGACATCATATGTTCCTAGGACACAGCACAACCCCGATCTCAGTAAAGAGCCGATGACATGGCCATGCGATCGGCTGTGTCACAGCCAGTCACATGTAAACAAGGAAGTGCCGTTCAGGCACACTGACAGCCGAGAGTTTACAGTACAGCCCCAGCAGTGCCTATCCGTGACACCAATCAATGCCCATTAGTGCTGCCAGCCAGTGCTGCCTTTCAGTGCCCATCAGTGCCACATATCACTGCCCATCAGTGCCACCTATCAGTGCTCATCAGTGCCACTTATCAGTGCCCATCAATGTGACATATTAGTGCCTCCTCATCAGTGTCACCTAATCAGTGCCCTTCAGTCCTGCCTCATCAGTGCCCATAAGTGCCACCTCATCAGTGCTACCTATCAGTGCCCATCAGTGCCGCCTCAATAAAGCACATCAGTAAAGGAGAAAAATTACTTATTTACAAAATTTACTGGCAGAAACGAAGAAAACTTTTTTTTCAGAAATTTCTGACGTTTTTCTTTTTTTTAGCAAAAAATAAAAAGTCCCCAGTAGGCAAGTGGTTAAAATATTAATGTAATTGTATTAATTGTGAAACCTATTGCTAGATGTTTTTGGAAAACACCTTATACCTACCATACATTTGCATGTAAAAGTTCAGAAATAAACATAGGTTGTGTCACAAGCTGTGAAATTTTTCTAAGGATGCTCTAAACCAGGGATATGCAATTAGTGGACCTCCAGCTGTTGCAGAACTACAAGTCCCATGAGGCATAGGAACACTCTTACAGCCACAAGCATGACACCCAGAGACCGAGGCATGATGGGACTTGTAGTTTTGCAACAGTTGGAGGTCCACTAATTGCATATCCCTGCTCTAAACCATTACATGGGTTCTGTGCTCTTTCATTTCATGAATATTTTATTATATATTTTATTAGTCTTTTTAGCTGATTGCAGTTTCAGTCTAATGTTTATGCTGAGTTGCATGTAAAATATAGCTTGGCTTGAAACCCGTTTCATTTCTGTTATAGTCGTAGCCACTGCCTTAGTTAATTTGAGTGTGTGTGCCAATTAATGCACCTCACCAAAGCAGTAACTAATGACATGGTTTAGCAAAATGTGTGGGGCATTTGACTTAAGATGGGTTGACTAATTTATTGCCATGCTATAAGCATTATATTCTGGCATAAAAAAAGTCTGAAAGTCTCTAAATTGTATTACAATTACTAACTTAAACAAAATGAGTGCGAACTTGACAACTGCTTTGTATTGGCATTGGCATTAATGAATGGTATTTTATTCTTAAAAGCATAACGCTAATATTAAATTGTGTAGAGACTCACACTTCAATCATGGAGGCAAACATACATGTATATTTATAGTTTCCTATGGAAAAAAAGAGACAGGAAAATTATATCTGGCAGCTTGGCGCTTTTCTGAAAAGCTGAGCTTTGTCATACAGCTTGTGCTTCACTCACCAACAGTAATGTAACTTATTATAAGTTACCTGTAATCTATAGTGAAGTGATGAGTGATCATTTGCATAAATTATAGTGATTCACTACATAAAGCTTGGTGATGAGTAGGTGGTTAAGTCATTATTACTGATTTGCATAATTTCCTATGAGAATGTCAAAATCTTCATCATCCCGAGAAATACAGTTTCTAGAATGTTGAATATTGTAGAATTCTAAGAGAAGCTAATAATTACTAAAATATATCTTTATTTCTCATTTAGGCCTATTTTTGTATCTGTTTTTAACTATATAAGTTGTATTATCGTACTAAGCACAACGTTGCCACAACAGTATACTATAATACATTGGCTGTCACCCATAAAGTAAGTACAAACAGTCGGGACCAGTAATTTATTTTCAAAGGGGTTTAGATTCTGGTTTAACATTAATTGTTAGGATATGGTTAATTGTTAATGAGTAATTTTTCAAAGTGAGGTGTCCGGATAGGGATAATTGTAAGGCGGAAGATATGCCAAAGGGCTTGTTCACACCACAGCAAGCATGGCAATGCACTTGTGCTCTGGGTTCATCCTTTGTTGACTGAACAAAAAGGCAAAGAACAATTTGAACCTTACAGTATACCACGATTTAATAGGACAACCAGATCACTTTTTTTTACACACAAATTTACAAAAATAGTTTGGGGCTACATTTCTGCAAATGGAGTTGGAGATTTGGTCTGGTCCAGTGGTGTCCTCAATGCTGAGAAATACAGGCAGTTACTTATTCATCATGTAATACCATCAGAGAGGCTTGTGGTTGGCTCCAAATCATTTCTATAGCAAGACAACAACCCTGAAGTATACAGTTAATGTAATTAAGAACTATTTTCAACGTAAATAAGAACAAGGAGTCCTGGAAGTGATTGTTTGGTTACCACAGAGCCCTGATCTTAACATCATCAAGTTTGTCTGGGATTACATGAAGAGACATAAAGATTTGAGGCAACCCACATCCACAGAACATCTGGGGTTAGTTGTCCAAGATGTTTGGAACAACCTATTTGCCGAATTCCTTCAAAAACTGTGTGCAAATGTACCTAGCAGAAATTATGCTGTTTTGAAGGCAAAGGGTGGTCACACCAAATATTGATATTCATTTTTCTTCTGTTTGCTCACTTTGCATTTTGTAAATTGATAAAAATAAACAATTAAAATACAAAGAGAGAAAGAGAGAGGCATCCGCTTATCATCCTTTGGTGAGTGAACTCTCTTGACTGTAAGGCTCTGTAGAATGGATAAGTGAACATGTGATATTGCATTAGTCCATCAGGAAATCTGTAGGCCTCAATGCCAGAGAATCAGGCAGAAGGAAATATCAAATGTAGACTAGTATTAACGCGTCATGTATTTTTCTCATCATCAATTCTCTTTAAGGAAAACCAGCGGGCAAATAATCCATGCACATGGAAGAAATCCAAATAAACTAAAAAGAGTTAATAAATAATAATCCTGGAATAGTCTTCTTATTCAAGTAAAGTGCACGTGTGTGAATCCATCACCATGTGAAAACACCTTAGAGGATGTGTGCTTACCAGATCCAAATGACCCTTTATTACAGAGGGTCTAACACGCTTGTGAATAAGCCCCACTCTAGCATCCGCTGTTCTCAGGATCGCAGAGATGACACCTCACCAGCATGGAGTCCATATGCACAGATTAGTATGTAAAGAAGCACAGAAGGTCGCCAATAGTGTCAAGGGCATTTATTTACCAAGCATCCAAAAAGGTCTTACAGCATCCCAAAGAGACAGTAATGGATGAAAAAACAATCCGTGGTAATCAAACGTATCCTCGCCCGACCGGTTTCGTTCTATTGAACTTCTTCCCGGGGACCCGGGAAGAAGTTCAATAGAACGAAACCAGATGGGCGAGGATACGTTTGATCTCTTTGGGATGCTGTAAGACCTTTTTGGATGCTTGTTAAATAAATGCCCCTGGTTTAACTGCACTATCAGTGACCTTCTTTGCTTCTTTATACACTAATCAGTGCATACGGACTCCATGCTGGTGAGGTGTCATCTCTGCGATCCTGAGAACAGTGGATGCGAGAGTGGGGCTTATTCACTTATTTATTTAATGTAATATTTCAACACAACTTTTTCCCAGGTAATTATTTTTTACTAGGTTTCGGTAATGAAGGTTTTTCTTTTCTGTTATTTGTCTTGGTGAGGAAAATGTACATGAGTTTATATAGCCTTATTCCCGTTGTCTTAGAAACTAGATTAGAAGTTTGAGAATTTCCTATATTTGTTTGCATAATCAGCTTGGGAAGTGTACAGGAGCGCTTCTTCACCCCTGTTGTTCTGTTGTCTTGGAAACACTATAGAAACCTGCAGCCACCCTATTTAACATGCATTCCAAGAAAAAAAAAAACTTGGTTATTAAAGAAAAGGTAAACAGGCAATTTATACAAAGAGTACTTAGTACTGAGCTCACTGAAAACATGATGAAGTCATAAGGGATTTACCAATTTTCTAATAAACTATTACTGCCCTGACTTAAAGCTACAATGTTATCCTTTAATTATTTTTAACCGTCTTCTATAACCGTATGATACTATATAGTGCCTTCTAACACTCTGTTTTCTGTATGACTGTTGTTTCTATGACATGCACACAGATACATGCATGATCTGTTTCATTAGAAAGCAGCTTGCCTCTAGAGTATCGGAGTAGGGAAAGCCATATGAGCACAGCTGAACCTTGCAATCCACATAAGTAGAGAGAAACAGGTTTCAACAATGCTAAGGAAAAGTGCTACTCAATATACCACCAATCTATTCATTTCTGTTTTATCACTCAATACCATTGTAGCCTTGCAAATATTTAACCTTTCTAATTTGAAAAGGTGGCATTATGGAAACCATCTTTGCAGCTTTCAAAAGTAAACAAATCCCTGTCAGCAGAGGGTCACTTGTACAAAAGTTATACCTACTAAAAGAAGAGTCATGATTAGAGTTGAGCGAACACCTGGAAGTTCGGGTTCTGCTGGTCCGTCCGAACTTCGTGACAAAGTCCGGGTCCGGGTCCGGACGGAACCCGAACGATCGCACGGACAACGAACCCCATTGAAATCAATGGGGACCCGAACTTTTAGGCACAAAAATGGCTGTAGGAAAGTCCTGGAAAGCCCCAGAGGGCTGCAAAAGGAAGTAAAATGGGGGTAAGGGTAGGGCAAGTGCCCTACAAAAAAATGGGGACAGGGAAATAACTGTAAATATTTTTAAAAAAATAAAAACATAAAAAAAGCAAAAATGGAGGTGAATGTGGATCATCTTCAAACTGTGTCTGAAAAGTATTAATTAACGGTAGAAGCCATATAACTGTTCTAAAATCATCTTCAAACTAGGGCAAGTGCCCTACAAATAAATGGGGATAGGGAAAATAA
>BLSH010440387.1:180494-191710 GCA_018402905.1 Glandirana rugosa
AAAAATAGTCAATATCAAAAATTAAATGAGAATAGATCGCGCCTATAAAAGGAACATATATAAAGGTAAAACAAATAACCTCATTGTTGAAACCTTCAAGGACTGTGATAAACGATTTGTATATATGAAAAAACCGAAAGTCGTTTAGACGTGTGTAAATCATCCATTTAAAGTAAACGTATGTCACAACGCACTATATATCATACGGTAACGTTAATAAAACATACTACCTCCCAAATTATTGTTAAATAGATAGTACTGATCACAACTCGCTTGGGCCTGACATTGCAAGCCCAGGCATGGCTTGAAATCCCACAGGCACCGTGCCTGGGCCTGGGCCTGCCCGAACGATTTTTGAAATGTCCGGGTCCGGGTCCGTGCCACGGACACCCTAAAGTTCGGTACGGACCCGAACGTTACAGTCCGGGTTCGCTCAACACTAGTCATGATAGATAAATTGTTATTAAACCCTCCATCATA
This sequence comes from Glandirana rugosa, assembly GCA_018402905.1. Taxonomy (NCBI): domain Eukaryota; kingdom Metazoa; phylum Chordata; class Amphibia; order Anura; family Ranidae; genus Glandirana; species Glandirana rugosa. The sequence goes on from BLSH010440387.1 coordinate 180,975, forward strand.
CAAAATAATTGCAATGGCATACTATATATCACGCAACACTGTATGCAAATGAAATTTACCTACTAAATGTGTGCAGATTTGCTGAAAGCCAAAAAAGTATATATGTTTAGCAAATAGTGTCAGGAACTTCCAAAGTTGTTACTCCAATAAACAAAATGGAAATATATACAAGGAAAATATCCGCGCTAGATAAGAGTAAATTAAAAACTATAACTGATAAAAAACAGCTGCTAGCACGGGTCAATAGATTAAAAACACCTAATAACAATCGATATACATAAAGTGCAGCACAATCAAAAAAATGACATGTACTATAATCATAAAACATAATAAACATGATAATGATAATTATAGTGCAAAAGATAACTATAAACATGGAACAGCCAGCTTCCCAGGTCCTCAGCGTGAACCACCACCAACAGAGAAGATAGCAGCTTACCAGAGTAAAATGGCTTCCAAATTAATGGAAAAGCCAAATGTGATATAGGGAAATATCTTTCCCGGTGTGTCCATAGAGGTACTGGCGGTCCTGGCGTACTCCAATTTACGGTCTCATACCCGATACATAAACATTAAAAATATAGAGGATATTATCGTTATACTGTATTGAGTTGTTTATTGAATATAAAAGGTGCATTCACATGTTCATCATAAAAACGAGCGTAATAGTCATATCAGATGCTGCAGCAATGGCCATAGACAGATACCAAGCGGCCAAAGAGAGTGGTGACGTTACATCTGGTCCCATCCAATGCGTTTCGTCATACATTTGACTTTGTTCAAATGGACCAAATTACTCGTTTAAATTATGAATAGTGTTGAAAATCTCCACTCTATTTCCCACTATGCAGTAATCAACAACAGTGTATGAGTAAATAGCATTAAGTGAATAGTGGAGTGGTGGTGGAACACCTTCACTCACCTACTAACTTACTAACTTGTGCAGATTTGCAAAAAAACAGATACATTTAGTGATTAATGGTGGGAACCCTCAAGGTTGTTGAGTTTGTATTTATGCATAATATATATAATTTTATGCAGGGTTGTGAACTTTCTGCTTCAATAATTTTCAGTGCTGAAATAGGCGACACCTTTGCAAAAGCCAACATTTTAATTAGACCTTTAGCATACGCAATTGGAAATTAGCTAAAGTATGAAATGGCTCCTGGTGAAGTCATATATGATGAAACCCTTTTCTAATGTATGACAGTCCACCTAAAGTCATGCTGCTTTAAATATCTGCTGAGAATCTTATTAGACACATATATTTTAGGGGTATCTACAAAAAATGCTACTGTGTGTAGAAGCAATATGGTATGCTGTACAGTTGTTGTATTACTTATGGTGAATTCTGTTTTTTCACCAATAACTTACAATCTTTTATTATAGTATACTATAACAGAATACTATAACATAAACATGAATGTCAGTTTAAGCAGACAGGCAAAACTAATAAAACAAAATTTTTTAGCCAAAGTTTGCATTGTCTTGCATCATGCATTTATTGATACTTTAATAACCTTGTTAAAGCTAAAATTGCCAAATACACCACTGAAATGAGCTGTTTTACAAAACAAATAATTTTATATCTGTCCATCCAGTCCTGAGATGTACAGAGACTTTCTAGGCAGCACAACCAGGCAGGTGGCCTGACTTTTCTCCACCACAGTTAAGCAATTTAACCCAGTCACCTCCCTCCCACCATCCCCCTTGTGATTGGACCAGTGTTGTCAACCTCCCACAGTGTTTTTTACTGGCAAAACATAACAAATTTACTGGCGGAGCACATTTTTTACTGGCAACCTGAAAAATAACAGAACTCCTATTAAAAACAAAGACAATTAATATTTAAACACAACATGGAAACACGACAATACCAGTATCAAGTAATTTGCCTGGTTTACACCTAAAAAGTCAGCACAGCATGACAAATTATCAGCCCCTGTTATTTACAGACAGTTGTAAAAATCACAGATTTCTACAAACTGTCAGTAAATTTACTGGCGGTTGGCAACCCTGGATTGGACAATGAAGCCTCAGCAGCAGCAGACTGGTGAGTTTATCTTTCTGCTCACTCTGCTTTGTTCTGCTATCAGATAAGGCAAAAGAGAGGGTGCAACCTGAGTGTAGTAAAATTACACATTTATTGGGACAAGAAGACAAATGGCAACTCACATGTTTGTTTTGCTTTGAGTCATATAGTTACATAGTTAGTCAGGTTGAAAAAAGACCCAAGTCCATCTAGTTCAACCAAAAAAAAAAAATTATATATAACCAACAATCCCATATACAATCCTTCACCCACAGTTGATCCAGAGGAAGGCAAAAAAACCCCAGCAAAGCATGATCCAATTTGTTATAACTGGGTAAAAAATTCCTTCCTGATCCCCCGAGAGTCAATCGGATACACCCTGGATCAACTTTACCTAAAAATGTTAGTACCCAGTTATATTATTTACATTAAGGAAAGAATCCAGGCCTTTTAAAAAGCAATCAACCATGCTGGCCAAAACCACCTCTGGAGTCTATTCCACATTTTCACAGCTCTTACTGTGAAGAAACCTTTCTGTATTTGTAGATTAAATCTTTTTTCCTCTAGATGTAAAGAGTGCCCCCTTGTCCTTTGTGATGACCTTAAAGTAAATAACTCAACACCAAGTTCACTATATGGACCACTTATATATTTGTACATGTTGATCATATCCCCTCTTAACCTCTTCTCAAGAGGGAATACATTCAGTTCCTCTAATCTTTCCTCATAGCTAAGCTCCTCCATGCCTTTTATTAGTTTGGTTGCCCTTATCTGCACTTTCTCCGGTTCCCTGATATCCTTTTTGAGAACTGGTGCCCAAAATTGAACTGCATATTCCGGATGAGGTCTTACTAATGATTTGTACAGGGGCAAAATAATGTCTCTATCTCTGGAGTCCATGCCTTTCTTAACCTCCCTGGTGGTATGATTCTGTCTGGAATTTTGTTCCAAAAGCGGTACAATTATTTTGCATGAAAATTTGGCGTTTTATATTGTAGGCCTGTAATTCTTAGGAATAACTCACTTAAATCTGTCCAAACAAGAGTCTAGTAGACATCCCGGGTATGAAAAAGTTTGAAAAATGAAATCATAAATTATAATATAATAAATAACTAAAAATAAGCTCAGTTGCAGAATTGTCCCTATCGTCACTTTCAGTTGCTGATGATAAATTTCCCCAAAAATCAGTATCACTCAATTCTGCAAATGATTCTTATTTACTATCGCTGTTTTCTAGCTGATCAAAAACCACTTTTGACGCAAAGGGACACTTTTTGGTTGCTATGGACATTCTCAAGTTTCCTGGCAGAAAGAATGACATTTATTATATAAAAGTGCATGCAGGGCTCTGGGCAAACCACTAGGGACAAAGGGGGTGTGAAATGTTTTCATACAGTAATGTAATCTGTAAGATTACAGTGTACTGTATGTGTACTGTGTGTTTTACTTTTTGAATTTCCCGCCGGTCTCCGTCCCCGTGCGACGCGACGCTCGCAGGGAACGGAGCCCGGCACACAGGAATCATCTGGCCGCGGGGAGACACGCTGACACCGCGGGAGGACATCGCTGGATCCAGGGGACAAGGTAAGAAACATTGCCTGGATCCAGCGATGCAATCCCGAGTGTGGCTCGGGGTTACCGCTCTTGGTACTGAAATTCCACCCCGAGCCACACTCGGGAATACCGCCAGGGAGGTTAATACAAGAAAGGATTTTGCTTGCTTTGGAAACCTCAGCTTGGCATTGCATGCCATTATTAAGCTTATGATCTACCAAAACCCCCAGATCCTTCTCCAGTATTGATTCCCCCAGTCGTACTCCCCCTAGTATGTACGATGCATGCATATTCTTAGCCCCCAGGTGCATAACTTTACATTTGTCAACATTAAACCTCATTTGCCACATAGTTGCCCAATTAGACAGTGCATTGAGGTCTGCTTGTAAGTTGAAGACATCCTGTAAGGACGTTATTCCACCGCACAGCTTGGTGTCATCTGCAAACACTGAAATGGTACTTTTAATCCCAGACCCTATATCATTTATAAATATATTGAAAAGTAAGGGTCCCAACACTGAACCTTGGGGTACACCACTGATAACCTTAGACCATTCAGAATAAGAATCATTAACCATTACTCTCTGAATTGGGTCTTTTAGCCAGTTTTCTATCCATTTACAAACTGATCTTTCCAAGCCTGTAGACTTTACCTTACACATTAGCCGTGTGTGGGGAATGGTGTCAAATGCTTTTGCAAAATCCAAGTATACCACGTCCACAGCCACCCCTCTGTCCAAGGTTTTACTTACCTCCTCATAAAAAGAAATCAGGTTTGTTTGGCAATTTCTGTCTTTCATGAATCCATGCTGTCTGTTGCGTAAAACATTTTTTTCCAACAAGAACTAATCTATGTGGTCTTTTATTAAACTCTCCAGTATCTTCCCAGCTATAGAAGTTAAACTAACAGGTCTATAGTTACTTGGTAAATGACTATTCCAGTCATTAAGGAGTCCCTAAAAATTAGATACAGTGGCTTTGAAATGACAGAGTCATTTAAGGTTCTTTGCGGTAAAAGCAAGGAAGTATAAAAACTTCTGTAGAATATATTAATTCGCTTTACTAAGGTATGAAAAATGTTGTACTCACTTGTAGCAAAAACAACACACAACATACAGTATATCACAAAATATGCCTATACCATGAACAACCTATCTATCCTTCCTGACAAATAAGCATGTACAATGTATGTGCTGGGCATACACTAAACAGTTACTTAACTTGGTTTTTCATAGTGACGGAGTCTTCTTCCTTTAATCCATGATCTCTCCAGATTGCTGCTTACTTCTCAATGTTTTCCAGAACAACCAGGGCTGTTTATTTGTCTGGAATTCCATATTTATGCTACAAAATCACTAAAATAGCCATAGCAGCACATTCCACCTCTTGATTTTAATAGTTAGATGTAGGAAAATGTGAAAGGTAGCATTTCTCAGCAGCTCTATAAACCTTTGTTCATAAAAGGTTGATATAACCCCCCCCCCCCCCCATATTGTAAATGAGAGTAAAAAATTCCCTTTTGACCCTCATAAGTTCTGGATGATTAGAGCTTGTCCCTGGACAAACTGCAATATTCCTTTCAGAGGGATTAGCAATGTCCTTGGCAGCCTGTATAACACATATGGAAGGACAATTCTAGCCTTCGGCAGGAGCAGGCCTTAGTGTCTGAGTGACCAGCACCCAACACCCTGCACTTGACAGAATTTGGAGACCTCCTTGTCACCACTGGCATAGAAGAAATAGCAATCACAGACAAGAAAAGATAAATCCAGCATACAAACCTGGTGCAAGTCCTGAACTGAATCTTTGGCTCCCCGTTACATTGAGACCACCATTATCAGAGGGACAACCAATTTTGATGAGTACGTTTTTAAATGTTACATGTGTTGCCATTTGTCTTCTTGTCATAAATGCATAATTTTACTACACTCAGATTGCATTCTCTTGTTCCTTATCTACCATTTCTAGAGACACTGCAGTCTCCCATAGGTGCTGCACAGAGAGACCCCAGGTTGGTCTAAATGAACTCTGTTGTGGAACTCATTAAATTCCTATTAGTTCACACTACACTTTGTGCCATGTACCCTTACTCATTAATTTACTTATCTGTTTTCCTATCAGCCCATGTGCATGCAGCATGTCTAAATTGTTCGATCTGAGTGCTACTGTTCAGGGAAGGCAAAGACTAAATTAAAATAACATTAAAAAAAATTGTGCTTGTAGGCTTGTATTGTTTTTTTTTTTGCACTTTGTGATGCTATCATTAAAATCTATCTTAGCTGATACAAAATAAAAATCATTATGTTAAATATAAAATATTTTTCTCAAAAAAATGGTATCCTCCATGTTTTTGTTATGATAAGTTTCCTTGCAGCTTTCATACTCTGTTTTGTATTATTCTGAAGTGTATGCATGCTCTTTGCCATTCTGAACCTGTTTTGCATTACTGATTCTAGCTCTCTAGCTTGTTCTGCTGTATGTACTGTATACACCGAAAAACATGTTATATCATTTTGTATTTTCATTGTGAAATTCAACTTCATCTTAGCTGTTGTCTGCATGGTATGTTTTTGCATTAATGCTTGGCGACTTCATGATATTTTGGGGTTTCTCAAATAAATGAATTAACAGTGAACAGTGTTAATTCTGCTGCCAGCAGTGTACAGTTATGTGATCAGCTGTAGTAGTAACGTTGAAGATCAAGGTTTTACATGCTCATTCTAGAAATAGAAAAATATTCAAGTTGGCAGGTTGTGCTGTGATATTTTCCCTAATATCAGTCTGTCCAAACTTCAAAAGATTTATTCAGCGCATATTTTGCAAGCACAGTCATTTTACGACTATTATTGATTCAAAAAAGGTTTGGTAACGCTGGAATGCCGCACATTAGATTACCATTTCATTATTACCTTGGAAACACTTTTCTCTTTTTTTCTCCCCTTCACTCATGCCAGCCTGTGACACAAATTTGCATTCACTAGAGAGATTTACTGAGATAAGAGAGCTTTTACTGAAATTACCCAGCAGTACTGTGACAGCAATAGTGACAGCAGAATCTATGTAAGCAAGCTGAGATATAGGCCAGGTTGCCTGCTAGTTAGTTTGGCCAACAGTAAACTTCTCTTGTGATGATTATATTTTACTGTTTATTATTCTTGTTAGCAAGACTGTTAAAGCAGAGTGCATACAGTGAGTACCTTTTACTACTGAACAGTGAACCCTGCACAACTGGGGTTGCAGTCATTTGCTGCAAAAGATGTTGGAGTGCATGAGCATTTCTGCTATTGGCAAAGGTGCTTTGCATTAGCTGTGCACTTTGCCTCCTTATCTTATTATACAAATAATTTGAACAGAGCATTAGAGAAAATATTTATGTATATTTAGGAGCACAAATGTCAGGAAGGGCATGCCAGTAGACAACATGGTTTCTCTAGGCGGACTACTGTACCTCTTCACAGGCTAATTTGTGCTTCCTCTCGCAGATGTAAGAATTTGGATAATACTTATGCGCATGCATATGGGCACACACATAGGTGCTCATCAGCATGCTCATGTGCACTTGTGGCAGATGTTGGTATCAAATGGGCTATTTAAAATGTGTTAGTGGTCTAGGTCTGTGCTGCTTTGTCTTTCAACCTTCCATATATCCTGGACCCTGTGATTCTGCATCCTGATTCCAGTTGCTGACCTGGCTTGTCTGACCACTCTCTTCTCTGAACTCCGCCTGCACCGGCCCTGGCTTGTCCTTGACCTCCACTTCTGTCTTTTCCATTTGCTTCTCTTCCACTGATTTACTCCTGGCCTGGCTTGTACTGAGACCATGCTCTTGCCTTCCCCTCTGTTCCTGATCCGTCCTGCCAGCGTATGACCCAGCCTGCCTGACTCTGCTCCTGAGGTTACCAGTGCTTGCCTTACATCCTGTTGTGCCTGCTGTTCTACAGTCTGCTACCAGTGAATGCCTTACCCGCTCACTGTCACCTGTACCAGACTGCTTCAGTCTGCCATCCACCAGCTGGCTACCTGCTTCACTGTAGACTACTATTGACCTCCCCTGCCTGGTGTATATACCCATTCTGCTACTGGCAAGACTTAGAGGCACTTGTGCAACTCTGCACTCCTGCACCTTCTGTTCACCTACCAAGGGCCCCAAGTCAGAGGTGTAAGAGAGGCTTTCCTCATCATTTCAGGCTCTGCTACCAGGTACGTGATAACAAAGTCACAAACTACTTGCACAGAATGTACCTACACTGTATCTGCATTTGGTTTATTACAGCTTAGGCGGAGTTGGGTTGCAGGGCTAGACTGGTTTATTCTGCACAGAGCAGGGAACACATTGTAGTGTATTTTAAGGATTTTATGGGCCTGGGTGCAATTAAACTCATACAAAGTGTCAAATTCCAGCAGTACGAAACAGAAGTATATGCTGCCTGCTTGGGTGCTTTCCAATTGTCCTTCTATCTGTAACTTTAAACTAAATGCTGAACATGAAGGGCATGAATACAAAAAGGTGCCAGGTGCCCATCCACATCCAAGGTTTATTCTTCTTTTTATTTTGAGAAAACATTACAAGTTATAGGGACACATTACAGTGACCCAGACTAATGGCTGCTAAACCATGTGCTTATCCTAGCACACCAGATCAGAATACAGACTATTTCATAAATGGCGTGAAAAAGAAGAGTTGGATTTTATATCATGCATCTCCACCAAATTTGTTTTTTCATACACATTAATTATTGGTTAAAATGAATATAACCTCCCTATACCACCATTTTTTGTTCATCCTTATAATTTGCAGACTTTCAAAGGTTATGGTGGAAAAACTAAAGCTGGTAGATGTTCGAATGAATGCTCTTGCTCATACCAAAATTCTCAGTACATTTGATGGCTCCACGAGTGTCATTTGAAAGTAGTTTTGTGGTGCAGGTAAGTGCATGTGGAGAAAATGTAATGTTCAACATTTGATCTTGAAGTGAATAGTCTTTACCGAGTGAAATCCAAATGCAATAATACAATTTAATTTGTTAAAAAAAAAAATTCTATCCTGCTCCTTCAAATTTTCTTGTCACTGCAGTCAAGAAGGAACATCAATTTGATCCTACTTACAATTACACAATTGAACAAATGTTCTTACATTCTGAGTAAAATATATTTTGAATGAAAATCAGCTGTATATATCTAGCTTTAGAAAAATGGTTTTATGAAATGTGACCAGGGAAGTTATTTTTTTATATAGCCAGAGATAATATCCACGCCAGAACAAATACAATAAATCTAAATAAAAAATGTGAATAAAAAATAAAGAGCAGCTGTGCACTGTGTCAAGGTACCCGAACACAAAAAACTAAATATACCAATAGTGCAGTGCTTATTTGAGTGAAAAAATACACATATGACAAAATGTTCAAAAAAGTCCCAGAAATTAAACATGGTGAAAAGAAGTGGTCCCACAGCCGTCGTGAAAGTAGGAATCCGAGATAGATCCAGTTGCACCTCATACTCTCATATCCTGCTTACCGGAAACAATGTAACCCCTGTTAGAGTGGTCAATCTGAGCTCAAGCAATTACACAGCTCAGCAGCTCCAGTGATCACAGCAGTCATCAATGAGTAAGCTCACAGAAGGGAGTAAGCTCCAATGGAATGACGGTCAGCTCCAGATAAATACCGAAGTTTAAAAGCAAAAATTGCCACCATAGTGTGATACAGTTTAAAACTAGTATTTTTTAAAACATTAAGAGGTACACTCATATTTCAGATGAATATATAAGGCATTTTCGGCCTCACACATGCCAGAAAGCCACAATGCCAGGATCCAAGATGACCGTGACTGCGCATGCGTGGTAGTGTGCGTACGATTGGTCAAAGTTTTAACCCCAATCAGCACAATGTGCTCATATGATGGAGTGATACTCAGCATTGGGTAAATTGTAGTTAGCAAGCAATGCATACGGACACAGGTTAAACACCCATTCACATGACTATACAAGGATTGTGTGTTAGGATCCCTTTCCAGGTGAAATATCCCAAATATTACAAAATAAATAGATAAAACATAAGCATAGAGTATGTGTGTATATACAGTGCCTTGCAAAAGTATTCGGCCCCCTTTGAACTTTGCAACCTTTTGCCACATTTTAGGCTTCAAACATAAAGATATAAAACTGTAATTTTTTGTGAATAATCAACAAGTGGGACACAATCATGAAGTGGAACGAAATTTATTGGATATTTCAAACTTTTTTAACAAATAAAAAACTGAAAAATTGGGCGTGCAAAATTATTCAGCCCCCTTAAGCTAATACTTTGTAGAGCCACCTTTTGATGCGATTACAGCTGTAAGTCGCTTGGGGTATGTCTCTATCAGTTTTGCACATCGAGAGACTGAAATTTTTGCCCATTCCTCCTTGCAAAACAGCTCAAGCTCAGTGGGGTTGGATGGAGAGTGTTTGTGAACAGCAGTTTTCAGTTCTTTCCACAGATTCTCGACTGGATTCAGGTCTGGACTTTGACTTGGCCATTCTAACACCTGGATATGTTTATTTGTGAACCATTCCATTGTAGATTTTGCTTTATGTTTTGGATCATTGTCTTGTTGGAAGACAAATCTCCGTCCCAGTCTCAGGTCTTTTGCAGATTCCATCAGGTTTCCTTCCAGAATGGTCCTGTATTTGGCTCCATACATCTTCCAATCAATTTTAACCATCTTCCCTGTCCCTGCTGAAGAAAAGCAGGCCCAAACCATGATGCTGCCACCACCATGTTTGACAGTGGGGATGGTGTGTTCAGGGTGATGAGCTGTGTTGCTTTTACGCCAAACATAGCATTTTGCATTGTTGCCAAAAAGTTTGATTTTGGTTTCATCTGACCAGAGCACCTTCTTCCACATGTTTGGTGTGTCTCCCAGGTGGCTTGTGGCAAACTTTAAATGACACTTTTTATGGATATCTTTAAGAAATGGCTTTCTTCTTGCCACTCTTCCATAAAGGCCAGATTTGTGCAGTATACGACTGATTGTTGTCCTATGGACAGAGTCTCCCACCTCAGCTGTAGATCTCTGCAGTTCATCCAGAGTGATCATGAGCCTCTTGGCTGCATCTCTGATCAGTCTTCTCCTTGTATGAGCTGAAAGTTTAGATGGACGGCCAGGT
>BLSH010440387.1:215367-233511 GCA_018402905.1 Glandirana rugosa
TGAGAAATATTTAACAACATAATCTCATACTTAAATAAATAAGCGGCTGACTAGTTAAACTATAGTATACACAAAATATATTTCTCTGTAACGTAAGTAAAAAATAATACTTAGATATATGAGTGGATACATTTACATTGTAGATAGGTTACGACACTCTTTACGTTCATATCCCGCGTTTATAGTTGTCCGTATGTTCCTTTATTTTGTCTTCCCCGTATTTACTGTTCTTAGTTGACGAATGTCATAGAATCTTTGAACACATCAGTTTCCACCATCAGGTTCCTTTATCGTGGTCGTGCCTGTATTTACCTGGGATCTTGTGAGTGTTTTTAACCGTTTCAATAAATTATTGTACCTTGTTGATTGCACTTAGAGGCGCCTCTTTGTTCTTTGCCTCTCTTTCAGTGTTGTTTATGAACCTGGGTTCCGGTTCATCCTCTGAAGGCTGCCTCTGGTGCTATTTCCTTGGACTACCACCTTTGACTACACAAGTTTCTAAGATACTGTAAGCAGTTGATTCTTGTCATTTATGCCCCTTCTGTTTTATTTCCTTGTATGCCTGTTGATATTTGCGCCCTATACTTGCATTTCTCACAGCATTGGATAGATGTTACATTTACATAGGTGAGTATATAGATTCATAATAAAAAATGAATGCAATGTCTCTTTATATAAAACACATATGATATCAAATTGATCAGTCGGCGAATAAATAAATTCATACTCTAATACAACAATTTATAAAGAGTTCATAAAAATTCATAAACATAAAAATATGAGATTCCATAAACCATATTTTAAGGTGAATAAAGTGCATAAGTGTGTAAATAAAAATGAATAAATATTTAACTAAAACTAAAAAAGTCCAAATTTCCTCCCAAAACTGGTGCTGTGAAATCTTTGCCACAATGTTTGTCCACATGCTCCCCACGAGATGTCTCCAGCACAATCTCATAGCGTCAAGTATTTCACCAGCTTGCTTAAAAAACAAAAACAAACTCCATGGCATGATATCTTCCAGGCAGGAAGTTTATGGCGATAAAAAGGTACTGACAAGAAGTTACAAGAGAACTGAGGGGAATGCCGGCATCACCGCCTGGTATGTTGGTTAACTTTTTTTTTATAATCCCACACTTCTCTTTTCTTATAGCTATAGAACATTTTATATAGTATTTTATGTGAGTTTGTCACATTTGCCTGTTTAAATCATGAAATGCCTGGCATGAGCAGAAAGCATGTGAGCTCATGCTCCCTCTATATAGTGGTGCCTTTGCTGGTTTAAATGGAATGCATTTGGTATTAATGGATTTCATACATGTTATTATAATGGTCACTAAAATACATGCATTTTATGCATAATGAAATTAATACATTGATAGCAAATATTTTGTTTTTTAAGTCAAGTAAATTTAAAACAATGCATATTAATATTTTGAGCTTCTGAGTCAGTAGGAAGAGCTTTACAGGTTCTCACTTTGATGAAACAGTCTGTTGCTTACACAGCTAAATAGCTCATGAACAGTCAGTTATCTCAGTGAGTCATCCCTATCTCGATATTCATCGGCTCAGCAAGTAGTTTCATTCAGACAAGTTGTACCTCAAAGCACGCATCTCTGCTCTATTTAGCTAACCTATAGTGTTCTGGGAATCCTTTATCATATATTATTCACATGCATTTACCTGCACAAACAAGCATAAGTGTGAATGTTTCCTAAATATTCCCTATACACTGTTTGTGACAGAGCCATCTCTTTCAAGGCTGAACCCATCCCCTTTACCATTCCCACTTCCTTTAGTCTGAGCAGATTAGTGGAATGGCCTGTCTCAGTGCCCATATGGCAGGGTCAGGTAAGAATCCGCAGTGTATCATTAACCTGAAGAAAATTGTGTTTTTTTGGTCAAAGGTAAAACAAATAACCCCCCTCAGACCAGTAATCTAACTGTAGTACCCCCACAGGCTGCAGGGTACTAATTGACACAGCTGGGTACACCTGCATAAAGACAGAAACTCGATGTCAGCTTGCTGCTTTGAGAAAAGCATTCTGTTGTCTCTTACCGCTTCATGCGGCTTTTAGATTTTTTTTACCCATTTTTTATTTGTTCTTTTGTGTGGATACTTTTGCAAGTATTAAGCTGCTTGCTATCATGCCTTTTAAATATTTTTATTTTTTGGATTACACTATGGGCGCATATATATTTTATATATTTTTTATCTTCCGTCATATCCTTTATGCTGATGGAGTAATCCTGATTGGATACGTGTCTGGTGCCTGGAATAATCCTGACTGAAAGGATTTAACACGCGTATTTAAACATTTATGTTATGGTCCACTGGGTCTGGTAAGAGGCTCATCTATATGGTGTCACTTGGTGGTAGATGCAAGGAAAATTGGGAGCTTGGGGACACCCATATGAGAAATGGAATGTAGATTACATTTTTGAACTTTATTTCATACACACGTTATTAGAACCTTTGCTGATCGTTTTTTTATGGATTAATTTCATTTTGTCACTTTTTGGTCACTTTATATATTTTTGTCCCTTTGTTTTTCATTTATGTTTTGTATTGGTGTATCACTGCATCACTATTTTATTTGATTTAGTGCTACTGTTTAATAAACTTTATAGCATATTCTTACCTTTGTATACTGAAGCAGTACGTTATAGTCAGTATAAAGTACAACCCTATATAGATCTTGCAGCTCCGGTGAACTAATGGAATGCAGCCAAGGGAATTGATTTTCCATTTACTATGCAGCATCATCCGAACTGCTTACTATACAAACATTTTCATGTACCCTATAAATAAACATTTATGGCAATTTTCAGGTCTCTAAATGGCAAACTAAACCCAAAGACTTCAGCGCTCTCTCTAAGGCCTGTTTTACACAGGCTTTAGCTTGTATAAGAGCAGTGTGGACAACAAGCTTTGACATAGCATTTACAGAGCTTTACAGAGCTACCATTCAACTCCAGCTTGTAAATGTTGAACACAGATCCTAATGGGAGTGCTGATTGACACTTTAAACAAGCTGCTAGCAGGCTTATAGCAAATAATCAGTTTCTCCTAGCGCTCATATATTCCAATTGATAATCAAATGTACAGAAAAAAACAGCTGCTATAAAAAATCAGCACCATGTAATATATGCTTTAACTTCCTCAAAGAAACAAAAAAGCATTAGCAGCGCTTGACATACATAATTACATAGTCCCAAACAAAGGTGATTGTGAGTCTTAAATTGTTTACTCCAGATTGAGTGGGATATGGTATCACAGGTATACTTCATAGGTCTCTTCACTACACTTGGTGGAATGCCACTTCCATGTGGATATTGAACTCACCAGATGTCAAAATCAAATGCACCTTAAACTCTGTGTAAATTGCTTATAGGAATCCTTCTCCCATCGACAAATCATAGGATGGACTACGCTTTTAACCACAGACCCATTCTTCCAACAGAGATCGATTGTATATGAGGATCCTCCCCTCATTAGCAATAACACCCATGTAAAAAGAATGGTCTCATAGTGTGATACTGCCAAAAAAAGTTTATTGCCAAAACAACCCCCCTAAGCAATTGCACTTACAAGATATAAAAAGGTTAAAAGGTTCCACTTCAGATTGTAACTAAAGAAAAAACAATAGAGACATTTAATGGACATTTAAAAAGGTTTAAAAGTGGATAATCACAGAATGGCAACTCTTAATGAGCCATACAGATATATAAAGTTGTAGGTGTGAACACAGCAAAGAGTAATGGGTCAAACTGATGCATTTCGGGGGCAAACCACCTTCCTCAGAGCTAAGCTGCGAGGATGTCCATTAAATGTCTCTGGTAATGCATTCTGTAACATGGAGTTACGTACCTGGTAGTAGAGCCTGTCCTTTGTAGAAGGAGACCTCTCAAACAGCTCTGGCTTTCAACCAGCTGGAGTGGTGACAGTGGTCTGGAGAGTGCAGCGAAGTAGGAATGCCTCTGTAATGCAGCAGCAGACTGGATGCTGGGTGCAGATTCTGGATGAGCTGGTAGTAGGCAGCAGAAGACTGTAGAGGCAGATGCAGGTCAGTGACCCCAGGAGCTGCATGCAGAGGCAGACTGAAGCAAAGTGAAACAAACCGGGTCAAACACAGATAGGCAGATATTGCAAAATGGCAGGCAGAGAGTGGTCAATAGGGAAGCTGGATTTGGCAATAGATATCAGGCAGGTAAGACTTATGAGCAGAATCAAGGCAAGCCAGGTCAGGAGAGGAGAAGGCAGAGGAGTCAAACAGGCCAAGGTCAAATCAGGTAGCAGGTATCAGCAGATTCAGGAATAACAGGACAAGCTGCAGATCAGACAGCAATGCACGTGCAATTTGGCTGATTTATATTCTTCCTCATATTTTTGGTAAAAAAAAATCGCAATCGGCGTTTATTGATTGGTATGTGCAAAAGTTGCCACGTTTACGGATGAGGAGAATTCATATCTGGGTTTTTTTTTTACTAGTAATGGCGGCGATCTGCGATTTTTAGCGGTACAATATTGCCGCGGACATGTCGGACCATTTGGACACTTTTTTGGGACCATTGGCATTTATACAGCGATCAGTGCTATAAAAATGCACTGATTACTGTGTAAATGTCATTGGCAGTGAAGGGGTTAACCTGGAGGGGGCGCTCTAAGGGTTAACTGTGTTCCCTGGATGTGTTCTAACTGTATGTGGGCTGGCCTGGCTGGGGGAAGGGAGTGATCACAGCTTCCATATACAGGAAGCCTGTGATCACAGCCCTTCCCCCTCTAACAGAACGGAGATCGGTGTTTACGTACACGGACCTCCGTTTTTTCACTGTGGGGGGGCCGTCACGGGTAGCCGGTGGTGATCGAGTCCACCCTACCTGCTCCCTGACCCCCCCCCCCAAACACAGTGAGCGCGGCTCCGGCGGCGCGCGCTCACAGTGCAGGATATCGCAGCCGCGTCATATGACGGCGGTTTGCGATATCAAGCCACTTTGTCGTTGTCAGACGGTGGTCGGCAAGTGGTTAAATGCCCCAGCCTACATGAGTATTGTTGTTGAACATGTCCATCCCTTTATGACTACAATGTACCCATCTTCTGATGACTACTTCGAGCAGGATATTGCACCATGTCAGAAAGCTCAAATCATCTCAAACTGGTTTCTTGAACATGACAATGAGTTCACTGTACTCCAATGTCCTCCACAGTCACCAGATCTCAATCCAGCAGAGCACCTTTGGGATGTGGTGGAGATTCGCATCATGGATGTGCAGCCCCAAAATCTGCAGCAACTGTATAATGCCATCATGTCATTATGGACCAAAATCTCTGAGGAATGTTTCCAAAACCTTGTTGAATCTATGCCATGAAGAATTAAGGCAGTTCTGAAGGCAAAAGGGGGGTCCAACCCGGTACTAGCAAGGTGTACCTAATAAATTGGCCAGTGAGTGTATATATTGCACGGTAATCAGCACTTTTACAAGGTTTTAATATAATTTGAATATTTCTGTATTCGTGCATTTTAATTTGTAAATATCTGAGTTGCTTTGGGTAGTGTTAGCATGTTTAGGATCAACTAACACATCAGTTTATATGTATAGGTACATGCGGTTAAGTACTCAGCACTTTTGATAATTTAAATATATATATATATATATATATATATATATATAAAAGCTCATATTGATTTGCATATACTTGAGGTGGTTGGATAATATCACCGTGTAAATTTTAAATAGCACTCAGCACTTTATATGTATGGACACATGCATTTGTTTACACAGGATTTATAAGCACCAAGTATTTTTAAAAACACTTCATTTAATTTGAATATACTGTATAAAGACACAAATGTATATATATATATATATAAAACGGAAAATTGTTACCAATACTTACCGTAATATTCCTTTCCTGGCTCTGCCTCATGCCAATCACCTTGGGTCAACTCCGCCCCCTTGACCCCATATAGGACATCCCTGAATAGATCAATAAAAGCCCACCAGTACCTGGTGCAGGTGTTCTGTAGATAGCCCGCGACGGACTAGGGAGGGTATGTGTTGGCATGAGGCAGAGCCAGGAAAGGAAAATTACGGTAAGTATTGGTAACAATTTTCCGTTTTCCTGGCTCAGCCTCATGCCAATCACCTTGGGACTTAACTAGCCAGATACAGGGAGGGAGTAAAACAAACCCACCAACACCAGGTGCTGCTAACAGTAAATGTATTATTTGGACAAAGTAGAAGCCAACACAGAAGCTCCCCTGATGCCAATTGGAAGGAAGCTACATCTAGCTTGTAATGCCTGATAAAGGTGTTAGGAAAAAACTCCAGCTGGCCATCTCACAGACCCCATCCCCCAAGACTCTGGACCAGACCACCCAGGAGCAAGGAACCTCAAGTAGTGTATCTGAGTCTCTTGCGGGGAAAGAGATCTTCCTGCGAGTAAGCTGACTGAATACCTTAAAACCTTTCCACCCATGTCAAGATGTTGAAAAAAAAGAAGCTAATGCTAGGCCCTTGAAATGACCCTGATCTCCCCAAACACATTTGTAGAATGGAGCTTGGATGCAGCTTATGTAAATATGAACCTTTGGCTGTGTTGAGAGTTTTAAAAGCTGGAAGGACTGAGTGTCAATTAAAGTGGAACTCCAAGGAAACTTCAGGTAAGAATTTCAGAGAGGCCCTATCAGCACTCTATCCAGAAAAAGGGTGTAGTACGGATCTTTGTAGCAGAATGCAGCAATGTTAGAGACTCGCTGAGAGGAATGCATGTCAAAAACACCGTTCTATGTGAGGTAATATAATGGACTGATCAAACTGAGACTTCAGCAACCCCCGCAGAACTATCGGCAAACCACATATTGGAAATATCAGATGTATTGGCCGTATTTTAATTGTTGCCTTCTTAAATCTTACTACAGCGGTTTCCCGGACTAGGAAGTGTCAGTCAATGCAGACAGTGCCAAAACTTGCACTTTAGTAGTATTGCAGCTTGGGCCTGATTTCAGCCCTGACTGAAGAAAACCCAGCATATTCACCCCAGTGGGAAACTGAAAGGAAAATCGTTATTGGACAGGCTAATAGCCATCCTTGGTGGTAAGTAACCCAGACAAGATCTTCTCTGCCGAAGGTAGGTTTGACCTAACTGACTCGAAGGATTAAGGCCCTTCATTCTGTTCCTTCCACATGCCCCGCAGGCAAGGCTAGATTGGTTTTTTCTCTTTTTTTTTTTTTCAGTTCCCCCTTCTGCCCATGCACATCGGATAATATGCAACGCAAGTTTTCAGAAGGTGATACCATCTGTGGTACCCATAACCACAACCTTGGAAGGTATCAGAGTAATCCACTACACTACTGCGTTGAGTGCCACTATCCCCAAGATTTTTCCCTCCACAATCTTCAACAATGATATGAGAATCAGGGCTGTTGGAGGGAAGATACTCCAGACTGAAGCGCCACTTCTTGGAGAGCTAGAGCTTGTGGATAAAGGAAGTGAAAGAAAATTGTGGAGCCTGACCATTATCTAAAGATGCTATGAGAACCAGTTTGGGAGCCTCCCACCGTGCGAAGGTCTGACAGATACTTTGGGTTCACTCTTTGTCCTGAACGGTGGGGAGGAACGCTTTCAGGACTTCCCTGGCTGCACTCAATTCTAGCAGATTGAAAGAACCCGGGAGCTGAGAGTCCCAAGCTCCATAAGTTTGGAGGCAATGATCCCCAACCCCGAAGACTCGCATCTGATGTGATGACGACCCAGCTGATTGGGATGATGAGCTTGCCTCGGGAACGGTTAACCCCTTGGCTCCGCCACCACAGGTCATTTTGAATGAAGACCAGAATATGGACCTTCTGATGTAGAGATCCCTGATGCCCCTGGCACAGAAAGCAACCCCCCTGGTGTGCCATTGCACCCATGGCACTGCTGGAATATTAGCTGTCAGGCTTCCCAGAAAACATATACCTCTTTGGACCGTAACCAGGGGTGTAACCGTCTTCTCCAAGGTCTTTGAGGAAAATTCGTCGTACTTCTCCTACTGGAGGGAACACCTTGTACCGAAGAGTGACGAACAACCTCACTAGATAAAACAGGTACTGTCCTGGAACAAGCTGGCTTTCTCTCTGTATTTACCATCCAACCCCTGCTAGAGTGGTCACTGGTCAAGACTTGGTCCCTGTGCTGCACCAGAAGGCCCTTGGAGGACCCGTATCCGCACTCTATCCTCTAGGTAATGAACTCACATGCCCTTCTGTCGGAGATAAGCGTCTATTGTGACCCTACACCTCGAAAGAGAGTCTTAGTCCCGAACTGAGGCCGAACCCTATTTGTCTTTCCATAGGGGTGACCCGACTCGGAGAATGAAGTCATCTTTTCCCACATATCTGTGAGAACGGAAAGGCTAACCAGGCAGATGACTGGATCATCCATCAGTAAGTCTTAAAATAGGCCAAATGGCCCCACTAGAGCCCTTTCGCTCTGATCTTCCAAACCATCAGATGACATAGGTAGCTTCGGGTCTTCCGACTTTAGAGTGGTTCCATGTGCCTCCCATCATGGTAACATCAGCTTTGTGGGTCACCGACACTCCAGAGATGCTAGCTTTTGACTTTCTGGCTGGGAGCCCAGGAAGAAACTGGTTAGCCAGCACCTGATGCAAGAAGTCTGCAAGAGCTCCACATCTGGATGCTTTCTAGTCTTTTGGGATTGTGCCAATGCTTCCACCTACTATCACTGTTTAGACGTAATTCATGGCTTTCCCGGCCTTGGGCACCTTACTGTATGCATGAGAAACATGGCAAGAAGTCCCTGCATCTCTTTTCAAAATGAGCTGCCCCAAAATGCTTGGTGCTGCGGGACCATGCGATCGTGCGCATGCCTGTGGATGCATGAAGGTGCTATTCCTCAATGAATGGCACAGCCAAGTGCCTGCTAAATGTGCTATACGTGCCGCCAAGTGTGCTATTTTGCACATGTTCCTGACATCCATAATATGAAAACACACACACATACATACATACATATATATATATATATATATATATATATATATATATACACACATATATATATATACATACATACTGCCGAAGAGAGCTAATCTTGGCACCAATGGCAAAACCCGGAAGTATTGGGTTGAAGCCTTGGGAGACTTATGACCTTAGAATCTGACCTGATCCGTTAACCTGGAGAACCCTCTACTGGGCTGATAAGAGCAGCCAACCTTAACTGTTCGCAAGACATCTTGTTTGGCCGAAAGGACTAAGGCCAACGCTCCCGATTCCGGGAAGAAACACATTTCCTTACCAAAGAGCCTGCTCAGCGACAGAAAATAGAGCACAAAACCTGTTCGGAAGCAGAATCCGTAGCCTAGAGTAAATCTAACAAAGTCCACCGGCGCTTTAGCCATGAACTCCATCAATATGCTAATCGCTAGCTTGCAGCAGCCCCTGCTGTGGAAAGACTCTTCAGTTCTGAGACAGCCCTGCTCCCCATAGTTGATTGTCGCAAGGACATCTAGACTTTGGAGACATGTTTCCCGTGCAATGCGGACTGTAAAAACACCACACCTATGTGAACTGGACCCATTGCAAACAATGTGTTTTCAAGAGTCCTGCGAACTGGATGCGGTGCAAGCCGCCTCCAATTCGCATAGGTGTGAACCCAGCCTTATACTGCAGTGATGGAACTCTATCCGGCTTGGCCTAGTCATACGCTATTAAAGCTGAAGTAAACCCATCCATTTGATAGTGTCAAAGAAGAGTTAACATTCCCGGCATGCCGGAAATGCTAGCTGTCTCTTGGCTGTGCTCTTAAAGCGGTAGTAAACCCATCTATTTAACAGTTCTTAAACCCAGTTGTATTTCTGGCATGTCACTCCCATTGGTTGTGCTCTAAAGCAACTGTCAAACCATCCATGGCAGGTGTCACAGCTGATCACATGCGCAGCATCATGGCAACCGCAGACCACACAGAGGTCAAGATGGCAGCCCCCTAGGCTGAAAACGACAGGGCACGGTGCTCCCACTTAACTGCTTGATTTGACACAAAAGGGAATAGGTTATCCTGAGCAATGTTAGACTATGCTCCTTATTTTGAGCTAATAGCCTGGGCTCTGATCATCTTTGACACCACCTTGAGGAAGGAGGCCATCCTTTCTTAGAGGGGACTGGCAAGTGGGTCTTCACTCCCTCCTCAACTGTCTATAAAATACACTGCCGAATCCTCGTTCCCCATGTGGGAACCATGAGAGAACTCACTAAGTCTAACTTTCCAGAGATGCCTGGATAGCAAAGGTGTTGCATGGCAAGTGGCAGCTAGCAGCTGATGCCCTGGTATGACCAGACGATGGTCCTACAGAAGCCGAAGATAGGCTGCCCTGTACATTATACCACCTAGCTTTGCTTACGGTGATTATCTGGAAAAAATTACTCCTTGTGGCTTCTATGTGAACCCCTCCGCCGATAAGGAGGGACATTAGCAATATGCAGTAAACAATATACCGTTGTCCAATTAGAAGTCCCCTACCTTTCCGCAGTTTTCAGTGCCTCATCCATCGGGACCAGCAAGCTCATCCTGGGAAGAAGGAAGATATAACAAGCACAGGAAGAACCCTCAAGAACCCTTCCCCAAGTGCAGCAGCTCACAGGAAGGTAATAGGGAGAATTACAAGCTACAACATGAATCCCATTAGTCTGTATAACTGTGCAGTGTGAGGGAGTAGGAGGACAATATAGGATAGAGCACTTACAGCTTTCAAATGCTGCGCGTCCTCTCCCCTGCAATAGAAGCAGCGTCTCCCTGCACCCATTAGCGGTCGGCAAATCAGAAGAGGCCTGGTGACATCATCACCCCACGCCACCACCGATGGAACACAGGAGGTATGCAAGATGAGGAGAGAAGGGACCGGGACCCTACAGCAAAGGATGACGCCATCACTCGGTGCCCCGCTCGGAGCGGAGCTTTGCCGGCTCTGTCAGCCCTGCAAAAGGAATCCCAGCCCAAGCACAGCACAGAAGCAGGTAGAGAAAGAGCGAGAAGTCCCAGGATGGCTGCCTTAGATACTTGGCATGCAGCATTTTATGCTTGTGCCTGGCCCGGCACCAAGGGCGTCCACTATCAGGGGGATTTACCCCCACCAAGGGACCATCCACCGCGAGGACCAACGGCAGGACCACGTGAAACAGGAATGTCCGGAGCGAGGACAAAATAAGAACACCTGCACCAGGTACTGGTGGGCTTTTATTGATCTATTCAGGGATGTCCTATATGGGGTCAATGGGGTGGAGTTGACCCAAGGTGATTGGCATGAGGCTGAGCCAGGAAATATATATATATATATATTTTTTTTAAACAAATTCAGTTAAATTATCAGACTTATAAACAGCAATATGAACATGGAAGTTTGAATTAGCTAAATTGTCTTAGTCTGTAAAAGATCTCTTTGTTTTTTTTTTTTGTATTTATTTAAAAGTTTCTATACTTATTTCTCACAAAGTTAGAGTGTCCACAAATATGACATTAAATATCATGGCAGGGCACAAAAAGCCTTTTGTATCTATCCTTAGTTACATTTTATTATGTAAGTTGGTCACATTTGTCTGTTCATAACGTAAAAATGTCTGGCATGTGCAGAGAGCATGTGAGCTCCTGGGGAATTCTCCATGCTTTGTATGACAGCATGGAGGGCAGATTGGGAGACAGCTGGGGAGAGATGTCAGCCCCTGCACTCTCTCAGACTTTGTGGTTATATTAGCTCTCTTAGACAGCTTACTTGAGTTACATTTTTATTCTATTTTAGATTAATGCTTTTCATAAAATGAAGAAACTTCAATTAAACCCAGAACACACTGAAAGCTTCATTAAAGGTTCATCAAAGTGAAACTTGCAATTATCCAGTCATATAAACAAAGTAGTAACTTCATAATCTGTTCCATCAGTTGTTTGAAATGCATTTCTCCTTCCTGCAAATGTGCAGCCTAAGGCTGGGGCTGGTGTGTGGCGAATAAATCTCTTTGCTATTGCGAGATTTAACTGCTTGATGGCAATCTTCTCATGAGCAGCACACTGAAATCAACCTAATGCTAATGAGCTACCTGTCAACATGCAGTTCAATCTCTTAAAAGCAAAACCATTAATTAATAGGCTAAACAGCATTTCAGATTTGCAAATTGTAACCCAGTTAACCTTTTTATCTGTTTCCTCCTTATACCCCCCTTGAGTCCCACTGGGTTTTCTTTTTAAATTTAGAGATGGATTAATTCTGAAATGTCTACAGTAACATTTATTATACACCATTGTTCAGGACCTTCAGGCTTTAATTTGGTAGCATATTTGTATGCATATAGTTTAGTTTATAAAAAACAAAAAAAACAGACCGCAAGTGCAAAGCTCATTAAACAAAAATAAAACTGACGACAGTCTAAAGTGTGTTTCTATAATAGTATGTACATGCAAACAAAAGAAAAAATAGAAAAAAACACAATGTGTTCTGACACATCTGAGTGAATAACGCACACCTCGCTGCCTTCCAAAGACTAGGGAGCTCCGATAACACTGAAAACATAGAAGAAAACAAAGTGCACATAGGCCAACCTCTGAGGAAGAGGGAAACTTTGAAACACGTTAGCCTATGTTTCTGCAAGATAGTGATATGGATACTCCTACATGGACTTAAGCAGATGAATTTTATGTTATGCTATGATCCAAGCATTTGTTTGTGAGTATGATACATGCCTCTGTTTTACTTATTAAAAACATGTATTGAGGATAATACGCTAAGCGCCTTCTGTTTTCTTCTATGTTAAAAAAAAAAAGTCCACTGGGAATTAAAGATGAAATAATCTTCATATGGTGGAAAAAAACTCCTCCAAGTGAAAAAAAAACCCAATGCACTCTATGCTCCCACGCCAGTGTCCAAATCAAAAGCTTACCGGAACAGTATGAGGGTCATACCATTCCAGTAAGCCTTTGATTTGGGCACTGGTGTGGGAGCACGGAATGCAGTATTTTTTTCACTTGGATGATTTTTTTTAGACTATATGAAGATTATTTTGCCTTTAATTCAGAGTGGACTTTTTAGTTTGCATGGACGTTGTATTATAGACACACGCTTTGGACTGTTATCAGTTTTGTTTTTGTTTTATGAATGCTGCACTTCAGTTTGCGTTTATTTGATATTACAATTTTGTATGTAATGGTGCGCTAGCTGCTAGTTTAGGAATGTTACCCTTTTAGTGCATTTTTTTTAGTTTTACATAGTTTAGTTTACTAGGTTCTAGTTAGCCATAGTAAAAATAATGAAACAAACTGCATTTTTCTGACTTGTTTTTCACATAAATTGCCCATCCTCCTATATTTGCCCTAAATTACTGTATATTCAACAAAGCTTTGATTGAAAACTGAATTTTGCATAAGTATGATTTTTTTGTAACAAGTAAAAGTTTGCATTTGAATATAGGAGATCTTTTTTTTTTTCTCTTTGAAAGCTATATTGCAACATACAGAGGGGAGAAAATAATCAAGGTGGTAAAGTCATTTTTTTCATGGATTCATGATCACTAAAATTCTAAATAACCCTTTATACAATTGTACCAGCAACAGTAACACGACGCAAATGCAAAATAGTATTCTTCCTTTATTAAAATAGCCAGGAGTATAAAGTACTAGTCTGACCTGTTTTGTGCAAGGCACAGTGCTTTCTCAAAGACAGTTTCCTGAAAAAGCTATGTCTAGCTCAAAAACTGTCAAACTAGCAAAAAATGTCAGACTAGAACTTGTTCCTGCTGGCTATTTTATTAAAGGAAGAATATTGTTTTTCATGTTGGTATGCAGTTTTATTGTTGCTGGTATGACTGATTACTTCAGTGGAGACAAGCCAAGCTAAGCCAAGCTGAGCTGTAACTATGCAATGTGAAGCCCGATCTCACCTGGGCTCCAGTCAAAACTGAAAAATATGCTTAAAGTGGATGTAAACCTGAAAAAAAAATTAATTAATAGTTTTACCTTTTACAGTAAAGGATGCCATGTCATTTGTGCCCAGTCTTGCCGCAAAGAGTTAATCCGGCTCTAAGAGTTAATCCAGCTCTGAGCAATCCTCTTATCTTTTTTCAGTAGGAAAAAAAACAGAGAAATATGTGACCGTTTCATCCCCCATGTTGTGACTGATAGCTAATTTCCTTATCTCATGCACAAGCATACAGAGCTTCACCCCCCCCCCCTTTTCTTCTCCAGCTCTCCAATGATTGGCTGCTCTACACCTCAGCATGATTGGTCATGTGGTCACTTTCATGAGTTTTCACAGGATGTTTCTCAAAACTATAGGAATAGAAAAGTAGGAGTGTAGAGGTGGGTGGGAAATCTTGCGACATCATGACTCCACCCACCTAGCTCCAGCAAAGAAACCCACTCACTGATTCCAGAGTTTTGGGGGCTGCTACTGCTGAAGGGGATGATATTTGCAAGGTAGGGATAAATGCAAGAGGCTTGCATGTATAAATACATTAATACTGTGCCATTAGTTTATACTGGGTGAGTGGTGAGTTTACATCCACTTTCATGTAAACACAAAACCAGGCTTACCTATGCAAAACTCCATTTAATAATCCAGGCATTTCTGTAGTGCACCAGTGTACCCCAGGTTCTTTCCTTGGTAATATGAATATTTTTCCTATTTGAGGATTCTTGCTTCATCTGAAATACAGAAAGGCTGATACACTATAAGCAATGTCCATACAGAAAGAATTTGAAAATCCACCCTTTTGATTCTGACCTGTCCTGAAAATCTAAATGGTGATGCATGAAGTAGGGAGGGAGGAGGTCACAATGCACAAATGTCTGGCTTTATTCCAGTCCACCCCCCATGCACACACACACACTGACCATAGGTGAACACAGTACCTCACGGACAACATAGAGGGCAGGGAGATAAACTGATAAGATTGGTGAGAAGCAGAAAGGGAATGGATGAGAACAGAGGACAACACAGATAATGTTGGTATTTGGTCAAATATGCCAATAACCTACAAATTCAAATATTACTTCTAAGACCTTCAAGCCATGTTTAAATTTAGCAAAGCATTCAATAACTACTACGCATGATAGAAAACTGCATTGCATGCTCAGGTTACATAAGTAGAAAAAAAATGACACATGTCCATGGAAAACAGACAGGAAAACATGGATCCCTCAACCCCAAAGTTTGCAGTTGATCTAGAGTAGGGGTGTCAAACTCAATTTCATTGTGGGCTGCAACAGCAGTATGGTTGCCTTCAAAGGGCCGGTTGTGTCTGGGGTGCGCTACGTACAATATGCAGAGTTTAGAATTATGCTACGTACAGAGTTCAGGAGTGTGCTAAATACAGAGTGCAGAGTTTACAGGTGCGCTATGTACAGAGTGAAGAGTTGGAGAATGCATTATGTAAAGAATTCAGAGGTGTGCTGTGTATAGAGTGCAGGGTTTAGGGGTGCGCTATGCATATTGTGCAATCCCAGTCCCAACCCCCTCCTGCCAAAGCGTCCTCACATCTCCCTCTCCTACCTGGCCTGCCTCCAGTACCTCCCTGTGTAGGCAGCTCTGCCTCAACTTGCAGAGAGATAATTCTTTCTCTCTCAGATTCTGGAGACCGGTCCCCACAATGTCCCGACATAAGTGCATGCAGGGATCTGTTAGTTCCAGAACCTGCTCAGAGCAAAGATGTTCCTTGTAAACACAAAAGACTTCTGAATTGACAGCAGGGAGCAGAGGGTGAGAGCCGGAGGTGGTGGAATGGAGTTTCGCCGCGTTCTGGATTCAAAACTGAGCACAAGGGCCACATGGCAAGGTCTGATGGGCTGGATTCAGCCTGGGGGCCTAGTGTTTGACATGTGTGATCTAGACAAAAAAAATAGTTACAGTTGATTCTTGGAGCTGGATCTTTTTGAAAGACTGTTCATATTTTCATAGGTTAATCCTTCTCCCCAAATTGTAAAAAAAAGCCCTTGTGTCTTTTGTAGGCATTCTAAAGTGGCCAACTCTCTACTGATATTTCTATATGGGCTATTTATATATTTATACAAGGTGGTCATATCCCCCTATCCTTTTTAACTTTTTCTCAAGCAGAATAAATTAGGTTTAGTCAATTTTCCTCATGACTGACATCCGCTATGTCAATTATTAATTTAGTTGCCTTTTCCAGTTCCATCACTTTATTTATGTAAACTGTTACCCCAAATTGAATTTCATATTTTCATATTTGCTCTCCCTCACTTTCTCCCTTGAGGCTATTAAATTAAGAACATATATTTCAAGCTTTAAAAGCTCTAGATTGGCATTGCATGCTGGTATTAATGCCCAATTAAAGGTCCTGCTATTATTACTGTAACACAGTCAGACTGCATAAACATTAATAATTCTGGGCTCCTGTTTGTTAATAAGTTCATACATTTTTATGCTTTTGCTATACCAGCACAATTACACCAGTCAATTTCAGTTTAAAGTGGAATTCGAGCTAAAAATTAAAAACGACCCTTTATTTCTATGTATAATGTATAAACATTTATTATATGCAATTTTGGAATTGCAAAATTAGAAACAGTTTAATCTAGGCATTCAGCAATTCTCCTCTGCTACACCCACAGCAGCTTGTCTCTGCAGCCAAATATGGTTGCTTGCAGGATCTTTGTGGTAACATTGTTGGTCTCTGTACAGGTGGCACAGCGCAGCCCTGATCAGCCCCATCCCTGTCCTGGACAGCCAAGCCCCATCTATGATGTCATATGTTTTCTCATAAATAAGGACACAAAAGAAGAGTGCCTTGACAAGAGGAACAGGAGGAATGGGACACACCCTAGCTGTATGAATGGAGAGGCATTGCATTCACGTGACTGCAATGCATTATTATGAAAAAAAAGGGACAAACAGATTTAAAAAATTATCCCTACAATGCTGGACTGTAGACTTGTGCACAACCGAAAATATTGTTTTGTTTCGATTAGATTTCATTCGTAAAATATATAATTTCGTTCTGTTATATTCATTATGTAACGCTAATTTGTTTTTGTATAATTCATTATTTCAGTATAGATATTTGTTATAACAAATTGATTTGTTTTATTGTTTAATTTGTTACTTATGTGTATATATATTCAATATAATGATTCGTAGCTTGGAAAGTCATTTTTTTATTAAATCCATTAACCACTTCAGCCGCGGAAGGATTGCACACTTTAGTACCAGAGCACTTTTTGCGATTCAGCACTGCGACGCTTTAACTGACAATTGCGCGGTCGTGCGACGTTGTACCCAAACTAAATTTGCGTCCTTTTTTTCCCACAAATAGAGCTTTCTTTTGGTGGTATTTGATCACCTCTGCGTCATTTTTGATCGCCGCTATAAACAAAAGAAGAGCGACAATTTTGCAAAAAAAAACACATTTCTTACTTTTTTCTAAAATACAAATCCAAAAAAAAATATAAAAAAACATTTTTTTTCATCGGTTTTGGCCGATTTATATTCTTCCTCATATTTGTGATAAAAAAAATCGCAATCGGCCTTTATTGATTGGTTTGCGCAAAAGTGGCCATGTTTACGGATGATGAGAATTCATTTCTGGGTTTTTTTTTTTAATTTTTTACTACTAATGGCGGAAGTCTGCGATTTTTAGCGGTACTGTGATATTGCGGCGGACATGTCTGACCATTTTGACACTTTTTGGGACCATTGGCATTTATA
The DNA here is from genome assembly GCA_018402905.1 of Glandirana rugosa. NCBI lineage: Eukaryota > Metazoa > Chordata > Amphibia > Anura > Ranidae > Glandirana > Glandirana rugosa. The sequence continues at coordinate 233,077 of BLSH010440387.1, forward strand.
CAGCGATCAGTGCTATAAAAATGCACTGATTACTGTGTAAATGCCATTGGCAGTGAAGGGGTTAACCTGCAGGGGGTGCTCTAAGGGTTAACTGTGTTCCCTGGGTGTGTTCTAACTGTGTGTGGGCTGCCCTAGCAGGGGAAGGGGAGCGATCACAGCTTCCATGTAGAGGAAGGCTGTGATCACAGCCCTTCCCCCCTCACAAAAAAGAGATCCGTGTTTACTTACACGGACCTCCATTCTTTCACTGCGGGGGGGCATCGCGGGTAGCTGGCGGAGATCGAGTCCGCCGCACCCGCTCCCTCCGGCGGCGCACGCGCGCTCACAGTGCATGATATCGCAGCCGCCATCGTATGACGGCGATTTGCGATATCGAGCCACCTTTTCGCCGTCAACCTGCGGTTGGCGGTTGGCAAGTGTTTCACACACACTAGG
>BLSH010440387.1:251017-303810 GCA_018402905.1 Glandirana rugosa
AAAGTCAACACAGAGTTACGACGAAGACAACGTAGGTGATAGCTATTGTTTCCCATGTCGAAACAACGAACAAGTCATTCTACTAAAAACCGTCACTGTTGTTTTCCCGAGAGTAAGGACGGTTGTGACATAGATAATAACGTAAACGAAAAAATACACGAAACCTACGGAATCGAAAATTTACCATATTGTGTACCTGTGACCATTATATTAAATTCATTTACCTGTCGGTATGAGGACCCGAAGCAGTGTTGCCACAATTCTAAAAGTTAATACGAGACATTACTTTTATATAGTAAATTTTGGTTTGTTTTCGAGTAAATGTCCAGTGAAAAGAAAATTGTTTCCGAAAAAAGACGTTGTTCGTTTACACGTAAAAAATCTGTTACATCGTCAAAACCGGTGTTTGATTCTTAAGGGGAAAGGAGTTTGTGGCCAAAACTGCTACATTGTCTAAAAAATGCACATTTGCTTGTTGCAGAAAAAAGCCTTTGTTAAAAGAAAAGTGACCTGTAAATGAGCTTTTGTTTGGTTTTAAATGATATATTTTCATTACAGAGCATAATTGAAAATCTTAACACCGTTGTGACGAAGCCCAGGAGTATGGCTGTCCATTTACTTAAATTATATTACCAGTGTCCATGTGTTATACCATTTAAAAGCTAAGGCATCCAAAGCACATAAAAAAGCAAATGCAATAATAGATACAGTGTTGGCAGGAATGAGAGCCCTTTTGTTGTCACTGCCAAAAATCATCTTACTGAACAAGCAACAAAGCTGTACCCTTTGTTATCGATAGTGGATGCAACAGAAGCAGCATTGAGACACAACTGAAATCCTAAGTTAAGTGAATCAATATAAGGGTTGGCAACGTATAGCGCATAATGATTATGTGCTGCTGTGAGGGGTGATGGTGTGCTACAATGTGTTGTTATAATTCATTGCAGAGCTTGCGTTTTTTTCTTTTTTTAACTTCTATGTCACTTCAATGTGCTGCCCAGCAGGCTGTAATAAAATAACTGGTAATACCATTTTTCTAATAGCAGATTAATTATAAATTAGAATTACAGCACATCCAAGTATTGTTTTCATGAGGACATGCACACCTAAAAGTTTTTAGAAAAAAAAGGTCCAACACTTGAACGTCCCTTCCATAGCACATTTCAACAAATTAAAGGCGAAAAAAGCAGAAGTACTCTGAACTATTGTTTTCTGCTTTTACTGAGCATCCCTTCAGGGTTCAATACTTGGCTTTTTCTTCCCTAAGCAATGAATGCAGCTTAATATATGAGCATACAGTATGTGAACCACTCACCATCAAATTCTGCAGGTCCCACTCCAACAATGATAATTGACATTGGAAGTTTTGAAGCCTTAAAAGAAAAGACATTTATTATTAAAGTACAAGTAAAGACAACATACATAGTTTAGTAAATCCTCATATAAATATCTGAAAGTTACAAATGGTAATAAACATAATAACTGAAATTATTATTTTCCTACCATATAGCTGCAACTGTGGTCTGTAATCCCCTATTCATTCTTCCTTTGCTATACACTGCTAGTGATGATGGGAGGAGTTGAGCAGAGCTAAGATGTCATTTCCTTTCAGTGAAGTATCTTCTCTATCTTCCAGTCCTCCAGCCTTCTATAATGCTCAGTGTATTTTACATAACACACACCCATCTGCCAATCAATAGCTGGGAGTGTGCAACATGTAAAACAGGCACAAGTCAGTACAGGTTACTTTGCACACCGATCAGTCTAGTAATCTGTGTGCTTCTCCCTGCCTGCTTTCCTCTGGTAATTTGTAAACTAACAGAACAAAATCCAACCTAGGAGCTGGCTGTATAGATAGAGCAGTGGGCGGAACATATGTGGGAGTAAGTGGGGCTTCACTGGCCGATCATGGGTGGAGCCTAATCGGGACTTGTGTGTATAATAAAATGATTGAGATTTCCCTGTGCTACAAGAGCACCTCCCCCAGTGATGTCAGGACGTTTCTGCAGAGAAATGGACGCAAATGGGGACAACAGGTGTTCAACACAGGCAATTAGAAAACCAGGACGTAACGTTGTCACTTCATTAAGGGAAGTGCACATGAAAGCAGGGGGCAAGGTAGATATCTCAACATCCTTACTGCTTTTTGCAAAACAATCAGTGACATGTTTAACAGACTATATAAGTGAATAACATATTGATTTCTTAATTTTGACCATAGTTCTACTTGGTAAGTTTAGCATAAAATAACCACAACTAATAGCATGTGATATGTGATAAATGTATGTTTCTTCCTGCCAAGAAAAATGGTAGGAATAATTCTGTTTAGCTATACCTGTTAACAATATACACAATTCAAGATCATAAAACACATTATGATGTGTCAAAGAAATTATTTTTTTAAATTAGGACACCTCAATATTAAAGTGGTTGTATACCTTCCTTTTTGAAAAATAAAAATAACAAAACATGCTTATACTTACCTGCTCGGTGCAATGGTTTTGCATAAAGCAGTCCCGATCCTCTTCTTGTGGGGTTCCCCGTCGGCACTCCAGGCCCCTTGTCTTCATCGGGTGTCCCCACGGAAAACTGCTTTTCCTGGGGTCACCCGTGTGGGCTCGCTCCTGAGTCCCACTGCTGCGTCCACACAGACAGTGGGAATTGGCCCCGCCCCCACATCACAGGATTTGATTGACAGCAGTGGGAGCCATTGGCTCCTGCTATCAATCTGTCCAATGAGGAGTGAGAAAGCAGCTGGAGCCGCTGCACTCGTGCACATCGCTGGCTTGGATCAGGCTCAGGTAAGAAAAAGGGCAGGTCTGGGCGGGAGCTGAAGAACAAAAGGTTTTCACCTTAATGCATAGAGGTGAAAAGCCTTAAGGCGTAAGACTGCGCTGAAATATCAGTGAGGGAAGATGTTATACTTGACAAGTTATCTTTCTGTCAAAAGCTCTTCAATGCAAGAAATGGATATAACACTAATAAAAAAGAGTGTCATCACGGTAGTCTCATGCTCAAGACAAAAATATCACCTGCCAAAAATCATAGAAGCTTCGAAAGTACACTAGATATAAGCTTTGCTGCTGAAAGCAATGTTCTTTAAAAGGTTTGTAAAGGCAGAAGGATTTTTTGTATCTTAATGCATTCTATGCATTAAGATAAAAAAAACCTTCTGTGTGCAGCAGCCTCCCCAGAACCCCCTAATTACTTACATGAGCCCCATCTCTCTCCAGCAATGTCCACGAGTGTCTTAGTTGTCCAGGACGCTACTCCTGATTGGCTGAGACACAGCAGTAGCGCCAATGGCTCCCCCTGTCAATCAAAGTCAGTTAGCCAATCAGGGGAGAGAGGTGGTGGGACTGGGTCGGGGCTCCGTATCTGAATGGACACATGGAGCTGTGACTTGGCTCAGGTGTCCCCATAGAGAGCTGCTTGCTGAGGGGGCACTCAATAGGAGGGAAAGGCCAGGAGAGCAGAAGATGGACCTGAGAAGAGCAGGATCCGGGTTGCTCTGTGCAAAATCAACTGCACAGAGCAGGTAAGTGTAACATGTTTGTTATTTTAAAAAAATGAGACTTTACAATCACTTTAAATAGCAAAAACACATTAATAAATAGTTTACCTTCTAAATGTCAAATTTTTAAAAAGTGATCACCTATTTCACACAGGTTTCATCTTATATAAGAGCAGTGTGAATAGCAAGCTTTTACAAAGCATGTGCAGAGCTTTCAGCAAGCTTTGTTACAGTTTTTAAAGTATTTAGCTTCAGTTTGTAAATGCTAAACACCTATCCTAATGGGATTGCTGAAATCCTGTTCCCTTAAAGCAGATTAAACAGCCCAGTGCTTGTGCTGTGTTATCTGCCCCCTCTAAACTGTAAAAACCTGGCTGATCTTCCCACTTCCTGTGTTCCCCTCTCTGTGCTAGCCATGATAATCAGGACTGCTGAGCCCTGACTACAGTGGTCAGCGTATGTCCCTCCATCATTCGCAGCTTTCCTCCCTGCTCTCCTCTCTCCCCCTCCTCCCTGCCTGTCATCTCTGTGTCTCTGTCCACGCTCCCTCCCCTGCCGCTATTATTAGAATTAAAATATTACAATGGTTACTGCCAGCTCCTCTATTATATTTAGGCATACCACACTGTATAAGTCTTTTATTAAAATAAGGCATGTAAATACATTTTTAGAGCTATCTTCAGGCCGGTCACGTAGCTCAACTGGTCTCCAAGGCTTCTGAGCAGCCATGTGACCTCCCCGGCTAACATCAGAGGGAGATCTCAGCCCCTCCTGCAGAAGCCATCCATCGGAGGTGTAGAGCGGCCTGAAGATCACTCTAAAGAGGTATTTACATGCCTTGTTTAATATAAATATAAATATATATATATTTAATAAAAGATTTATACAGTGTGTTATGCTTATGAGGGACTGCCAGTGAATTCTATGTTTGAGTTAACAAACACTTTAAGGCTGAAATGGTATAACCAGTTAAAATCACATATCCATATCCAGCCTAGAAATATTAGATCTTTTTGTATATTAACGACATGCATCTTTACTTATGAACCTGCACACACACAGAAAGATAGCACAGATTGCATAATTATATAAATGGGGAAAACACAAGCATAGTATATGTGTAGCTACACGGAAAGCATTAAAACCATCTCGCCTATTGATTCCATATGATGCCTAATGAAGCACATTGGTCTTTCACCACAGAAAGCACTGCAAGCACAAATGTCTTGGGAAAACGTGAGAATATGGAACTTCTCAGACTTCTGAAATTCCAAGAGTTGGCTACTTATATTAGTTGAAAGCATCAGTGACACAAATTATATGCTTTTAGCCAAGTGCTATGTAATTTTCCTGCAACCACTGATTCAATTTAAAAGAGTATCCATTGTAGCTTACTAAGAGGATTAAATATAATTTATAGTCTACCCAATATACAGTAATGGCCATGGCAAATTCGCAAGCAGCAGTGTTCCCTGCAGCAGACATATTCGTACATTGCTTTAAATAAAATGAGCATTTTTGCACACAGCACAAAGCCTTACATCATGAGAACAGCTATTTTTATTCATATAACCATAAATATTTTAGGTCCATCTTCCTTTCAGCAAGCAGATAACATCTGCTAGATTTGTAAAAATAATTCAGACAGTCAGCCTAGAGCTAAACATTGTTCAAAATGTCAAAGCAGACAGTTATATTGGGGTACACAGATGACCTCCTCCTTCTGCATACCACAGGGGACTGTAGCAAATATCGTCACGCTGCTGCATATTATATGATAATAATTGTCTATTGCTGTAAAACAACACTGTCATTCAAACTAAAACACACTGTACGTGCAAAGCATATACTTCTTGTATTCAGAAAATTCATACATAAATAATATCACTCATATACTAATTGTAATTAGAAGGCTCGCCCATAAATAATACTACATGTTTAGCATGTAGAGACAAATGAAAGGGCCTTTCCAACCTACTAGAACAAGAGGGAAAGTTCCTTCATACAGAAATCCAAGAAAACTAAGTACAGTAATACCTTGGATTACAAGCATTTGTTCCAGAAGCATGCTTGTAATACAAAGCACTCATATATCAAAGCAAGTTTCCCCATAAGAAACAATGGAAACTCAGATGATTCATTCCACAACCACTGCTGGTGTATGCAGTACTGTATGTGGTCAAAGGTGTGGGAGCGCTGGTGTATGCAGTGCTGTATGTGGCCAGAGGTGCGGGGGGCTCGTGTATGCAGTACTGCATGTGGCCAGAGGTGCGAGGGCATTGGTGTATGCAGTACTGCATGTGGCCAGAGGTGCGGGGGCATTGGTGTATGCAGTACTGTATGTGGCCAGAGGTGCGGGGGCACTGGTGACGCTCGGGAACTGTTGACACTTTTGGGTGCTCCGACGCATGTTACACCCGCCCCACCCAGCTGGAAGTGTCTCCGAGTTCTCCACGAAGCACTTGGAGCCACCAGTACCCCCGGACCTCTGGCAACATGCGGTATTGCATACACCAGAGGCTTGAATCCTGCTCGTCTTGTGAAACAGCGATCGCAAAGCAAGTCAGGATTTGTTTTTAAAAAATAGCTCGTATTGCGAAACACTCGTATACTGCGTTACTCGCAATCCAAGGTTCCAATGTACAAGGCACTCATAACATATCACTCTTTTTTATGTAGTAGTAAATTCCAAAAGCTAAAAGCAATTAAAACAAAAGCAACCCATAAACATTTCTCCAGCAAGCAGGGCTTGGAATTTACTGGTTTTTATTTACCACTAAAACATTGCCTGCCTCACCCTTCTCTGGGTAAACAGGAAGACAAGTTGGAATGGCAGGGGTATAAAGCAGGAACTTTTGTTGTTGTACATGATTATAGGATTCAAACTATTAGGTAATTCACTATTGTTTAATGGCAGTTTATACCCATTATTGTAATGGGCGCTTTCTATGCATAAAGGTAAAGGGACTAATAAAATGTAGCACACCGAGGAAGGCAGTAAGAAAGTGAAAGATGGCTTCAACCTAACTCCTAATAGGCCATGCTCTCTGAAGCGTTTCGTCCCACCCACCAGGCTTAGTCATAGAGGTTTTTTATCTGGCGCTTGAGTAGCACTCAAAGTCTTTTATGTATGGTGACATAAAGGTAAAGGGAGCTAGCTACATGTTCGAATTCCTGATGATTACCTACATATGGGTGGGTTGGGGGTTAATATGACTACTCTTCTGTAGACAGTCCCCTGGCACCTGATGGTTCAGCTTAAATCCTGGGCAGGATGAAAGCTATGAGTATAGCTAGATGTTGCAGAGTTAGGAAGCACATGTCACTGGAGAATTATACCTGAACTTAGATAAACATGTGGGCTGCCAATGCTGACCTCCTTCTGAAGATACTAGTAATCTGTCTGTTTCTGGCTACAATAATTTATAGCATGCAGAAAGTGAAGCCAGAACAAAGTCTGAGCTGCTGATTTGCATACCCCTCCAAAAGGTCAGTGAAGCAAACAGCAGAGGACCATTGAATGATTAAATAGCATTTTTTAGAAGGAGAGGTCAACAATGATAGCCTACGCATTCTCCCAGTATAGGTTTCCTTTAAAAGGCAGTCTTTGTTATGTGGCTGTGGCTACGGCACAGACACATCCCACATGCTTGCTGAAAGCATCAGCATCAATAAACATTAAGGCCATCCACAGAAGGTCCATAGGAACCAGTCGAATCTCAATCCATATATGGACAGGCTGGTTGTAATGAAGTCGATCTATCGATCAACTTAAGTACAATCAGCGTGCCTTTTTATTTGTGCGATCAATGCCAGCAGCTATTGGCACCAGCAGTGATCCTTGTATTCTGGTGGCTGAGAAAGTAACATGCAGAAATCCAGAATATTGCTGCACTCCTTGATATCTTCATTGAAACATTAAAATGGCATCACAGATATGAAAGGAGCATGAAAAGATGAAGCGGTTTGCGCTAAATTCAGAGCTTACTCAAACCTCATATGATGGGTGTGAATTCTCCTGCTGTCAGAATACAATAGTATAATGGGAGGTATTCCCCCATCAACACTGACTGTGATGATGGAGGAATCAAGCAATTTTATTTCCTTTAACCCATGGTTGAAAGAAAGAAAATTGCATAATGTATTAGTATAGGACTGCATCTACCAAATTTCCTTACACATTCTTCTGGTATTGTAGCACCAGTGTATGTGGTGGACGTAGTTAAAACTACAAGTAACTACTGGGTTAGCATTCCACTGTCTCACAAGAAAGATGGAGAGGGGAGAGCTGTCAAAGAGATATGACAGTAAAGATCTAGACAAGGGGCTGGGGAAGACACCAACCAGTCAAGCAAGAGAAATTATAGGATATGTTGTCATACACTGCCTGTACTCTATTAGAGCACAAACAGTAATGCTTTAGCACCCAAATTCTGCAGTTAAAAGGATGCAAGGGGAGCAGGGAACAACTGTTGGGACACAAAATACCCCAAAGAATAATTCTAGGATAAACCTAACTAGTCTTAATAATGCCCCCTCCCCCTCCTAACACCTATGCCGAATAATGTCTGTAAGAAAGAAGTATATACTGACCAGTTTTGAGCCCCTCTGGTCCAGTCACATGATCTGGTTCCCCTGTGTCAGTCAGCAATAGCTGCAGGGGAGAGAAGGAAGCACTAACAGATGGGCCATAGGAGCCTATGGGTGATGTCACCACTCCAGGTTTTACCAGCTGTTGTCAAGTGCTTCCTCCTCTCCGCTGCAGCCATTGATGGCTGACACAAGGGATCACGTGATCGGACTGGAGTGGATAAAAATAGGTAAGTATACACAGTACTTGTACATCTTTCTAACACAGGTTAATCAACATAGGTGATGGGGTGGGAGCATTTTTAAGATTAGTAAGCTTTAGCCTGGAATTCTACTAATTCACTGCATTGACATTTACAGCTGAACTTTAAATGATGATTTTAATAAATTGAATAACTTATAAGTGTATTTACATGTTAGTCACTGAGAAATGTTGATCAGATAGCTTGGCTATATTTAGCTACATTTACAGTATATTATAGTCAAGTAGTGTGCACCTATATTTACAGATGGCTTAATGGATCCTCCAGTGGTGTACTATATTATTTAGAGCTTAGCGACCCCCTCGTCAATTAAATCCTGAGCAGGAAGTTCTCCCCTTCTCACTCCCACCACTATCACACTCCAGTATAAGTTACAGTTAAAGGGACCATAGTAGCCAAAGTATCTAATTTTTAGACACCACATACACAAAGCTTATAAAAGAGAAAGCCAAACACTAATGTACAGTTTCTGCACTTCCATATTTGAATGATACTGCATTGATCAGTATTCTGTCTAATGACAGCCAGACATGCAATTTTGCGCAGACTTTTGTTATTCAATTTGAATTTTCTATCATATTTGGGAGGAATTTTCTTTACTATTTAAAATTATGTTGTAAGTTACTATAATTTTCAAACAGTTTTTATGCATTTTCTAAAAGATACAAAATTAGACAAATTGCTGGTCTTCTTCTAAAAAATGTTATTCCAAGAAAAAGAATCAGAAACAATCAGACCAAGTGATTGGATCAGCATGACTGTAAGATTTGTTCACATGGGGTTCAGCTTGTATAAGCACAGTATGTAGAGCAACCTTTTACAAAGCATTTGTAGAATTCTGGCAAGTTTTGCTGAAGCCTGTAAATCATCATTCAGCAGCAGCTTTGTGAATGCTAAACGCAGATCTTAAAAGTGTGAGTGCTGACTGTCACCTTAAACAAGCTGCTTGCAGGCTGCAGGAGGCTTCAGCACTACTTGAAATTGTTGAAAACCTGCTGAAAGCTTGCTTAAAATGACGGCGGACCTGTGTTTAACATTCTCAAAGTGAAACTGAAGTTCTCTTGAAAGCGCAGTTCCAACCATTTAAAAGTCAGCAGCTACACGTCTTTTAACAGTCAGACACTCACCTGTCCCCCGGTCCAGGGATGCAGCTGTCCGCTGCCTCGCTCCTCTCCCCCTCCTCTGTGCGATGCCGGCATTGCAACTGTGGGCACCTGGCTGTGGCTTCACAGCCCTGCATGTGCTGCAGCGCTCTGAATGGCCGGGCAACCTTCTGGGACCTGTGACGTGTCCCAGAAGATTGCCGGGAGGGAGGGGGGAGAGGTGAACTTCCTTCTGGCGCCACGGTGCCAGGAAAGGAAGTGGGAGCTGGATACCTGGATACACGTAAAGCAGAAGTTCCACTTTTGGGTAGAACTCCGCTTTAAAGCGAAACTTTAAAAAAATTGTTAATGGGTATTTTTTTAATGCAGAAGAGACATACTATGTCTCTCCTGTATTAAAGGTTCTTACCTTCCTGTCCACACTGTACACTGAGCTGCACATGCAGCATACATTCCGTTTTGGCACCTGTCAGCGTGAACTAATTCCCACAAATGCACCGTGATGTCACCTAGGGCCAGACAATCAGAATGGCTGATGATTGGCAGATTGGCTGGACAAAGATGTCAGCAGCCAGTGAGGGAGCATCCAAATGTATTCACTCCTAGTTTTCATGCTGCTTGAAACGTGTTAAGCATGGCAACTTCAGCTTTATGAATGTTGATAATTCTATTAATGTAATATGTTTAGATATGGTTGGTTTGACACTCCAGGAGACTGCAGTGTTGCAGTGGAGTCGAGTATAGTTCCATTTTGAAGGCTTCATCAAGGCTGTTTGGAGCTTGCTAAACGCACTGCCCTCATACAACCTAAAGCCTGTGTGAACAACGCCTGGGGTAACAGAGGTTAGCAAACCTAGACAGTTTTTCAATAGAGGCTTCCTTTTAACCTTTTAACCATTAAAAAGCAGTACATGGTTTTATTTTCATAGATGTGATCAGGATAGTAAAATAATTGGATTATTGAAAAATCAGAATGCTTTGGGTGTAGAACAACACTAATTATCACCCATGTGAGTCCTCTGAGAGCAGAAAAATGAATGTTAGTTGGCCTTTGGAGCTAAAGTTAGCACATCTGACCAACATACCAATTACAACACTTTTATAGTAAGAATGAGATCACTAGATACATACATAGATAAGAATATGACTAAAGGATATAAAAATATAACTTACTAGAATCTTATTTTCATGCCTAGCAACATGACATTCCACAATAACAGTTTTATAAATTGTGATGCTTTATAACCTGTGTCACCTCCATAGTGGGACTTCAAATTAGTTGATAAAATGTATACAACAAATTTTCCATTCATCCAGGTAATTGCCTTGAATGAATACCGTTATATCTGAAAAGCAGCTTGCACGTTAAAGCATGGATTGCTCCTTTAAAAGCAGCAATTCAAGCGAGCATTCCAAGACAGCAGGTGATTTCAGTTTAAATGAGAAACTACCAGAGCTGCATGAAAAGCAGTTCACTTACATTGACTATTGCCTCCTTTGTCTGAGCCATGTCAGAGATAACTCCATCTGTAATAATCAGCAGAACAAAGTACTGGGAGCCATCCTTTACAGAGGCCGCATATCTACAGGAAAAGAAAGAACAATTACTCTAAATATAAGCTTTGGAAAACAGCTACAAACAGTCCTGAATGCATTTGAGACCTGCCATTAATATGTCCGCATGAAGACTGTAAGAAGACCATGCCAATTTGAAGGGAATGATAGCTGTAAAGCTTTCAAGATGACATACTACACTTACAATTCCTTTACCTATTTTATCAGTGGTATTTATATGGGTTGAATTAAGTTACATTTTTACATACATGAATTTAAGTTTAGTGGAATTTACCATAATCCGTTATATATATTTTTGTTTTACATACTATCAAACAGTCAGGAAGCTTGTGGGCAGGCCGTTCTTAGAAATGTTATTTGCTTGCTTGCTATACTACAATTCAGACAGATTTTTGTTAACCATTTACTAGGTTCCAGTGGACATTTCTGAGAGACAGGCTCCAGTGGCCACTTCAGAGAGAGCAATGTCCCCATTAGATGCTGCATGTCTTGGAGGGGTTGTATACATGGCAAAAAATTTGATCCACAACCTAAGGCCTAAAGGTACAACATGAGAGACTGTGTAGAATATAAAAATGTCAATGTTAGCTGCAAGTGCATCTGATAGATATAGATTCCACAGTATAGGTAGCGTTGTGCAGTGTTCATAGAATTTTGAACGTCACTATGACATGACACTGAGACACTATAAAGGCCATGGAAGCAGTTCACTACCTACTAACACTGGGAAGCCTTATATAAAAGGGAAAGAGACCAGTATTACTGAACCAAGATTAGATGCAAGTCCTCTGCTCCACAAGCCTGATGGGAGTGGTCCCATCTACTAGCCCTGTGGCTTTAACACTGGATAGAAATTAGTGCAATAAACCATTTTAATATGCATATTTTAAGAAAACCCCCCTGCCATTATACTACTAAATGGAAGGATATTCGGTAATTTAATTTAATTTTAGAGATTTTTTATCACTGCGTTTATTTAGCAAAGGAAAGTGCAACATACAGTTGCCCACAACAACCAGAATAAATCTATATTTGTAAGGAAAAAACGTATTTCCTACAAGTGATTCTGAATTTTGCACTGCCTTAAGACAAACAGGCTTTCTCATCTCAAAACTCTATAGACCCCAGAGTTCCCATACACTGCACTGATGATGGCCAAAAAGCCTGACACAGCAGTATGCAGTTTGGTATAAATCGTTCTGTAATATTAGGGTACATTTAAACTATGCACCAGTAGTTATGGATGTGCATCTGATTGAAGGGACATAAAGTAATGATTTGCTTGGCTCTGTCCACTGTACTGAATAGGGGAATAAATGCCCTTTTTTGTGATATGTGATGGAATGAGACGTGTGAATACCTTTTTTATTATCCATTTACCCAGATAAGAGCAGCGCTACATCTCCTTCCTAAATATTTTAACTTAACTTTAACCTAACTTAATTAAAATCTGCACATTCACTATAATACCAAAAGTATTGGAATGCCTGCCTTGACATGCACATGAACTTTAATGGCATCTCAGTCTTACGCTGTAGGGTTTAATATTGAGTTAATGGTTCAAGAAAGGTTGACCGCACTCCCAGGTATGAAGCAGTGATGATTACTTTATTAAAGATAAAAACCCATCAAGATACATCAGATTATGATTAAGCGAACCTAGATTCATGAAACACATTAATCTTACCATGCCTGCATAGAGGTCTCATGATGTATCTTGATGTTTTTTTTTATCTTCAATAAAGTAATCATCACTGCTTCATACCTGGGAGTGCGGTCAACCTTTCTTGAACCATTGGCTCTTAGTCAGGCTGCGGACTGGACCTGCATTACAAGGTTGAGGGGAGCAATCATTCCCACCTGGAGCAGCAGAGCTCTGTCTTTGTATCAGTTGTTTTAATATTGAGTTGGCCCACCTTTTGCAGCTACAACAGCTTCAACTCTTCTGGGAAGGTTGTCCACAAGGTTTAAGAGTGTGTCTATGGGATTGTTTGACCATTCTTGCAGAAGCGCATTTGTGAGGTCAGGTACTGATAATGGAAGATGAAGGCCTGACTGGCAGTCTCCGATCCAATTCATCCTAAAGGTGTTCTACCGGGCGCAGGCCAGTCAAGTTCCTCCACCCCAAACTCGCTCATCAATGTCTTTATGGACCTTGCTTTGTGCACTGGAGCACAGTCATGTTGGAGCAGGAAGGGGCCATCCCTATACTGTTCCCACAAAGTTGGGAGCATGAAATTGTCCAAAATGTCTTGGTATGCTGATGCCTTAAGAATTCCATTCACAGGAACTAAGGGGCCAAGCCCAACCCCTGAAAAACAACCCCACACCATAATCCCCCCTCCACCAAATGATTTTGACCAATGCACAAAGTAAGGTCCATGAAGACATGGATGAGCGGGTTTGGGTGGAGGAACTTGACTGTCCTGACCTCAGAAATGAGCTTCTTGAAGAATGGTCAAACATTCCCATAGACACACTCCTAAACCATGTGGATAGCCATCCCAGAAGACTTGAAGCTGTTATAGCTGCAAAGGATGGACCAACTCAATATTGAACCCTACTAAGGAAGACCGGGATGCCATTAAAGTTCATGTAAAGGCAGGTGTCTCAATACTTTTGGTAATATAGTGTATATGTATGTATATATATATATATATATATATACACACTGAGTGTAAGTAGTAAATTAAATTGGTTATTAAGGAAAGTATTATGGGTGCAGAACACTTTATATTATTATTAATAAAAAAAAATAATTTACAAAAGAGATGAATTTACTTTAATGTGATTATTATTGTTTATTATATGTAGGTTTGATTAAAGTTTAGTTTATAGTTAGGGAGGTGATAATAGAGGAGATTTACTAAAACTGGTACACACAGAATTTGGTGCAACTGTACACAGTAATCAATCCGCTTATAGGTCTCATTGTCAAAGCTTAATTAAACAAGATGGAGTTAGAAGCTGATTGAATATTATGCACAGCTACACCAGATTCCGTGTGCACCACATTTAGTTAATCACTCTCCTAACACGGGTAGTAATATTGGTGTATTTTGTTAATCACATGTGAGTGATGGCCTGCTGAGAAAAGAATAGGTGCAAGCAGTCAAGTATTTTATTATTTATTTAATGTGAAAACCTTCTGTTCTAAGAAGGCTTTACAGGGCTACGCAGTGATTCGTTTGGAGGGTGTTTGATTTCTTTAGTTCCTTCTCACCATAACTGGTTTGGTTATATTGTCCTATCAAAACACAAAGTTAACTGAATGTTGTTTTCACCCATGACTTTAGAAAACATCATGGTCTCACTTGATATAGCCTTCAACATTAAAAAAAATATCCTCCCCTGATATAAAAAGTAACGTGGGCCAACACCAGGACAGAAGAAAATAGGACCTTATGACTTCTTTGTCTACTTGGGCCTTCACAAAAATGTGTGGCCTTGTGTAATTTAAAGGCAGGCTTCATTCACACGGTGGATTGTATAGTATTTTTGGGCATTTTGCCAAGGCACCCCTGTAGAAAACACAAGGCACCCCAGGGTGCATGGGAACCATGGTTGAAAAAGGCTGGTTTAAACAATAGTGTGATTCCAAGCTTGTGACAACAGTTTGGGGAAGGTTCTTTTCACTTCCAGCAGGACTGTGACCCTTTAGCTATGTTTATGAAGACATGGTTTGATGCAGGAACTTGAGTGGTCTCAACCATCTAAGCACCTTTGTAAAGAATTAGAACACCGATTTTGAGCCAGGACTTCTTGTGCAACATCAACACCAGACCCCAGAGATTTGCTTGGCTAAATGGGCACAATTTTCCACAGCCACACTCTAAAATCTGCTGGAAATCCTTCCCAGAGAAGTGGAGTCTGTCACAGCAGTAAAGAAGGGTGGTGGAGGACAACTTCATAAGAATGTCCATTATTTTGAAATGGGATGTCTAGCTCATATATGAGTGACAGAAAGCTTTCTACAAACATTAGGCCATGTAGTGTACCTTCAGATAGAACACTCTCAGGTTCCTTAAATAGGTTTCTTTTGTTCACCAAGGCAAAATGTATAAACCTCCTCTTGCAGGAGTAGCAAATGGAAAACCTCTATACATTCATTGCATGATAAACGCCTGTTTGATGTAGTGCCTTCTCATTTATAAATAGCATCACATAAAAAAAAAAAACATGACCCAACTCTATGTTATACATCACCTAACCCTATTAAAAATGAAATACCAACATTCAACACCTCAAATATAATCCTTATTGCCACATTACATCTTTATATTGTGCTTGGAATCATATACTCTTCTATCTCTGTAACAACCTGATATACAGAATTAGTTGGACTTTCAACTGGGTTTTATTGTGCTCATGCATGCCCCTTAAATAGAAATAAGATCTGTTTGTTTCACTATGAGCAAGGCAACAGGTCCACTTTAGTGCTCACCTCCCGAGCAGCACATATTTTCCTTACTTTTGCTATGAAGTTGTTGCATTCAATCTCTGGAACTGAGAAAAGGAAGTACTTTGTAAACTCAAGAGTCTAGTCCTAGCTCACATAGGACCATAGGGTGGTCTCCTCGACCCATGTGACAGCAGTGAGCCAATAACTAAGCACGAGTTCTGCCTCATGAAAGGAAGGGAAGTGAGACACATACTCCTTTACACCTTGTAGTTATTTCTGTGGTCCTGGCAGCTAAGTGCAGCAGCAGAGGAGGAATGAAGAAAGCTGAGTATATGGTGCTGGGGAGGGGAGTAATTAATAAAGCAAAACACAGGTTTACCTTAAAAGTCAGGCATACTTTATTCCACAGCTAGTGCTGCCAAATCATGAAAAACGTTGAAAAAAAAACCCATTGCATCCATCCTGACCTAAATTTTTTTTCGAATATAATCTTTACACACAAGACAGAATGAGTTTTCTGCTGTAATTCCAAGCACGTATCACTACTCCTTTGTCACTTACAAGATATGAAAAATATGATGGATTTGTATTAAAAAAAATCAGAGTGTTTCCATAGCAAGGACAAAAACATGGAATTCTGTTTTGCCTGGATAGTCATACTTGCAACAGCTACATTAATATGGTTTGCTGTGTTTATGATTAGAGACTATACTATTCATACTTGGTCACTTATGAATTGATAAAAACGCTTTGTACAGAATCCACAAAAATCTTTTCCTTACATGTATTTTTGCAGCACTGTTCTGTAGCATATTAGACTATGTTTCTGTTAAGTATTTTTAATAAACAAAGGAATAAAAAAAATAGATGAAAAGTGCATACCCATAAAAACCTAGTAAGGAATCTACGAATGAATGTATGTATCAGTCTTTTTATTTCTGGTTATAAATGAAGTAAAGAGATGTCAATGTAGGGGCTAATGTTTAAAAAAATTGGAAAGTGAATAGAAGCTGTATCCATAGGTTAAAGTACAACATTTATGTGGGAAATGTTTACACAACCTTTCATGCATGTGAACCTTTATAAAAGTATGTGGAGCACCAATAAAATAGTCAGTACTATTAACTGATCTAATCTATTTCAGAAACTGCCAGCACTCTGAATGATGGAAAAGAAGATATTTGTTTGCACTTTGTTGAATGGGTCCTTTGGGACCTAACAACCTTAAAGAGCTTTTTGGTTTAATAAAATGTAACCTTTTCACATCATATAGATTTCTGAAAAGACCTACACTAGGTTAAACCTATTCAAGAGATCAAGAACTCCCAGTGAAAGTTTCCACAAAATATCATTTATGTGCCAACCTTAACTATAACCCTAGCAGAAAATATGGATATATATTGCTGGACTGCAAAGTCAGTTTGATCAAACCCCTAAAACAGAAATATGCAATGGCTGAGTCCTTCCCCTGCTCACCTGTACTTCTGGGTGTGAAGGAGCATTTGTCTAATTATCCCATGTGACAGCACTACTGCCCGACAATTGGCCCATCACTGTCATATAGGAGCGTAGAGAGTCCTCAGCCCTCTGTAAAGCTCGGACAAGTCATAAAACATTTAAAACTGAAGGCAGGAAAAAATCAAGTAGTCCATTGAATCTGCCCATTTTTTTGTCTGAGTATTGATCTATGTTTGTTCCAAGCATGTTTGAAGCCATTTACTGTTGACTGTCTCTGCCGGAAGTTTATTTCAAGCATTAACTACCCTCTCAGTAAAATACTATTTTCTAAGATTAGTTTTGAACTTTTCTCCAGTTAGTTTGAGGTCAAGTCCCTGTGTTCTTGATTTTAAAATCATATTGAAAAAACTGCCCTCCTGAACCTGATTCACCCCCTTGATGTATTTAAAGGTTTCAGTCACGTCTACCCTCACCCTTCTTTCCTCCAGACTGTACATATTAAGTTCCTGAAGACACTCTCAATATGTTTTATCCACCAGACCTTTCACGGTTTTTGTTACCTGGCTTCATTCTATTTTATCAATACCTTTCTGTAAGTGAGGTCTCCAGAACTGGACACAATATTCTAAATGAGGTCCACTTGGAGCTTACACAAAGTGGCAGGATTGTATAGAAAAGGTGAGAATATGCTGCTTAAAAAGTTAAAAGAGAAGTATGGTTTCTCTTTTGTAACAGTCATACTCACCTAGATGGCATCAGCACCAATCCCAGCTGAAGCTGCCCCCTGCCGCCTCCAAGACAAAGCAATCACTCAGTTCTCGGTCTTCAGCCTGCAGAGAGCTGGTGACTGTTAATCACCAGCACTCTGCTCTGCCCCTCCAGCTCTCTCTGGAGCACTGGGCTGTGGAGGGGGTGGAAAGAGCTAGCTCAGTTTACCAGCGGCTTGCTGAGAGGCTGAGCCAGTTGCTGGTCCAGGCATATGGGTGAATCCAGACTGTAAAGTCAGGATCTTTCCCGAGCCTGGGTTGGCCGAGTGATGAACAATCTGCACACCTGTGACCCATAGGAGAAGTATTGCCAAAATAGCTTTGTCTATACTTCTCCTTTAAGTGACTCTGATGGTTCATCATGCTTGGGCAAAACACAGGGTTACAAAGCAAATGCTGACACTATTCACAGTATTACAAATGCTTATTCCTACAAGTCATGACTTTGTGGAATGTACAAACAACCTTTTTAACTTAAGAATGTACAGTATCTCACAAAAGTGAGTACACTCCTCACATTTTTGTAAATATTTTATTATATCTTTTCATGTGACAACACTGAAGAAATTACACTTTCCTACAATGTAAAGTAGTGAGTATACACCTTGAATAACAGTGTAAATTTGCTCAACACACAGCCATTAATGTCTAAACTGCTGGCAACAAAAGTGAAAATGGCCAACGTGGGCCCAAAGTGTCAATATTTTGTGTGGCAACCATTATTTTCCAGGATTGCCTTAACCCTCTTGTGCATGGAGGAAGCCAGGAAAAACTATGGGTTGTGTTTCCAGGATCAGAGATATACAGTATCTCACAAAAGTGAGTACACCCCCTCATAGTTTTGAAAATATTTTATTATATCATTTCATGTGACAACACTGAAGAAATTACACTTTGCTACAATGTAAAGTAGTGAGTGTACAGCTTATATAACAGTGTAAATTTGCTATCCCCTCAAAATAACTCAACACACATCCATTAATGTCTAAATTGCTGGCAGCAAAAGCGAGTACACCCCTAAGTGAAAATGTCCAAATTGGGCCCAAAATGTCAATATTTTGTTTGGCCACCATGATTTTCCAGCACTGCCTTAACCCTCTTGGGCATGGAATTCACCAGAGCTTCACAGGTTGCCACTGGAGCCCTCTTCCAAATCTCCATGACTACATCACGGAGCTGGTGGATGCTAGAGACCTTGCGCTCCTCCACCTTGCTTTTGAGGATGCCCCACAGATGCTCAATAGGGTTTAGGTCTGGAGATATGCTTGGCCAGTCCATTACCTTTACCCTCTGCTTCTTTAGCAAGGCAGTGGTTGTCTTGGAGGTGTGTGTTGGGGTTGTGATCATGTTGGAATACTGCCCTGTGGCCCATTCTCTAAAGGGAGGGATCATGCTCTGCTTCAGTATGTCACAGTACATGTTGGCATTCTTGGTTCCCTCAATGAACTGTAACTCCCCATTGCCGGCAGCTCTCATGCAGCCCCAGACCATGACACTCTCACCACCATGCTTAACTGTAGGCAAGACACACTTGTCTTTGTACTCCTCACCGGGTTGCTGCCACACACGCTTGACACCATTTGAACCCAATAAGTTTATTTTGGTCTCATCAGACCACAGAACATGGTTCCATTAATTGATGTCCTTACTCTGCTTGTCTTCAGCAAACGGTTTATGGGCTTTAGAAGAGGCTTCCTTCTGGGATGACAGCCAGGCAGACCAATTTGATGCAGTGTGGGGCGAATGGTCTGAGCACTGACAGGCTGACCTCTCCACCCCTTTAACCTCTGCAGCAATGTGGGCAGCACTCATATGTCTATTTCCCAAAGACAACCTCTGGATATGATGCTGAGCACGTGCACTCAACTTCTTTGGTCGACCATGAAAGTGAGGCCTGTTCTTAATGGAACCTGTCCTATTAAACCGCTGTGTGGTTTTGGCCACCGTGCTGCAGCTCCGTTTCAGGGTCTTGGCAATCTTCTTATAGGCTAGGTTATCTTTATGTAGAGCAACAATTCTTTTGTTCAGATCCTCAGAGTTCTTTGCCATGTGGTGCCATGTTGAACTTCCAGTGACCAGTATGAGAGAGGGAGAGCAATTACACCAAATTTAACACACCTGCTCCCCAGTTACACCTGAGACCTTGTAACACTAACGACTCACTTAGGGTTGTACTCACTTTTGTTGCCTGCGCTTTAGATATTAATGGCTGTGTGTTGAGTTATTTTGAGGGGACTGCAAATTTACACTGTTATACAAGCTGTACACTCACTACTTAACATTGTAGCAAAGTGTCATTTCTTCAGTGTTGTCAGATGAAAAGATATACTAAAATATTTACAAAAATGTGAAGGGTGTACTCACTTTTGTGAGATACTGTATATATTCCATATTCAATATGAATGCTTAAATCTGCATTAATAATTAATATGCAAGGGTATGTTCTTTGCTTTGTTGGCTACTGGAGTCCATGTATGTACAAGTCTCTGCTTTGCTAACATTTGATAATATGTATTGTATATTTCAAAACCACAAGAAAAAGTGCATGACAAATAATGAAAAACCATGAAAAATGCATGGTGCACAAAAAATTCCACTCAGCTAAAATATTCCTGTTGCTGAAATAAAGGAATGGGTTTCGTAAAAAAAATACACAAAAACATATGTCAATGTTTGATAACAAGGCCTTTTGATTTTAATGGATACAAAAGCTTACTCTTTTTGAGACATTTTCTTTTCTATTCAATCGTCTTGGTATGTAGGGATACACAAACTGTGCTGCATTATTTATTATTAACTATATACGCAATAATAACATTCTCCTTAGGAAGTTTTTTTTACCTTGCTACATGATTAATTACTGGGGCAAAGTTTGTTGGACCATATAGTTGTACACTTTTCAGACTTCTGTAATAGGCTTCCATAACACCCTCAATCCCCTGGCAATATGGGTTTTGTGGATTTCCATTCTAGAACACAAAATTACAAAAGACATGTTTAAATAAAATCCAATGCTTCCAATAAATACATTTTATTTGAATGGCAACCCAGCACACCTTGAGTGCATCTGCATTACAGCATTGGGTTGTGGAGTGTTGCCATGCTTTGCCATAAATACTGCATGCACAGTGTTGATACAGTGGAAATCCGATTGAGGCGGGCCCAATCCCTCAACCACAACAGCTGCTTCGGATCTGCTTATTAGTTTGTTGGGTTTCAGGGCCCCTCAGTGTTCAATAGGAAAGATGAATGAAAAGGCAGACATGTGGAGGAGCCTTCCAGGAAACACAAATATCACTTCACTAAACTCACACTGACCACAAATATGGCAACTTTGATCTAAAGCCAAAACTTTGCTTTTTTTGAAAGTATGGAAGGTTTAACATTCTGGTCCATTCTTTGACATCTATGTTCCATGGAGGACTCTGCCATTTATTT
Organism: Glandirana rugosa; assembly: GCA_018402905.1. Lineage (NCBI taxonomy): Eukaryota > Metazoa > Chordata > Amphibia > Anura > Ranidae > Glandirana > Glandirana rugosa. The sequence continues at coordinate 272,128 of BLSH010440387.1, forward strand.
CCTGTTCCATGCAGAAAAATAGGAACAAGAGGACAGCTCTACGATGTAAACAAAACCCATTTTGGATTTTATTTCACTTTTAGCCCTGGTGACATTGGTTATTAAGACAAATTTACTTAATCTCCTCACTGGAAAAACAAACAGTAATAAAAACATGACATGGGTTGTTAGCCCTTTCTTCCTCTAAACAAAAATAGTTCCTAACCCTGCTTCCTTTAAAGCGTAATCACACAAATACTTTGCTTCATGCACATAATTTTAATAGGAAGGGTTCAGAATAATTTCTTAGTATGTATATACATATATTAAGATTAACCACTTCAATACTGTGCCATAGCCAAAAGACAGCTACAGTGTGGCTCTGTTGTTCTCATCGTCCCAGAACATGCCTCCCAGGCACCCTGTGGGGCATGCATCCGACATGCTCTGTGATTGCTGTGTCCTTTGGACACAGCTTTTCACGAATCCAGGTAAAGGGCCAATCACAGTGGCTCTTTACCATGTGATCAGCAGTGTCCAATCACAGCCGATCACCTGTAAACAAACTTGCTGGTTATCGGCATTCCTTTCCTCAGTGCTGTCACAGTGCAAAGAAAACCGGTAACCAACAAGTGTAACAGGGGACATTTACATAGATAATCAGTGCATTAATCATCATTGCCCTGATTATCAGTAAACTAATCATCGTTGCCCTGATTATCAGTGCAGTGCCAATCAGTGGACATCAGTGCAGATTATCAATGGCCTTCAATGCAGCTTATCAGTGCCGCTTATCAGTGCCACCTCTCAGTGCTTATCAGTGTCACCCATCAGTGCCCATTACTGTTGCTTACCAATGCCCATCAGTGCAACCTCATCAGTACAGCCTCATCAGTGCCACCTTATTAGTGCACGTCAGTGCAGCCTCACCTGCGCCCATCAGTGCAGCCTCACCTGCGCCCATCAGTGCAGCCTCACCTGCGCCCATCAGTGCAGCCTCACCTGCGCCCATCAGTGCAACCTCACCCTCGCCCATCAGTGCAGCCCTACCAGTGTCCATTAGCGCAGCCTCACCAATGCCCTTTAGTGCACATCAGTGCAGCCTCATCAATGCCCATCGGTGCCCATCAGTGCAGTCTCATCAGCGCACAAGAGTGAAGAAGAAAAAATACTTATTTGCAAAATTTTATAACAAACAAAGAAAGTTTTTTTTTATTTAAAATTTTTGGTCTTTTTTGATGATTAAATACCACCAAAGGAAAGCTCTATTTGTGTGAAAAAAAAAAATTAATATGGATGCAGTGTTGTACGGCCGCACAATTGTCATTCAAAGTTCGACAGCGCTGAAAGCTGAAAACTGGCCTGGGCAAGAAGGGGCCCAGTTTTGAAGTGGTTATGATTAAATTAAATCATCATAGACATTTCTAGTGCATTTGGTTAGAAAAGCTTGGCTTATACAGTTTATATAACAACACATATATTCTTGTGTTAATAGATGAACCTTTTTGGATGAGCTTGAACTACATTGTATTCGTCCATGAAACATCTCACTTTTGAAAAAACAACAAAACGAATATGATTAAAAGAACTTACTAAAGCAAACTCATGACATACTCTTCCATCAGGTGGCAACTTTGCTCCAAATCCTAGTGCAGGAAACATTTTATCACTGTCATAATCCTGAATAATTTCTCCAACTGCTTTTAGTGCCATGCCATATGCATTCAGCTGATAAGGATTCATGTAATGCAGGGAGGTGGGCTGTGCAGGGTTCCCTGTGTGAAAACACAACTTCATTAATTTTTGCACTATTTAAATATGAGATTTCTGTTATCAAAGAGTTATTGTGTAAACGAAAAAACCCGCACTCAGTGCAAATTAAATTCAAAATAGCGATCAAATAAATGCTAAAAAAACCAAAGACAGCAGCGCTCACTACTATTTGAAAACAACACCACAAAATACTATAAGCCAAAACATGTTGCGTTGTCTCTTTAATGAAAGGGTCACCATAAAATTACAAATAAAGTGATACAATAATGACATTTCAGTACAAACTGCTAAAAATATATGGGTAAAAACTGATGAATCAACTATACACCAATTGTATAAGCCCTGTTCACTCAGGTTTCAGCTTGTATAAGACCAGCAAGCATTGACAAACCGATTGCAGAGCTTTTAGTAAACTTTGTTGAAGCTTTTAAAGTACCATTCAACTCTATTTTGTAAAGGTGTAACCAGTGGCAGACTGACAACTTATGGGGCCCCAGTGCAATAGAAGATTATGGAGCCCCTTGTGTTCACACTCAAGCCACACCTACATATCGCAGCTCAGCTGCATAGAGGGGGCATTTAAATATCTACCGCAGCATAGCCAGCATGGAAGTTCCCAACTTCTTTCCATAGAAGATGCTGGTTTAAAGGTGACTGAGATGTGGCAGCCATCTTTATGTTGCATCCAGGGGCATTTTATGAAAACAGTGGGCCTGTGTGCAAGATCATAATTTGGGCCCTAATACCAGAGCGGCAAACATTGGGTATAGTCTTTGCAGGCTGGTTACATAGTATGGTAAAGATGCCAGATGACTGAGAGCTTAATTGACTTGTGCGGCCATTCATCTCCTTTCTGACAGGGTTGCCAACCCCCCACAACTTTTATTTTTTTATTACCAAAACATGGAAAATCTACTGACAGAAAGAACTTTTCACAGAGAACTTGAAATATGCCAGAAACTCCTATTAGAAACTAAGGGAGGAAAAGTTGGTGGAAGGAGAGAGACAGAAGGGTGGAGGAGGGAGAGATAGGAGGAGGAGGAGGAAGAGGGGAAGAGAAGGAGGAATAGGAGGGAAAGAGAGAGATGGGAAAGTAGGAGAGAGATTGAGAAGGGCAGAGAGGGGGAGGTGAGAAGTGGGGGGGTGAGAGAGGGAGAGTGGATGAGAGAGGGGTAAGAAAGAGAGGGGGTGGGGGTGAGAGACAGAGAGGGTGTGTGTGAGAGAGAAAGGGGGTGAGAGACAGAGATAGGTGATAGCCAGGCCCCACTCTGAGCCACATTCCTGTCTAAATAATGTGTCTGACAAATATACTGCCTCTATATGACACATGTGCAGCCTCTAATGGGGCCCATACTGACACCGAGTGCCCAAATGGGTCATTGGTGTTTAACACAGATCCTAATGGGAGTGTTGATTGTCACTTTAACCATTTCAAGACTAAGCCTGTTTCTTGGATTCTGTGCTTAAGAGTTAAAAACAGTTTTTTTTGTTATAAAATTACTTAGAACCCCCAAACATTATATATATTTTTTTCCAACACCCTAGAGAATAAAATGGCGGTCATTGAAAAAATGTATGTCACACCGTATTTGTGCAGCGGTCTTCCAAGCATGCTTTTTTTTAATAAATTCTGTTTTTTTAGTTAAAAAAATAAGAAAACAGTAAAGTTAGCCCAATTTTTTTCCATATTGTGAAAGATAATGTTACGCCGAGTAAAATGATACCCAACATGTCATGCTTCAAAATTGCGTCCGCTCGCGGAATGGCGACAAACTTTGCAACTTAAAAAAATCTCCATTGGCGACGTTTAAAAAATTCTACAGGTTAGCAGTTTTGTGTTAGAGGAGGTCTAGTGCTAGAATTGTTGCTCTCGCTCTAACGATCGCGGCGATACCTCACATGTGTGGTTTGAACACAGTTTTCATATGTGGGCGGGACTTACGTATGCGTTCCCTTCTGTGTGCGAGCTCGGCGGGGGACGGAGCGCTTTACATTTTTTTTAAATTTTTTTATTTATTTTGCTTTTTACTTTTTATTTTTACACTGTTCTTTTTTTTTTTTTTTTTAAATTGATCACTTTTATTCCTATTACAAGAAATGTAAACATTCCTTGTAATAGAAAAAAGCATGACAGGTCCTCTTAAATATGAGATCCAGGGTCAAAAAGTCCTCAGATCTCATATTTACACTAAAATGCAAAAAAAAAAAAAAAAAATCTGAAAAAAATGACAGGCCAAAAAAAAAACTGACCCTTTAAGACCGTTGGGCAGACGTCACTTCTGACGTCATTTCTGCCCCGCCATGTTATGGAGCCGAGTGAGCGGCTTCAGCCAATCAGTCGCGGCTTACAGACACTGGGGGGAGAGGATCGGATCATCACCGCCGCTGCCGAAGTGATCTTGCGGCGAATCCGCCGCTAAGACCACTTTTATCTTGCAGGGAATCGCCTGCTAAAAAAAACGGTATCTGAATGGTGCCTGCAGCTGCAGGCACCATTCAGATATCACCACTCAAACCCAAGGACGTCATATGACGTCCGGCGGTACGGAAGTGGTTAAAGTGGAAATAAACTCCCATCTCTGACTTTTACCTATAGGTGTGCCGTTTAGGAGATATTGACTGTATATGCAGCCAGTAACACCACTGGCGCATGTGCTTTAAAGGAACGGCCAACTGGACCCTGTGCCGTATAGGTGTGGAGTGAAGTCATCGTGGCTCCGGCCACTCACAGAGCCAGAGTCTGTGAACCCGGAAGCAAGACCGGTAAATATAGGAGTGCCTGCAGCTCTGACATCTCTGCCCTGGAGGGCTTTGTTTTAAGGCAAGTTTAACATAATGTGCTAGTATGCGATGCATACCAGCACATTATGACATTATCTTGCAGAGTAGAATAAAGAAATCCAGTGGTTTACAATGACTTTAAACAAGCGGTTAGCAGGCTTTTAACAAAACTTCAAGAAGTGCCTTGTAAAAGTTTGCTGTTTACACTGGTCTTATACAAGCTGAATCAGTTGTGAAACAGGTCTAATACTGCAGTGTATAAATATAAAAGAAACACACAAAAGAGCATCCATCCAAAAAATCAGTACAGAAGGTGAGTGTCAACATACTGTGTGAATCTTCACCATCCAAATTCAGTGTTCCACAGACACACACAGTAGCTGGTACCAGAAGCTAAGACCGTAAATCATAGGAGGTCTGGGAGAGCTTAGGTACACCAGGGAACTCCACAGGTAATTCAAGCAATTTCCTGGCTGCTCGAAGCTCCATTAAAATCAGGCCAGATAATATGCAATATAGGGAATACAACAGAGAAACTCCATAGTGTAGTAAGAAAGATATCCCATATATTTATTATACATTTTTTTTATTTATACACAGCAGATTTACACCATCATTGTATTGTTGCTTCATCACTCTTTTTTTACAAATATATTTGCAGGCAATTTGTTTGTACCGAAATTTTATTATTGTGAAACTTTTATTAAAAAGGCAGTGGTTTGTATTGTAATTCCATTGTGACACTTTAGTTAAAGAAAGTAGAAACAAGAAGGAAAAAAAAACCCTTGGGACTTTGAACGGGAAGACCAACTCCTCAAGGAACAAAATATACATAAAAATACCATTTATTAATACACAAAGCAATATATGATACAGAAATGGACATATACACAACATACAGTGAGACGTGGTGGTTGCATCCAGTATGGCTGTCTATGTACTCAGTGAACAATAGACACTCTGCCTCTCTTTACTTGGGTGGGTTCACCGCTTAGCATCCTGGCGTGGCTCCCCTCTTGGGGTACTTATTGACCCAACACGTGACATAGGATCAAGTCACTGTCATATTCCTGATGGCCTATCGCCTTTCACTTGCCTGGATTCGCCTTCGGTTACGCTTCTGAACAAATTAGAGTATTTATATATTGGTCCACTGGCCGAGCTCCTTGTGCCCTCTTTCCACGATGTTGATACTCTGTCAGCCACTTTTTTTAATTGGCCGTGGTTTTCTATTCATTTGTTTGCTGATCCGAGGTACACTCCTACTGTCTGACTGATAGATATAGGGTCTATCCTCAAATTCCTTCAACAATAAGGTTCCAGAGTATCCTATATGACTGGATGAACTGTTTTTAAATATATTGACCACTTACCCCTGAGGAAGATATCCACTATTAACATTGAAACACGTTGGGTTATTTTCTACCGTTTCTTTGGCAGATCAGTGGTCCTTTTTTATTGTCTCCATCATCATTTATGTATGCTCAAGTAGCATTATTATTGACTGTATGTTGTGTATATGTCCATTTCTGTCTCATATATTGCTTTGTGTATTAATAAATGGTATTTTTTATGTATATTTACTTTGTTTCTTGAGGAGTTGGTCTTTCTGTTCAAAGTCTCAAGGGGTTTTTTTTTCTCTTGTTTCTATAGTCATTATCAGGGATGGGGATAGACTCACTCCAATTTTTTTCTTTTCAATTAATCTGATTGCCAAAGAAATATAAACTTTATTGGTTAAAGAAAGAGCACAAGACATTTTGGTTTATAATAAAAAAAATATTGTGCACAATTCTATTTCAATTCCCCCATTTCTATTTGGTCTAAATGTAAGGTTACTGCCAAATATATTATCATTATTTAACAAATTCAGTCTGACTGAATAAGCAAACCTTGGAACCTTAATGAACTTCATGGGAGTTCACACTAACTACTTACCACTGTTCTTAATGGTTCTGTAATATGGACTTAACAACTGTGTGAAAAGCATATTTAATACTGACTTCCTGACTGCCAATTTTAGACATCATAAAGATAATGGCTTTTCTTATCCTTAAGATTCTTTTCTGCTTGGTGGGTTTCTGTACTTGTTGAATTTAGATCCGTCAGTAGAGTAGGTAAGATTCACTGAAAGGTCTTGTTCAGTAGTGTGATAGTTCATCTCCCAGAGAGGCTGAACCTGTTTTGGTGAAACACTAAGACTTCTTACAGCTAATACACATTCTAGATCTGGTCCCAAATCTGTACAGAAAGCCAACTGTAATGCCAAGACACCGTTCTTCATTGGCATAAAAAATGTTTAGTACATGTTTAATGTTTAGTAAATGTTTAAGACACATAGCAGAAGAGAGTAAAAAGAATCCCAAGAAATTCTTTAAGTATATAAATAGTAAGAGAGGGAGGACAGATCATATAGGCCCCATAAAGAATGATGAAGGGAATCTAGTTACAAAGGATGGAGAGACGGCAAAGGTTTTAAACGTATTCTTCTCCTCAGTATTCACGAGGGAAAGGGAGGGCTCCAGTATCAAAAACTACGTTTGTCCTCACGACAGGTCACAGAAAGCACCCTCATGGCTAACTGAGGATAGAATTAGGAGTAGACTTGAAAAACGTAATGTTAATAAGTCACCGGGACCAAATGGCTTGCACCCGAGGGTCCTTAAGGAACTCAGTCAAGTAATTGCCAGACCATTGTTCCTAATTTTAACGAACAGTCTACTGACTAGTATGGTACCAGCTGATTGGAGAAAAGCCAATGGAGCACCAATATATAAAAAAGGACCAAGATATATCCCTGGGAACTACAGGCCAGTTAACCTAACATCAATAATATGCAAGCTCTTTGAAGGAATGATAAGGGGTCATATACAAGATTTTTGTAATGAAAACTGTATCATTAGTGATAATCAGCACGGTTTCATGAAGAATTGTTCTTGACAAACCAATCTATTGATCTTCTAAGAGGAGGTCAGCTGCCATCTAGATAAAGGAAGGCCTATAGACGTCGTGTATCTAGATTTTGCAAAGGCATTTGATACAGTTTCCCATAAACTCTTGCTGTACAAACTAAGGTCTGTCGGCATGGATCAAAGGGTGAGTACATGGATTGAAAACTGGCTACAGAGGCGAGTCCAAAGGTTGGGGATAAATGGGTCCGGTGTAGAGAGTGGGGTTCCCCAAGGTACTGTCCTGGGACCAATCCTAATTAATTTATTCATAAACCATCTGGAGGGTGGGATAAACAGCTCAATCTCAATATTTGCGGATGATACCAAGTTAAGCAGGGCAATCATTTTTCACCAGGATTTGGAAACCTTGCAAAAAGTTCTGAAGAAATTAATGGGGTGGGCAACTACATGGCAAATGAGGTTTAATGTAGAAAAATGTAAAATAATGCATTTGGGTGCCAAATATGAATATGAATGCAAACTATTCACCAGGGGGAGAGAGCCTCTGGGGGAATCTAGGATGGAAAAGGACCTTGGGGTCCTAGTAGATGACAGGCTCAGCAATGCCATGCAATGCCAAGATGCTGCAAGCAAAGCCAACAAAATATTGGCACACATCAAGAAGGGGATTAACTCCAGAGATAAATCAAAAATTCTCCCACTCTATAAGTCTCTGGTGAGGCCGCACCTGGAGTATGCCGTCCAATTCTGGGCTACAGTCCTCTGGAAGGATGCCCTGGAACTGGAAAGGGTTCAGAAAAGGACAACAAAGCTAATTAAAGGATTGGAGGACCTTAACTATGAGGACAAATAACAAGCACTGAACTTATTCTCTCTGGAGAAGAGACGCTTGAGAGGGGATATGATTTCCATGTACAAATACTGTACTGTTGACTCCACAATAGGGACAAAACTCTTCCGCACAAGGGAGCACAAAAAAGACACGTGGTCATTCACTAAAATTGGAAGAAAATCTGTTTTACCTCAGAAAGAGCAGCGAGGATGTGGAATTCTCTTCCACAAGCAGTGGTTTTGACTGGGAGCATAGATAATTTTAAAAACTATTAGATGGGCACCTAAGGGACCACAACATTGAGGGATATACAATGTAATATTGATATAAAAGCATGCACATAGGTTGGACTTGATGGACTTGTGTCTTTTTTCAACAAAGTCTATTTTCTAATCCAGGCTATGTCACTAAAAATTACAATTATACCATGCATTTCTGTATTGTGTCCAAAGTTTACCCAGTATATTCTGGATTTTTTAAAAAAATATAGTGTATATTAAAAAAATCCAGAAAAAAAAAGACAAAATACATAATTGCAAGTATTTTTCCTCCTGAAATCTTCAGTTGGAATTGAAAATGATTTTGAATAATTAATTTAAAGTGGTTGTCAATTCCTGACAACCACTTTAACCTACAGGTAAGCCTATAATAAGGCTTACCTGTAGGTGCCGTGCATATCTCCCAAACCTGTACGGTTCAGGAGATATGCAGTGTACTAGCTGTGCCGATGTCATTTTGGCACATGCGCAGTGAAGAAACAACCTCCATGCCGTTTCTTCACTGTGATCGTGCCGTGACAGTCACAGTGCCGGAGATCGCGGCCCTGGAAGGAAGAGGGGCAGAAGATGGACGCTGCCAGCACAGGGGACAGCGCTGGACGTCGCTGGCTTTGTTTGCAGGTAAGTGGCACATAATGGGCTACTATGTGATGCATAGTAGCCCATTATGCTTCTACTTTACAGGGGAATGTAGAGGAAGTAAACCCTATCTGGGTTTACTTCCTCTTTAAATAGCAACAGCAAGAATACAATGCTACATTATATCAAAATCACAAACATTGAGGGGAAATGTAAAAAAGTCAAAAAACAAATCACGGTTTTACTTGAGTGGGACAGGTTAGAATCTCAATCAGTATATTACTTCTGTTGTGGGGATTACTTCCTGGTGACCACACAATAGGAACATAGACAGAAAAAAACGTTCTTTTATTGCTTTCTGATTGACTGTTGTAGAAGTTCCTCTCACCTCATGTCCCACTAACACACCAACAGATTAGGGAAAAATCTCATGGTGGTGACCACACAAAGTGAGGGAAATTTCCTCAATAGGGATACAGACAGCAATAAAAATCTTACAAAGGTATAAGCTTTTACATACACTTTATTTACAATAAAAAAATAGATACACTGCTTTATTGTTCTCTGTTGGAAAAGTTCTCTTTACTTCATACCCCAGTGACATCACAGCAGTTTAGGGAAATACTCATTGTGGTTATAACAAAAAGTGAGAAGAATATCCTCAATAGGGACTCAAACAACATTCAAATCCTGACAAGGGTTGAAACCTTGCCATATTCTAAGCAAGAAGAAGAGTTCTACTTAGCTTTGTGGTGCTCTTTGCATGATTTTATAGAAGTTCAAATATTTAGATAGTGTACAGTGGAATACATAAAATAAAGCATGCATATTACATATTCTTACCATTTGATGCTGTGAAGTCTATGGCGACTGTGAAATTGATTTGGGTCCTACAGGTAAAAAAAAATAATAATAATGTAGGTAATTTATGAAACATTACTCTGTCATATGGTCATTTAATAGCATAGATCCCCTATAATAAGGGACACTGGGAGATGGGGATTTTTTGTGGCAAGAAAAAAAGTAATATTTCAAAAATAGTCCATATAGAATCAATTCATTTTATTTAAACAAAATCTTAAAAACAAGAAAATACATCAACATACAGTACATGAATCCACATGGGGAAAAAAACAGAAGGTATGTGGCAGCACCACCATTACGTCGGTGAGCCCATACTAGGAGGATCCGTTTTGCCCTCTTTTCTGTCCATGATAGATCTCTCTTGTATTGGATTGGCTGGGTATTGTGGATAAGGCTGTGCTTCAGCCCATGCTGGGACCCTCTTTGAGAGGCAGCTAGAGGCTCTCCTTTTCTGTCTAAATATCACCCTTATTCTACACTCTCCTGATGGCCTCTATGCATTGGCAATCTCTTTGATACTCTTCCTTAAAACATATAGCATATTTTTTGTGGATCGTGGTACATCTCTGACTGTCTAGTGTGTGTGCACCTAACATCTTTTAAGTTTTTTCACTTTTTTCTTAAGCTGCTAGCTCTAATAAATATTTGAAAAGTGGATCCTGAAGAAGCCCTTTTCTTGGATTGAATGTGTCGATCTGACCCACATACCCTCTGGGTTTTATCCCCCTTTGGATTCATATACTGTAGGTTGATGTATAAAACAGAACACATTTTTAAGATTTTGTATAAATAAAATGCATTGATTTTATAAGAACCAATTTTTGAAATATTACCTTTTTCTAGGCAGAAAAAATCTCAATCTCCCACTTGTCCCCTATTATAGGGGACCCATGGGAAATATATTTTTTCCCTACTGTATTCACATAGGGGATTGAATGAACAGGCCCCTCCACCCAATACTCATTTACCAGATTTAGACCCTTTCTATTTGAAAAGTATCAGACAGAACAAGAAACCAGGGGCATCTCAACAGGGATAAGAGTCAGTATCTAAATATATGTATTGATTTGTATGTCCCAATATTGGTGTTTTTTTTAGTTTAGAGTTAGGGACCACACTGTGTTGAGGGGCCTTGACAAGGCAATCTGGCTTCCATATAGATTTGCAAATATATGCTACTGCTCTGTCTATGCTTTTAATACATAGTGTTTAAGGAGTGCTTTCTGTTTCTTTAATTAGCATTTAAAACCTAACATAGGTTCTAACCCGTTATTAAAGAATAGGTACACCTTTCAGAGCATGTTACATGTTACGCCCATGATTAGGGTATACTGTGTAACATGCTCCAGACCTACATGTAACATGCTTTCAGAGCATGTTACATGTTACGCCCATGATTAGGGTATACTGTGTAACATGCTCCAGACCTGCCCCCTGCACCCCCCTTCTTGTGATAGTGGGCGGGAGATCTTCTCCCTGTACCTGCCATTACTTTTTAAAAATAGCAGGGCTGTGATGCTCCACCCACACAGACGTGTCATTCATTCACAGTGATCTGTGAGTGAGAGAACTACAAGTACCGTCAACCATTGAGGCTGATGGCTTGCAGTACTCAATGGACTGCAAGGGTGCTGATGAGCGCTTCTGTATTCATTCACAAGCCCTGCAGCTTGAAAACAGTCAGCCCATATTGGAGCTACGGGCTGAAAGCTGCAGAGCTTGTCTGCAGGATCCTGGAATTGCACCCTGATCCACTAATTACAGATGCAATGCAGGAAAATAACTGCACATATTTCCCTCAAAAATATGCGTATTTATTATTTTTTTCATAAAAGGTGAACTTAGCCTTTCATCTATACAGAACTGCAAAAAAGTACGGGATGCAGTTGGGCAATCAAAACTATCTTTCTCCTACCAACATATCATGGTGTGCTTATTCTTTTATTACATAAAACTTTAGTCTGTGCATACTCCCTGAAAACCCATCTTTTTCGAGGAAGCTTTTATATCTCAATAGATGTTAAGCTATCACAAGCAGTACTTTTTCCATCTAGGTATTGTATTGCATGCCTTTATTTCAGTAACTACATCCTTACCTCTCATTTTACAGAGATGCAGTGGCATTGTAAAAATGTTTTAAATATTGAAAATCTATGTTGGAAGAGACAGAAGAGTTTTGGGGTGTTAATATAAACCACCCCATAGCCCCCCAGTCCTTTAAAATGTTTCTAAAGCCTACATTTTTTTTTACCTTAATGCATTCCTTGCATTAAGGTAAAAAATGTTTAGGCATCGGCATCTCTCCTCATCCCCTCCTTTTACTTACCTGAGCCCTCATTCGAACCAGTGCTGTGCACACCTGCAGCTATTCTCTCTCCTCACGTCCGGGTCTCACTGGCTTTGCTGGGGCATTGGGAGCCATGGGCTCTAGCTGCTGTCAATCAAAGCTGGGGGGGGGGGTGAGTCCTGCTGTCTGTGTCATTGGGCGCAAGAGCAGGGCTCGGGAACGAGCACACACAAACGCCCCCATTAGAAGTGGTTTCCCGTGGGGGCAATGGACAGAAAGGGGGGACCAGAAGCGCCTGAGAAGAGGAGGCTCACAGCCGCTCTGTGCAATTCAATCATTGCACAGAGCAGCTAAGTATAGATATGCGTGGTATACTTAAAAAAAAAAAACTTTTACAATCTCTATAACCTAGCAACCTAAATTTCCCAAATCAAGCATTTGTTTCTTTGGTACTTTCTAAATCCCATTTTCTAGGCCCATGTGTCAAATCTACCAACTATGCCAAGAAAACTGAAGGCAGGAAGCAGAGTATGCAGCAGGTTTATAGCAACAGTTGCTTGATGAAGAATGTATAGCTCAAATGAACGGAGGCTGACCTGTGGCCTTATCCTATGGCCCACACATAAGCTGCAGTTTGAAAGTAAATGAACAGTAACTAAGTGAAGTGTTCTATCTAAAAGGGAAACAGTTGGTGTTTTACCCAAGCTGATGACATTTTGAAAATCAGAGGTGTTCTTTTTATGTTTTTAAAAGTAGAAAGGTGCAGGGGGCAGTTTAAATATAAGCGATTACGGAGCAAATTGTAGCTTAGACATTTGAGAAAGTATCTAACAAGCCATGGAATGTGGTTCAAGAGAACGTGAGCTATATCTATACCGCACACACTACAGTGAATCTAGTGCATTATTCATCTAATATAACCAACTCCTCCAGATCTCTGTTGTCATTAAACCCCATGTGGTATCTGTGAAGGTCACAGAACATTTAAAAAATCTGATCATGTACAAATCCTGCTAAAAAGCTAAAGTGTTTTCAACAACTACGGAGGTCAGGGTGTTGCTTGGAAACTATAATCTACCATGCTATTTTTATGACTAGAAGTCACATCACAAGCAATTTTATCAGCAAACAATCTATAAGGAGCATTTAGGCTACAGAAGGTTTCTTAGCTATTTCTGTGTGTTTGTGCACTCTTGTTGTGTTAATCAACATATTTTAACCTCTTTTAAAAGCCATAATATAAGCTAAGCCCAAATTATTTTTTACCTTTACTTAGTATATGAATGCTATCCAGTACCTATTACCTAGTGTGATGTATGGCATAGCACAGGCCACTGCAGGCATACTCGGGAGCCCTTAACAAAGACATTAAGAGTAGCTACACCTATCATATCTTGCTAAAAATCAATTTCACACAATTCAACACAGTAGAACTAAGATGGCTGGTCATGTCTGACACTGTGAAATAAATTTCACCAAATTCAGCACAATCTAACAGAAGCAGCTACTATATTAATTTCTGAAAACTGAAGTTGTGAACCGGCCTTCTGTTTTGTACTGCTGTTGAATTCTCTAAGTGCTAGTGAATAGGAGCTTTCTTCTGTGTACATGTTACTGTCTGGAAAGGTGGTCTGGTCTTATTGTTACTGTAGAGATTTACAGTAGCCATTACCATACACTATAAATAGCGGAAGCCTCCATCCCTTTGTATTAAGACACAGTAAGCTTTTTCATACACATTACTAATCTAAAGTGACCCCCTTGGTAGCAGTTATAGGGGTCTTAGATTATGCCCTTTCTAGGTAAACCATGGTAATCCTACCACTGCCTATTGGAATGATTTGCATATAGGCGCACAAAACTGGTATTTGTCTCAGGCCTCTAAGTCCCAAAGGGCCTTAAACATCAGCTTCTCAAAACTGCAGGTCCACTCTCAGACAGAATGGTAGCGTTCTACACTGGTAAGCTGTTGGCAGGCCTGGGCGGGAGGCAGCAATGTACACTTTTGTGAGCTCCTCGCTCTCCTTCTTGCTGTGACAGTGCCTGACTTTTCATTTTACAGACATAGCTGGTTGCTTTGTTTGCTCTGAAGGCTATGTTTCCTGTTGCACAGGAGAGAGCAGAACACTGTGCACCCATTAGGCACCCATTAGGCAAAGGTTCCCTGCAGGAGAGCAGGACAAAGCCAACTGTTACAGGCACATTCATGAAATGAGATTTTTACACCTTCCCCGAGCTGCTTTTCCTGAGGTGGGACAAATCAGTATAGTAAAATCATCAGTGGGAGAAGGAGCAGACCAGTATGAGTTATGAGAGAGTGAGCTGCCAGTGCTGTCTAATTCCAGCAGGCTCAAGGTATTCACACTGTTTTGGAAAGAATAAAGTAGGAAAAAAGTATTCAGAATGCTATAATCTATTCCTGTTCCATTATTTAACAATTTATAGTGCAACAATGAGCCATTCCTATCAGTCTCTGCACCAAAATAACTTACATTCCAATGTCCCCACTACAGTTACAAGCTGTGCTATTTATACATTTATATAGCTCTGACATATTCCACAGTTCTGTACAGAGAACACTGTGCCAGTCACATCAGTTTCTTAACCAGCGGAGCTTACATTTCTTAATGCCCTTCCACTGTCAAACATAATTATTAAACATTTACAACTTAGAAATCTTCCACAGTGCTTTGCAGAGACCTCTGAGCCATTCACATCATTCTTTGCACCAAAGGAGCTTACACTCCCATATTAGTCTTTACCTTGAGTTTACACGCCACAGTCACAAATTGTGATTACTATATGTTTCTATAGTTCTGACATATTCTGCAGGGCTTTAACTACTTGCCACCCGCTAAGAGTACATTTGCTACATATAGGTACATCACAATCCACTTCCTGGTTTCCAGCAGCACGAGGGCACATGCCTCTGCTGATCTGTGCTGTGATTGAATACAGCACCAGTTTGTCAGCAGGTTACTGCCAATAATTTTGGCTGTATGCCTGCTGATTGGCTGTGGCCAATCACAGCACAAAGTTCTGTGTTTACAAACACACTGAACGCAAAACAGTGTTCTGGCTGTTTCTTCTCCCTGAAATGAACTCTGAGTTTAGGGAGAAAATACAGCCAGATCTTGTCAGTTAAAGCAGCACACATACACTTGTGAGGCACACAGTTAACCCCTTGATTGCCCTTCTTCTCAACCCTATTACCCATTCGTGTCATTAGTACAGTATTATTACTAATCACTTTATTAGTGTCATTAGCGAAGTCAATGTCAGTTAGTGAGTTAGTGTCTCCCAGCCAGTGTCAGTCAGTACCAGACTGCCCGCCAGTTTCACAGTCACACTATAAGTCGCTGATCACTGCCATTACTAGTATAGTGTCTATGGCAGCGTAAATTCCTATATATATACATGATAGTTTGTAGTCACAGTGGTGATCAAATACCACCAAAAGAAAGCTATATTTGTGTAAAAAATGTAAAGTAGTACACTGCTGGATAGCAAAAAATGCCCTGGTCATGGAGGGGGTAAAACCTTCTGGAGGTCAAATTTAAAGAGGAGGTTAAAAAGAACACTGAGCCAATCCCATCATTTTTGCACCAAAAGAGCTTACAATCTAATGTCCTCATCACAGTCACGCACTATTACTATATTCCGGTGCTTATGAACAGTGTGAACACGGTTTTAGGAGCTCAAGGGGGAAATACAATGTAAAATTGTCACTTTATATTTTCTTTGCGCCATTCATATGCAGATCAAAGAGGTGACGCTATAATAAGTTAAAAAAAGTAACTCTTAGTTCGTCCTAATCATCACTAATTAACTTGATCTCTTCCTTACCATATCCTTTTAGCATTTTTTTTGTTTCTTTATATCATTACTTTGCTACCTTTTTCATTTTTATTGATTTGATTTGTTAATTTTTCTTAGTGGTCTATAATATGAGTGAACGCTCAAGCAAGTAACAAGGTAGCAGCTAGCACTAAATAAAGGTAATCGGTCAACCTTATATACATATTTAGAAAGTGACAGTGCAGCGCTTATAAAATTATAAACAGACACATCAATATATGTGCATAAATAAAGTGCTGAAATTAAAGATAATCAAAAGTTGACAGGTAATAAATAACTATAAATTTAAAACAACTCATGTACTTAAGGGGTTATAACAGCTAAAATGACAAGTGCAAAAAAGTCCCATAAATAATATATAGATCAACAGAAATCTTCTGCAAAAGTCCTAAGGTGGAAATAGATCCACTCTATCACCAGCATTGCGCCATACCTCCACCTCTTAAATGCACTCACCAGACTGATGTGATATAAAGGCAGATACACATTTAATCTATGTGGCCAGCTATTGCTCAGCATCCAAAGCCCAGATAGCGGTGATAATTCCTCTGTATATAACTACACACTATGGAGCCCACATCAAGAAGAGTTTATAGTGTAGTCATTTTATTAAAATGAGCCCTTATGCATATAAATAAACCATGTGGAATACATAAAATGCAACAAGGCAAACTCATTCCAATGGCCGCCAATCCGACTCGCGGACTCAGTGGCGGGATGTCAGCACATAAAGGCCCCTCCCTTTACGAGTTGGATTGTGAGTTGGATGTTTTGGTCCATAAAGGGTATACAGGTGCAGGAGCTGAAGTGGTTAACACATCTATATATTTTCATTTGTTTGCAAATTGCTACAGAATATTATTGACAGATACAACTTTATCACAAAGGCAAGGCTTTAAAATGGTTAATTGGAAACAAAATTAGAAAACCATTGATATGCGCAAATATTATTTGGGGTCTCAGCAAGAGCTGAAATTTAGCAAATTCTTCTATTATTTATAAGAAAAGATGATCCCTTCTCACTATTTTAAAATCTTTTTTTGCCTGTATGTATGCATTTCTTTGGTAAAAATTCAATAAAAAAATTGCACATCTGCGCTTCACATGTAATAATAATATATCTTCATTGTACATTCAACCTAGGTAATTACATCAAATAAATTGAAAAGTGTGAGACCAATGAATAATCTCAGATGTTTTGAGTGAACTGAAGCATTAAATGAATTTGAAGTACAGTATGAAAAAAAATGCAATTAAATCATAACACACTAAGGATTTATTCACACTTGCCTCCCGGATTTGTTTTATTTAATTGCAGAGAAATGTAAGCAAACTATTTTTGTCAGATTACTTGCTCCTGTACATTTGCAAACATACATGCGTTTACACACGTTTATGTGTGTTCAGATGTGTTCAGAGTATCTATTCTGCCCCTGGATATGAAGATTTTGATTTTCTCCAACTGCAAGTAACCTGAATGCGCTTAAATGCAGGTAACTGCACAATGTGAAATACAGAATTTAGGATGGATTGCATGCATTTATATTCATTTAGAAATGTCCTATGAACTTGTATAAAATGTATGCATGGGCGTCCGCAGGTAGGGGCAAGTGCCCCCCCGGAATCAGGGATTGCAAGGTGTCCACCATAGGTGTGTGCACAGGTTGTGCCCAGGCACGCACACTCTAATCACCCAAGCGCAGCACGAGAGCGGCTGCCAGGTGCTGGAACACTCTCCATGAACCAGCACTGGCACAGGAAGGAAGATTACACTGTGGACGGCAGGGCTTTTCATCGTCCGGTGTTAAGACAGCTTTGGCCTCTAGCATCAGGAGTCAGCACACACAAAACCCTTCCTGCTCTCCCAGCTGCATATACAGACAGACGAGGAGGCAGGGTGGGCTATCCACAGCTGCTCAATCCTGCAGCGTTTATCAACAGAAGCCTGTGCCAGGAGCCTGACCTGCCACTGTGAGTTATAGACAATTCTCTTCTGTGGGGGAAGAGAGCTCTGTGGGGGGGGGGGGGGGGGTATGCATACTGGCATAGCACTTGCCTGGAATCTGCACCCTGTACATAGCACATGCCTGGAATCTGCACCCTGTACATAGCCCATGCCTGGAATCTGCACCTTGTACATAGTACAATAGAATAACATAGCAAGAATATAACCATATTCTGAAATTCGAATTTCAAATAGAATAAATTTGAATTTGAATGCATAAGAAATGAATAGAATAGCAAAGAATAGAATAGTAAAAAAGAATAGAATATAGTATAATAGAATAGAAAAGAATATAATTAAAAAATAGAATAGAATAGAAATAATATAACTATGTCATAAAATGCAAATCGAATCAATTTGAATAGAATAGAAAAGAATAGATTAGAATAGAAAGATGGTTATATTCATTCTATTCCATAGTTTCTTTCTATACTATTGTGCCTTTTTCTATTACATTCTTTTCTATTCTATTCATAGTCAAATTGATTCTATTTGAATTTTGGAAAATGGATATAAAATTCCTGTTCTATTCTATTATTTTTTAAATTCTATTCAAATTTCAGAAGATGGTTATAATCTATTTTATTCTATTCTATTCCTTTCTATTATATTCCATTCTATTTGGTTCTTTTGTTTTCTATCCTATTGTGTTCTGTTTTACTCCATTATATTATATTCTTTTATTTTCTGTTCTATTCTTTTCTATTGTATTCATTTTGTTCTATTCTATTCCTTTATTTTCTATTCTATTTTATTCTCTTTGGGAATTGGAAAACTATTCAAAATCGGTTTGAAAAGGAATAAATGAAACAAATTCCGATAACAAATTAAACAAATGAAACAAAAATAACTAAACAAATTTATGTAAATAACGAATCAAAATGAAACAAAACAAAACAATTTTTTTTTGCTCTACACATGGCTATCCGGGTGGGCTTCCTATGACATCCTCCTGGAATGGGCCGCACTGTGGTGAATCCGTCACTGGCTGTGTCCATCGGACACAGCCAATGACTGTTCAGTGTACCAGCCTGCTGCTGGTAGCATGAGATCACTGTGACCTATCACAGCACATCACATGACAATTGTAAACAATGGATGGCTTCCTTTCATGCACAATTGTGTTGCTAGCTGTGATTGGTCACAGTAATCACATAGTTACATAGTTAGTCAGGTTGAAAAAAAGACACAAGTCCGTCTAGTTTAACCAATAATAAAAAAAAAATCATACAATCCCATATAGACAATCTTATACCCACAGTCACATCTGTACCATGTGATTAGTTGTGGCCAATCAAAGCTAATAACAACATAACACACTGAATGAATCAGTTTCATTCAGTAAAAATGGTTGCTTATACCAGTGAAATTCAGCGGTATAAACGATCATAATGTGTAAAAAAAAAAAAAACAAATTGTAAAAAAATAAAAAATGTAACAAAAGAATACAAAAAGAAAATAGAAAAAAATACATATATATTTTTTTACAAACTGTTACCAGTCAGTGTCCCTGATCACCGCCTTACCAGTTATATGATAACACTGTACTGCATCAGTGACAGTATGTAAAAAAAAACAAGAAAAAAAGAGGACATAGAATGCATTAAGGTGAATAACCTTGAGACTTTACAACTCCTTTAAAACATTACTAAAAAGTACCATGACACAATCACTAATGACACAGGAAAGGGGACCCCCGCCATGCCAAAATCCAATTTGTCAATCACTAATGACACAGAATAATGCACATATTATATGGTCAGCAATAACACAAGAAACGCAAACAGCGAGTGTAATGAACTAACTTCCAAAGCAGCAGGCTGAATTTACTGAATTTTAATCTACATAAAAACAGAATGCAATGATTTGCAAATTTCATAAACCCATATTTTATTCAAAATAGAATATATAAAACATACTAAATGTTTAAACTGAGAAAAGGTACCATTTTAAGAAAAAAAATATGTCATTTTGAAACTGATGGCGGTAACACTTCCCAAAAAAGTTGGGACAGAGCAACAAAAAGCTTGCAAAGTAAGTGGTACTAACAAGATAGAGCTGATGGAACAGTTTGCAACTAATTAGGTTAATTGGCAACAGGTCAGTAACATGGATGGGTATAAAAAGGGCATCTTAAAGAGTCAGAGTGCCTCTGGGCAGAGGTTCACCAATCTGTGAAAAGCTGCGTCTTTTATAAATCAGCTTCAAAACATAGTCAGAAACAGGAATCCGTTGACCTTCGATGATCTTAAATCTTGTTTATCAATTGCCGAATACTTACCTATGCCATACCTTTCAAACACAATTTGGGATTGACCATCTTAACTTTTTGTAAGGTGAGCTGGAGCAATTAATGAAAGATGATTCTCTAACTAAAACCCTCTCCACCATTTACAAACAGTTATTTCGGGAAACAGGTACCCTGTTTCAGCCATACAAATCAGCATGGGACAGCATGCCCCTGCATTGGAAAGAGATGACTGGGGATGACATTTGGGAGGCCCCCTTTACCAGACTGGTGTCAGCCAGAGACCGCCTAATGCATTATAAATTCCTACACAGGATATATTTAACTTTGGCTAGACTTGCAAGGATATGTAGAAATCATAAGGTCTTCTTCCTGCTGGCATCGTTCTTCCACATATGCCAGCTCCATCCACATTTATGGGAATGGCCACCTATCCAGTTCTATTGGAAAGAGGTCCTGTCCTGCCTCACTTCAGTCACTATACCTACAGTATCTGACAAAAGTGAGTACACCCCTCACAATTTTGTAAATATTTTACTATATCTTTTCATGTGACAACACTGAAAAAATGACACTTTGCTACAATATAAAGTAGTGAGTGTACAGCTTGTATAACAGTGTAAATTTGCTGCCCCCCTCAAAATAACTCAACACACAGCCATTAAAGTCGTTGTCAACTCTCCTGACATTTAAAAAAAAAATTCCTGCAAGACAAAGGCATAATGAGCTGGTATGCGTGCATACTAGCTCATTATGAAATACTTACTTTGGAACGAAGCTGGTCCCCGAACACCGCTGTGACCGGCGACATGTTACTTCCGTGTTCTGCAGCTCCAGCCAATCATAACGCGGGCTCCAGCGCTGTGATTGGTCGCAACCGCACTGACATCACTCCGCGCATGGGAGCCATCGTTTACGGCATACTTAGTGAAGAAATGGTCCAGTCGGCAAGCGGCACATGCATCTACACTGTATATTACCTAAACTGTGCAGATTTAGGAAATATGCAGGGTACCTACAGGTAAGCCTTACTGTAGGCTTATCTGTAAATTAAAGTGTTTGTCAAGAGTTGACAACCACTTTAATGTCTAGACCGCTGGCAACAAAAGTGAGTACACCCCTAAGTGAAAATGTCCAAATTGGGCTCAATTAGCCATTTTCCCTCCCCGATGCCATGTGACTCATTAGTGTTACAAGGTCTCAGGTGTGAATGGGGAGCAGGCGTGTTAAATTTGGTGTTATCCTTCTCACTCTCTTACTGGTCACTGGAAGTTGAACATGGAAAATCATGGCAAAGAACTCTCTGAGGATCTGTAAAAAAGAATTGTTGCTCTACATAAAGATGGCCTAGGCTATAAGAAGATTGGCAAGACCTTGAAACTGAGCTGCAGCACTGTGTCCAAGACCATACAATGGTTTAACAGGGCAGGTTCCACTCAGAACAGACCTTGCCATGGTCGACCAAAGATGTTGAGTGCACATGCTCAGCATCATATCCAGAGGTTGCCAGCATTGCTGCAGAGGTTGAAGGGTTGAGCGGTCAGCCTGTCGGTGCTCAGACCATACGCTGCACACTGCATCAAATTGGTCTGCATGGCTGTCGTCCCAGAAGGAAGCCTCTTCTAAAGATGATGCACAAGAAAGCCCGCAAACAGTTTGCTGAAGACAAGCAGACTAAGGACAGACTAAGGATTATTGGAACCATGTCCTGAGGTCTGATGAGGCCAAGATAAACTTATTTGGTTCAGATGGTGTCAAGCGTGTTTGGCAGCAAACAGACGAGGAGTACAAAGACAAGTGTGTCTTGCCTACAGTCAAGCATGGTGGTGGGAGTGTGTATGGTTTGGGGCTGCATGAGTGCTGCCAGCACTGGGGAGCTACAGTTCATTGAGGGAACCATGAATACCAACATATACTGTGACATACTGAAGCAGAGCTTGATCCCCTCCATTCAGAGACTGGGCCACAGGGCAGTATTCCAACATGATAATGACTCCAAACACACCTCCAAGATGACCACTGCCTTGCTAAAGAAGCTGAGGGTAAAGGTGATGGCCAAGCATGTCTCCAGACCTAAACTCAATTGAGCATCTGTGGGGCATCCTCAAACGGAATGTGGTGGAGCGCAAGGTCTCTAACATCCACCAGCTCCGTGATGTCGTTATGGAGGAGTGGAAGAGGACTCCAGTGTCAACCTGCAAAGCTCTGGTGAACTTCATGCCCAAGGGGTTGAGGCAGTGCTGGAAAATAATGGTGGCCACACAAAATATTTACACTTTGGGCCCAATTTGGACATTTTCACTTAGGGGTGTACTCACTTTTGTTGCCAGCAGTTTAGACATTAATGGCTGTGTGTTGAGTTATTTTGAGGGGACAGCAAATTTACACTGTTATACAAGCTGTACGCTAACTACTTTACATTGTAGCAAAGTGTCATTTCTTCAGTGTTGTCACGTGAAAAGACATAATAAAATATTTACAGAATTGGGAGGGGTGTGCTCACTTTTGTGCGATACTGTATAATCCCTTCTATTGAGGCCCGTTTTCTGAACTTGGTGGACTCCCTAAGTCCCTCAAATGCCATCACACCTTCCTTATCTTATTATTATTCTATGCAAGGAAGTTCATTATACTGCCTTGGAAAAAGACCACAGTGCAAACGTTAGCAGCCTCTATAAGTCTACCTACTCTAATAATGGGACACCTCTCAAATTTGACAAGGTTTGGGATGGATGGATCTCCTCTATCAGTCGCCTCTGATTAGATTGAATTGCACTTTCCTTGTATTTTGGGTTTTAACACTCATTGGTCTAAGCAATGGAATTTTTTTGTATATGATTTCTGGCACACGCAATCCTGTTACCTACTTCTTTGTGGATTGTCCTCTTTACTTGACCAAATAGGAAACTTTGGGGTTTAGATGCGTGGGGTGGTATCATTAATCATCTTGATCCGCACTCTTGGATGGGAGTTGTACTACACTAGTTACAGAACTTGAATTGTTAACCTTGTGGTGGATGATTTCTTTGTTTTTCTGTAATATATTTATTTGTATGTATAATTTTGCTAAAAAATAATAAATAGAATTTGAAAAATAAAATTGTCGAACAATATCAAAATAATGTAAATTGCAAAGACTTTAAATCTATCATTATCTGCAGTACATAATATCAGCACAAGATTCTGAGAATCTGGAGAGATCTCTGTGTGCCAGGGACAAGGCGGAAATGCAATATTGGATGCCCGTGATCTTTGGCACCCAGACAGCACTGCATTAAAAAAGGCCTGATTCTGTGATAGACATCATTGTATGGGCTCAGGAATAGTTCCATAAATCACTGTCTGTGAACACAGTTCAAGTGCCATTCAAAAATTCAAGGTAAAGCTCTGTCATGCAAAGAAGAAGTCATACCTGATTCATAAACACCGTCTTCTCTGGGCCAAAGCTCATTTAAAATGGTCTGTTGCAAAGTGGAAAACTGTTCTGTGGTCAGATAAATCAAAATTTGACATTCTTTTTGGCAACCATGGTCGCCGCATCCCCTAAACTTAAAGGAGAGGGCTTGTCATCAGTGCATAGTTCAAAAGCCTGCATATCTGATGGTATGGGGTGCATTGGTGCCTATGGAATGGGCAGCTTGCATATCTGAACAGGCCCCATCAATGCTGAAAGATACAGTGGAGTTGATTTACCGAAACTGGAGAGTGCAAAATCTGGTGCAGCTGTGCATGGTAGCCAATCAGCTTCTAACTTCAGTTTGTTCAATTAGGTTTTTGACAAAGAAAAACTGGAAGTTGATTTCTGTGCAGACTTGCACCAGATGTTGCACTCTCTAGTTTTAGTAAATTAACCCCAGTATATCCAAGCTTAAGAGCAGCATATGCTTAGGTAAGAATGGGACAACATTCCTCTCCCAAAACTCTAGCAAATTGGCTCCTCAGTTCCCAAACATTCACAGTGTTATTAAAAGAAGGGGTGATGCTATACCGTGGGAAACATGGCCTTGTCCCAACTATTTTGTACTTTGCCAGCTCTTTGTTGCCCTGTATCAACTTTTTTGAGATGTGTCGCTGTCATCAATTTAAAATTTAGCTCATTTTTTCTTAAAATGGTACATTTTCTCTGTTTAAACATTTGATATGTAAATACAGGCAAAAATTCTGCGCTACGTCCTAAATGTTAAATATATTAAGATTATAACAAAACTTTCACTATAATAATTAGGATTGACTCCAAGCAATAAAACAGCAATTGCCAAAGTGAAATAAACATAAGTGCAAAAAAAGTGAATATAATATCCATAAAAAAACAAATAAAATAACTTCAAATCCATTGCTGAAAAAGAGTTCAGAGTTCATATGCGGAAATCAAAACTTAACATCAAAAGTCCAGTGCTTAGAGGGAAGCCATCTAAACCATCCAGAAATGAACACAAATGGTCCAATGCGTAATGGCCCTTACACACGGTCCGAAAATCGGACGCAAAATACCGCATACGATGCAATCGTACAATAATCGGATCGTTAGTACACAGCTTACGAGAGCTGATCATGACAGTTCATCAGATAATATTCGATCGGACATGCATGAAAATTTTGATCGCATGGTACCAGATCATACGATTTTCATTTAATCAGTACAGCCGTCATCCGAAAATACAATACAAATACACTACAACACATGACATCACTTCAGATTTTTTACTCTGTCCTACGAGAATTTTCGTGACTTTAGTACACTCTTCCGATTCGATCTGCGATTACAAAAACAAACGGACGATCTATCGTACAATTTTTGGATCGTGTGTATGGGGCATTCGGGAGAAGCCACCACTAACTGAAAAGAGGTTTACCAGATTACATGGACTCAGAAGGACATACATGCAGTGAGTCAGCCAGGCGCGTGGTGTAACAACACCAAAAGTAAAGGGCTCTCCACCCTTCTGCACACCAACAATATGGATGATCCTTAGTTTTGGTTGCTAGTGGAACTTGTGGTCATGATAGGTTCAACCGTGGTAAACCAGAGGAATGAGAAATTTATCCCAGAACAAAACAGTATATCCGGAAAAATAAGGAGAAAAAACTCCACATAATGTAAATCCACAAAATGGAAATTTTAATATACAAGATTAAGAACACTCACATATCCACAGATAGAAAAGCCCTTTTAAAATTATTGTAACACAACATAATGGCACCAGCAGGATCGGATCCGACATATTTTGTCTAACGAAACATCAAGTGCTTTTCTATCTGTGGACATGTGAGACTCCCCGCCGTGACAGCAGGAAGGGGGTCTTCTCCCTGCGCCCGCTGTTTCTTTTCAAAAGTAGCATGGCTGTGTGGGGCTCCACCCATGCAACCGCGTCATCCATTCACAATTTCCTGTGAATGAATAAACCACAAGTACTTGTAGTATGAACTGCTGATCAACACACCCGCAGTTCATTCACACTGCCTACAGCTCTGCAATGACAGCCTGTACAGAGCTAAAGGCAACAGGGGGTGTATGCAGGAGCCCGAAATTGCACCCACCATCTTCTGATGGCGGGTGCAATGCTTTCCAGGCTCCTGTTCTAAAAAATAATAAATGCTAATTTTTCATCTGCAAAAAGATGTGCATTTGTTATGTAAAGGAGAACTGAGCCATTAAGCTCTACCCACTTTACTCAAAACTAAACCATAATTATGCAAACCGGGAGCACTGACTAATTCTGATTTCAATAGCTACATTGTACATACAGATCCTGGGTTACGAATTTCCATATTTGCATATACAGTAAGCCATTGGATCAACACTACAGCCAGTCAACTAGCATTTTCAGAAGGAGAGTGATGATAGCGTATATATTTCTCTGAGCTTCAAAACCCAACAACAAATGGAAGTTACTATAAAAGAACAAAGTATTAGACCTGTGACAAATTGCTGTGACAAATTATTATCACCTCTGCTGCTTTCCCCTTATTCAAACATATTATAGAATTCCCAACACCTTGTCTGTCTCTGAATTCCCTTCTGTGGCAAGTTTTATTGCTCACACCATTATTTTGTGTGACCTATAATATTGATGTGGTATTTGAAGTGCATTGTTCAGGTATATCTTTCCAACACTGAAAAGGTCTATTTATAACAAAAATCTGCCATATGTAATATAGCAGCAAAATAATAAACGCAAAAGGGTTTTATTTGATCTATATGAAATGTACTGTATAGAAAAAAAATCCCAAAATATTTGTACCAGTAAGCACGACATTAAAAGTTTGATTAACTAGCTGTGCTGTCTGTTAATAACAATAATTTAAACACAAAATATAGTGTAGTTTTGCTTTTCATGCCAAAATACATGCACAAAACCTTCCTCTACAAAGATTTTACTTAGTTCAAATTACATTTAACCAACAGTGACAAAATACAACAAAGATACATGAAAACTTTTAGAGAGAAAAGTACAAACACAGTATAAGTGCAAAGGCTTAAAGTTACAGCTACCTAATGATGGTACTTTATTGAGATTATTGGAATTTGCTGCACCATGATTAGGGATGGGCCGAACACCCCTCCAGTTACATTCGCACCAGAACATTCGAACACCGTTAAAGTATATGGGACCCGAACATGAAAAATCAAAAGTGCTAATTTTAAAGGCTTATACGCAAGTTATTCCCATAAAGAGTGTATGGGAACCCGGGTCCTGCCCTAGGGGACATGCATCAATGCAAAAAAAGTTTTTAAATCAATCGTTTTTTTCAGGAGTGATGTAATTTAAAATGTAATGTAATTGAAAATCACTTGCGGCTGTAATGTATTGCCAGCTCCCGGCAATATAGATAAAATTACTGAAAAAATTGAGTAGGGTCCTCTCCCTCCCAGTCCATACCAGGCCCTTCGAGTCTGGTATGGATTTTAAGGGGAACTCCATGCCAACAATTAAAAAAAACTTTGACGTGGAGTCCCCCCCAAAATCCATACCAGACCCTTATCAGAGCATGCAACCTGGCCGGCCAGGATAGGGGAGGGGTGAGCACCCCCGCCCTTCTGAACCATACCATGCTACATGCTCTCAACATGGGGAGTATGGGTGCTTTGGGGCAAGGGGGGCTCTGCGCCCCCACCCCAAAGCACCTTGTCCCCATGTTGATGGGGACAAGAGCCTCCCCCCCACAACCCTGGACTGTGGTTGTGGGGGTCTGCAGGCGGGGGTTTTATCAGAATCTGGAAGCACCCTTTAATAAGGAGGCTCCCAGATCCCGCCCCCCTCAATGTGAATTAGTATTGGGTACATCGTAGCCCTACTAACTCACCAATAAGTGTCAAAAAGAAAAAAACACTGGAGACAATTAGGGACAAGTCCTTTATTAAAAAAGAAAAAAAAAAAGTGGCCCCCATTGTAATCCATTGTCAATCACGGCACGCGATGGATCCAAAAAAAAAAAAGCAACAGCTCCTCCTCCATGGGAGGGCTCCTGCCAACTGAGCTCTCTTTGCCTTGACAGTTTATTTATAGTCAAGGAAGCCTGCAAACAGTTTGCTGAAGACAAGCAGACTAAGATTACTGGAACCATGTCCTGTGGTCTGATGAGGCCAAGTTAAACTTATTTGGTTCAGATGGTGTCAAGCGTGTGTGGTGGTAAACAGGTGAGGAGTACAAAGATAAGTGTGTCTTGCCTACAGTCAAGCATGGTGGTGGGAGTGTCATGGTCTGGGGTTGCATGAGTGCTGCCAGCACTGGGGAGCTACAGTTAATTGAGGGAACCATGAATGCCAACATGTACTGTGACATACTGAAGCAGAGCATGATCCCCTCCCTTCAGAGGCTGGGCCACAGGGCAGTATTCTAACATGATAACGACCCCAAACATACCTCCAAGATGACCACTACCTTGCTAAAGAAGCTGAGGGTAAAGGTGATGGACTGGCCAAGCATGTCTCCCGACGTAAATCCAATTGAGCATCTGTAGGGCATCCTCAAACGGAAGGTGGAGGAGCGCAAGATCTTTAACATCCACCAGCTCCATTATGTCATCATGGATGAGTGGAAGAGGACTCCAATGGCAACCTGTGAAGCTCTGGTGAATTCCATGCCCAAGAGGGTTGAGGCAGTGCTGGAAAATAATGGTGGCCACACAAAATATTGACACTTTGGGCCCAATTTGGACATTTTCACTTAGGGGTGTACTCACTTTTGTTGCCAACGGTTTAGAAATTAATGGTTGGGTCTGTATGTACAATGTAGCTATTGAGGGGACAGCAAATGTACATTGTTATACAAGCTGTACACTGACTACTTTACATTGTAGCAAAGTGTAATTTCTTCAGTGTTGTCAAAATATTTACAAAAATGTAAGGGGTGTACTCACTTATGTGAGATACTGTATATGGATAAAACTAACTTTATACACGCACCTGGTGGGATTGACAGGGGAGTGGCACATTAGAGTCCCCACCCCATTCCCCTGTATAATCTTGTTGGTGCACAGTCTGGATTTATTGCTCACAGGGACTACACTGACCTAAGACATGTCCTTTTTTCGCTGTGGTAGGTATGTCATGACAATTCCATTTTATACTGCAAATATTTCTTTTTGCCCTTTTAAAAACATTTTTTTCTGCCTGGACTGCTACTGTTTTTTATTGGATACCAATTCTTGTAATTTTGTTTTTTTTTATTATATATAGGTTTCCTCTTATTTAATCTAATGGGGTTCCTACTGCTATACCTTGAGGTTTTTGCTTCATTTTGGGACCTTTAACTCTCCCTCAGAGATGAATTGTATCCAGCTCTAGGTATAAATGTATTTATGTATTTTTCAAGTCAAGATATTTTTGGAATTGTCTATTTTTCCTATTTTACACCGATAGCTTGCCATAGTAATTATTTTTATATTCAGGTTCACAGACTTATCTGGGACCAACTATATATACAATATGTTCCTGTGTACCATCCCGCAAGACTTCTAGTGGATTTTTTAGACATCTCATCTACTGCGAAAAAAAATTCTGGACTTGTCTGGGCTACATGCAAGTTCCTGCTCATTTGTGGGGTGATATATTTTGATAAACGTTGATATATTTCCATGGACATTATATTAGTGTTTTCATCTTTTTTTAGTAGTCATTCTTGCTCTGTGGCAGCCCGTCCCTTGAATTTTTCTCACCCTTGGTGCATTTGATCTCCCACGGACATCTGGGGTGCTCTATATGTGGGTCAGTCTTGGTTATCAACATTGTAAATTTGCTAACTATTTTGTATTGGTTGTTGTATATCCTTTGTTAATATATTGATCTCTTGTAGAATCTACCCTATTTGAATTACCCTCTGAGGAAGACAACGAAAGTTTAAACATGTTGGGGTACATCCCCATATCTAGAATTTCAATGTGGCTCTTTGGGGCATATATGTACTTGTGCATGTGATCAATTAGCACAAAGGACTTGCATGTTTTTAAATGTTTGTACTTGTTTTTAAATATGATGTACAATAAACTTTTTGAATTTTAATGGTTGTAAAATATTTTTGGTGCCTTCAAAATCCCACCATTATACTCCCCATTTACTGCATCTTCGCTGTCTAGTGAGCTGAATGAAGATGGAGAATATACACCCCCCCTCCTTATCTTGCATTCTATAAATGTAACAATGAAAGTGATGTCATCGACCTGGCTGTGTGGTAAGGCTGAAAAAAAAATCCAAACTCCACAGACAGCAATATATACATTTAGCAGGTAGAAACCGCTCCCTTGCAGTTCACCTGATGTGGATATGCTTATTTCATGTGGCATGCCAACCAATGAAGATAGGCATTCAAACTTGTACCTCTAAAAACAAGTAAGCAACTGGAAACAAAGGAAAGTTGAAAACCTCTAATTGTTTTTACAGCGGACTATGTCTGGGTAGATTTCCTCTCACTGCTTGTTAAGAATAGAAAACACAATCTCTTTATATGGGTGTTAGAAGGCTCCTGAATTTTTATACATACTCATTGTATAACATGTATAAACACGTATAACATGTATAAACAAGAAGGACACTAAAGAATAATTTTCTACAGCTTTATTGGTCCAGATTTGGAAAGTTTAGAGATGATGTGAAACTATGCATTATTCTGGTTATTTTTAGAAGCTGTAGTTCTATGGGTTTAAAAATTACAGTCAAGACTTTACAGATGGTGTTCATCAAACAAAGCCAAATGAGCTACAAGACCATTAAGAGTATGCAAAAGTTTAAAGAGCATGTTATGAATGCTATACTTCTACTCTAATATTTCTTTCCTAAAGATAGAACATTACATTATGTAAAATTATATTGGTAGTTGTGTATATATCCCCCTGACTTTCCTCTCGTGTACTAGTCAAGTGAACAAAGATTCAAACTACAACTGCTCTGAGAGGCATTACTGGACACACTTTTCTGTACAGACACACACAGGGGAGCTGAAACACAGAGAACTTCCTTACAAGAACATAACTATACATTTTTACATTATTTTAGATTTTTTAATCTTATCTTTTAAAATCAGTTACATGAACGCTATTCAGGACTGTGTCCGTAGGTTGCAAGGGCTTGGGTCAGAGATTGTTGGTGAGAAGTGGCAGTTTCCTACCCTGCACCCTATGCTGAGTTTGATATTATAAAGTGTGTCTCCTGAAGGTAGTCACTGTCAATCACTCTGGGGGGTGACAATGAGCCTGTCAGCCTTTGAGGACACAGGTTGACTATGGGACTGCACGTTAAGTAGGATAGGACTGGTTTGTGTAGGCTTTCATAAGCTAAAGGGTGGCCTTCTCCAAACCTTTCCACCCACATCCTCCAAAGAAAGATCATCTCCCAGATAAAAGAAAAAACAAATAGTCAGTAATGTTTACAAATGTAAGCAACAAATGTGTTTGCGAACTGATAGTATAAGAGAGTCTGAGACAGATAAACTAAGGAAAGTTCTTCAAAACAAGGGCAAATGTAAGTTGGTATGGACTGAAGACTGTGCCCAGCAATAAAAACTGGGTGGATGATTGGCATGGAATAAAGGTAATCCAAAACATCTGATAATAAATAGAAGTACCCATACCTGATATAGGCTGTACAATATAGTAGAATAACATAACCAAACACTCATGGTGAGGGCAAACTTAAAACTCTGGTTTGAGGCGGAAAGGTCAAATCAAGCAAATCAGTTTCATAGTAAGAAAGAGCAAGCCAAAGATGGAATTGTGAACAAAGGAGAACAACAGAGCAGAAACCAATAGCATTAGCCAAACTAAAAATCAGAGAATAAATAGAGAAGGGCGG
>BLSH010440387.1:303820-315038 GCA_018402905.1 Glandirana rugosa
CGGACCCCCCCCCCCCCATGCCACCATCCAAATTTTAAACAAAAGGATTGAGAGATTGAGAGGGAAAAGACTCCCCCTCAAAAAAATAGGCAGGACTTTATGGGCACAACACATGCAGGATTGACTAAAATATATAGTTTATTACAAAATTATACACCCAGACATGAAATACATGGACATAAAAATGACACCCGCTGCTAAGGAAGGTTAGGCACCACCCGAATACCCAGACATGGAGGTAGAGTCCTTAACAAATAAGGAGGTAGACTGATGTTTGAAAACATTTTTGTATGTCTTACATATAAAGAACTAAATTCGCCTCCACGCAGGTCTGTCGACACGTTTCGCGAAATTCCAGCAGCATTTACACCTTTTGGATACCTTCCACCAGGGTAGTATTACGAAAGAACTATATGAAGCTATCCTCGTGAAATTCCCTAGAACCCCAACCTTCTACTCCCTGCCCAAAACCTACTTAAACCGCCTGGTAGACCGATTATATCGGGTAATGGAGCATACACAGAATTGGCAAGTCAATTAGTTGACAGGCACCTGCGTCCCCACGTAATGTCACTCCTATCCTACATACAAGATACCCCGGACCTTCTGCGACGCCTTGATAATATTCATGTACCAGATGACACTATTCTAGTGGCCATTGATATTGAGGCGTTATATAGCAGCATTCCACATACCTCCAGACTTGCGGTGATACAAGATTTCCTCAAAGAAAGAGACCAGGATTCCTGGCCCTTCTGCCAGTTCATCCTTGCGGTCTTGAACACATCCTGACATGTAACGTATTCACTTTCAATGGCTCCCACTACCTCCAGATGCAGGGGGTAGCGATAGGGACCTGCTGTGCTCCCTCGTACGTGAACCTGCACCTGGGGGGGTGGGGGGTTGGGAGCGTACCTTATTTTTGGAAGACAAATATGCTAAGTATTGGGATCACATTCTAATGTGGAATCGCTACATTGACAGGGATGAACTGGCAGTTTTCATGCTAGACCTGGGCAGTAATGACTTCAGCCTTAAATTTATCATGCACCAAAGCCCAGACCAGATTTCCTTCCTAGACATCACAATTAGGGTCCAGGAGGATGGAGGAATCACTACCACCTTTTCCCAGAAGGAAACTGCTGGCAACACACTGTTACACACCACCAGCTTCCATCCTGTTCCCCTAAAAAATAGCATCCCTTTTAGCCAATACCTCAGATTACGCAGGATATGCTCTAATGATTTACTATTCAAATGGGAGGCTAACAATTTAAGAGACAGACTATTGCAAAACTTCCTATAAATGGGCTTTAAAACAAACTAGATCACAAGATCACAAGCATTGGTGCATAGGCCAAAAGATGAACAGGATGACATCACCAGGATAATTATGACCTACAATCGTCCACACCCTTGTATTCGCAGTATTCTCCAGAGGCATTGGTACCTCCTTACCAATGACTCTATTTTGCAGAAATATATAGGCGACAAACTCAGTATCACTTATAGACATGCTAAATCACTCAGAGATTGTCTAACCAAAAGCCATTTCAGTTATGTAGCAAGGGACGATTCAGCTCAAAGGGGGACCTGGGAATGTGATTTCTGCAAATTCTGTCCATGGATTTTTCAGAACCGCATTATGTATTTGCCGAATGGAAGCCTTCACTCCATTGCACACCATGTCAACTGTCAGACGGTTGGCGTGGTGTACATTATGCTTTGTGAGTGCAGTAGCATCTATGTTGGCAAGACCAAACGCC
Source organism: Glandirana rugosa (assembly GCA_018402905.1). NCBI lineage: Eukaryota > Metazoa > Chordata > Amphibia > Anura > Ranidae > Glandirana > Glandirana rugosa. The sequence continues at coordinate 305,587 of BLSH010440387.1, forward strand.
CTTTTTTGTGCAGGATAAAAGACCATGTATACTATGTTTCAAGTAATCTACTAAAGACACCGATTGGGCGACATGTCAATGTGTACCACTCTGGTAATAACATGGTCATCAAATTTGCGGCTCTCAAACAATATAGGGAAATGTTTAACCTATTTTGGCTCTTGCCTTGCTGGCTATGGCTTGATTCTCTGGTGGCATCCGGCACTGTATTGCAGTGTCTGGATATGCCATTTCTATGTAATTACATGCAAAAATGGGCTGCACAGTAATCGTTCGATCCGCTATTTAGTAGAGTTAGTGGATGGGTATTTGCTTTTAGGCTTAAAACACCTTTTCTTTGTCCTACAGTATTCATCCATGTCCATATTCATCCATCTCAGGGGTTAGTTTTATGCCTTTTAACTAGCAATTTTTTACCATGGTGGTAATCGTTATCTCTCTACAACTGCTTAACGTCTATTTACTGATAGATAGACAGCATCATGTACACACAGACAGGTGGTGTTTTGCTGCAGTAAGTGCTGTTCCCCATAGTGACAATTGTCTGCCTTTTTAAATCCATGGTGCCGGCGTACTACTCAGACAGGAGGTGTCTTTAGACACCACGGGCGCTTGAAACTAGCTCTGTTATATGACTTGATGAGGCAGGCATTCATGCCATGGATACGGCATCTTAATTCTCTGAGGTGGGAGGTGTCTGTCTCCATGGCAAGCAGACGCTTCCTCGATACTGCATGCCCATGATGCCAGCCCTTTAGAGGGGTTTGTAGGGGTGGGTAGTTATGCCGTGTTGACAGTGTTACGTGTTTTCGAGATGAGAGTAGCCTCTCTCCATAGTGAGGAGATGCTCTCTCGCTCTCGGCCTGCTCCCCCGCCTACTACTAACTGTTGCGCATCTCAAAATTCTCCCTTACTCCAGATACTTAATGTTTCAAGCACGTCTCATTGCTCTCCCGCCCTTCACGTCAGGTATGTTCAGCCCTTCCCATTCTTCCTTTTGGCGCTAAATCATGCTTATTTAAGCTGGCTCTGTCAGTATACATCTCTGCAGCCAGCGGGGAGGCAGTTGCGGTCTTTACAAGATAATTATATCAGTCCCTGGTTACAAATATATTTAATACCTTTATACAAACTTCCTTGCTTTAAGAGCTGCACCCTTTCAATGTATATTTTTTCTGGGTCCGTAGTGGTATCTGGAATACCCTGCTAACTGCATCTATCTGAAATCTCTTACCTTGCCAGCCCAGCCAAGGAAGTAGAACAGCTTGCATTATGGGTAAGCTACACAACCTCTAACAGATATTCCTGCTATACATATATATATTTACACATGTTGTAGATATACATATGTATATACATGTTCTTGTCTAGTTATTAGCAATTATATGTGTGTGGGGGGGGCAGTGGGGGGGAGGGGGGGGTGTTGCGACCCCAAATGCCCAATGGGTAGCGGTATGGAACTATTTTTGCACTCTCACCCTTTTTCCATTGTGCCTCAGTACCCTTCAATTTTATGCTCTGCCCCTGTAGAGATGCGCTCATACCTACCTTCCTAATGAGCCTCTGGTCCGTTCTGCATATCCATTGTCCAGCTATGCAAACTGTATTGAATAGGTAAGGAAACGTGACTTAACTCTATTTTGTTTCCCTAATTATGCCTTATCACCATTTTAAGTCCATCTATTACAAGCTATTTTGCCTTCTTCCCTTCAGGGCTGTACTATTTACAGTATTTATAATGATCGTTCACATCACCCTACAGCTTTATGGTCAGAAGTGGATTTCCATGCTCGTTCTAGAATCTGTGCTGCCCACATCTTTGTTGTGTGTGTATATATGTTACACCTCTGCCCCTGAATGCAAGGGCCAACCAGGCAAGTAGCAATTCAGTGGATATAATTTTATGGCTTAGTGTTACAATGTTAACATGTGCTTCAATGCAATTTTTTTTGTCTTAGACCCTGCCCTTGCAGTTATACTGATGATTTAACTATATTGAATATGTTACAATCAATAACTACACTCTGTATGGTAGATACTGACTGTAAAAAAAATGTCTATGTCTTTTTTATTCAAACATCAGCATCCACCCCTGTCTCTGCCCTGAGGAATCTATTGGAAGCGAAATGCGTTGACAGACCAGATTGGAAGCAAATTGAGTTCTTTATATGTAAAACATACAGAAATGTCTTCAAACCTCAGTCTACCCACTTTTTTGTTAAGGACTCTACCTCCATGTTTGGGTGGTGCCTAACCTTGCTTAGCAGAGGGTGTAATTTTTTGTCCATGTATTTCTGAGTTTTACATTTTGTAATAAAGTATATATTTGAATCAATCCTGTCTGTGTTGTGCCCATAAAGTCCTGCCTATTTTTTGAGGGGGAGTCTTTTCCCTCTCAATCCTTTTGCAGAGAATACGTTCCATATTGGTGGATTGGCTTCATTGCTCTTTTTTATTTAGATTTTAGTACATTTCTCTGGATTTGATAAAAATGCAGGTAAAACTGGACCAACTTATTTAAATAGCATATTTGCAAACACTTTCAGCTTCATGTCTTGCTAAAACTTTGCAAAGTTCTATGGTGACATATAAAGATTCCCTTATACCATGTATAAGTCTATTGAGCAACTGGAACATTAGAGTAACTGTCAGGAATAATTAATATAAATGGACACTGTAGGGAGGCTCCAGTCATAAATGGTGCTAATGTCACTCTGAGGCTAATTTTCTACATCTTTTTAATACCATGTCATTTTAGAGCCAGTCACCTCTGGCAAGACAAGCATCAGTTCTCTTACTGCAGGGATCCAGATCTGGAGCACAATTACAGTCTTTTTGAGCTCACATTTGATCATCTCTCACTATATGTACGTATCTACATTGTCTAGGACTTCCAAAAGATGTAATCCAAAAACTCCATGGTTTAAAATAGCAAGGGTTTGGGTCACTAGGAAGGTCAGCTAGTTAACCGCTTGGCTGTCAGAACACTCAGCAATCAAATGTAGCGGTATAATTAACTACAATCAGACAAGCACATCCTCTTATGTAACACAGACTGCCCTTTAGTAAATGTAATATATAATCAGAAAATATACCCAATTATAATTTATAGGAGCAAACCACAAACCGCGTCCATGCAAAGGTCACTAAATACAAAATGCTGCATCCATCTTAATATACTAAGCAGCGACCATAAATAAATATTCAACTACACAATTAAACACAGTCAAGGTAAACAGACTGCAGTATTTCCAAAAGAAAAGCCCTGCAATAAAAAGACTGTTGTTAAAGGAGTGGGTGTATATTACACAGTGCTGACCTAACAGCAAGAACAAGAGTTTATTGTTCTATGTTTAGCAGACAGCAGTAACCCTCCATACCAAAGAAACCCTTACTGACAAAGGGCTGAGGAAACATGTTATACATTAGTTTAAATGAAAGAGAACAATACAACTACAGTGTAATGTGTGAAAATCAGTCTAGACATACCTGAATAAAAAATAATTACAAAAAAACGGGTTTTTGTAACAATCCTTTTCAGAATTATTCTGAATATAGTATGATTAATTGAAAAAAATGTGGCTGACAACATGAATGCAGTGATCATATTTATTAGGTTAAAGTGGTTGTATACCCCCAAAAGTGATTTTTACCTACAGGTAAGCCTATAATAAGGCTTACCTGTAGGTAAAATGAATATCTCCTAAACCTGTGCGATTTAGGAGAAATTCCACTTGCATGCAGCCACTGACGTCATGGCGCCGGACCTTGCCGGCAAGACAGGCTCCCGTGCCCATGCTTGGGAGTGCCATCTCACGGCTCTGGCCACTCACAGCACTGGAGCCGCGAACCCAGAAGGACCCCCACAGAGAAGATGTCAGCTCCCTCTGTGGGGACCAGGCAGCCCTGCGGGAGCTTCGTATGCAGTGCATACTAGCTCATTATGCCTTACAGGTTTTTTTTTTTTTTTTTCCTCCAGGTATACAACCGCTTTAATGTCAATGCATACAGGAGAATAATATTTTAGGAAGTGGTCACAACAACAAAAAAATATATATTAACTTATGACCTTATGAACTTATAACTTATGCTGGCTATATATGAATAAAATATATTCTCAAACATACTTGATTTAGTCCAACTATTTTGCATTCCATTTCTTTCCCCCATCATCAAAATGCTAACACTACATTTTTAAATAAGATCTGCTTGCATTACATGCCTTATTTTATACCCTGTGACATCATCACTGGATCTTTATGTTTCCCAACACAACGCAGGAAAATCATGGCTGGTGGGAGGGCCTGGCACAGTGTTGTACAAAATTTTCGTAAAACATCACACACCCTGTCTCAGCACTACTCTTAAGTGCTCAGTGGGCTGGGTTTTGGGAAGAGTTATGCAAATATAATATTTGATTGGGGGATGTCAACCTGGAGGAGTGGCGAATCCTAGTCAGACTGCGTTTGCATGTAGACTGCCCTAGGTAAGGCAACATGACATGTTGAACCTCCATGAACTCCATGACTGAAAGAACTGAAATCTGGAGAGGAAAGGACTAGATGATCCGAGATGTCTTTAGCCACGAGGTTGGCTTTATCTGACTTGCTGCAGTTTCAAATTCCACTATGAGAAGCTCACAGTGAGCAGTAAGATCAGATTAGCCAATATCTGTTAGGAAAGGAACGATTCCTGACCAAATCCTGGCATTTCCGCGGTGGTGCGCGCTTCCGTGCGCGTTCGCGCGCTCCCGTGCGCGCCCTCGTGCGCGCGCACGCGCCGGAAAAGGCGCCAAATTTGCCTATTTAAACTGGGAGATTTCTGAGAGCAAGTGCTGCTCGCTCTACAGCGTTCCCGACCTGTACGCCTCAGCTCCGGATACCTGTTCCCGTGTTTGTTCTGCCACCTGTTGACCCGGCTTGTCCTGACCTGCTGTTTGCTACCTGCACCGACCCCGGCTACCCACGACCATCCGATTGTCTGCTCCTTTGTACCTCTGCTGCCCGCCCGTTAACGAACCTTGCTTGGACTCTGACTACCCGTTTGCCTGATCCTCTTGTACCTTCCTGCCTGCCTGTTGCCAACCCAGCCTGTACGACCATCCGTCTACTTGCACGCCTTCTGGAGCCTCACTACACCATCGGTGACCCTCCAGCCCTCGTGCCATCCCGCACTCTTGGGCCTCTGTCCCCACTACCAGGGGTCCTTGAATCGGGTGCGCAAGAGCGGTTGTTCCCTGCACAAGACAGACTCCACCGTCAGGTACGTGACAATATCAGTACAAGTGAAGAGTCTTTACAACTGTGCAAGACTGAAGGTTAAGCTGGATTTCAACTTTAAACGCATACATGCATTTAAAAAACAGCTTTCTTACCCCATTTAGTGGTTTCCACACCTTTATTCTTATCAGTTATCCTTAAAATCAGAAACTTCCCACATAATAACTACCTAACGGAAAAAGGAAAGGACTATTAAATAGTCCACTAGAATTACACCAAGCCAGGTACGATGCTATAACCTATGAATCACTCTTACAATGTCAGTACAATACCTAGTAAGTTAAGCATTCCCTACTTTCTGATTTAAGCTAATCTACACAGGGAAACTTGTTATAACCTCTACCCACATACACTGAATCTGCCACAGTATGTGCCCTGTAGGGGTGGTGGATGATCCCTTCCCAAAAGGGAGGTCTCGCAACCTATAACCAGGTTTCACAAGTTTATTGTTCCAATGCCTGATCTGTGTTCTACTGCTGTACTAGGAATTGTCTGAACTAGTATATACGTTAATACTGTATCTCAAAATGACTATGTATGTATGAATCACCCTCAGCAGGTAACTTTTCTGAATGTAAACTCAATAAAAATCTATTGTTAAAAAAAAAAAACAGCTTTCTTTAGCAACTTGTGATTTAGTGAATTCAAGCCAACAAAAGGCAGAAAATAACTTTCTGTTTTAATGTAACAGGAGAAGGATGTTTCACTGTCAGCTTTCCAAGCTAGAGGTGACTGTCAGGGACAGAGCTAACAGGTATCTTTAGCCATGAGGAACAACTGGAGGCAGCAACGATTTACTATCATTACTGCCTCTAGGACTGCCTTGTGGCAAAAGACACATGATGCATCTAAATAACAGCTGCAGGCTTATTTCACAAAACGTACACTGAGAAGACATGACATACAAATTACTATCTTTTTATGCATGTGCACCTATATAACACATATTGGTAGCCACAGTTATAAGATATGTTTGCTATAGTATGAGCTATGACTTCGACCAGAGGACGTGCCATTTAAGAAATCAATAATAATTAGATGCATCTGATCTGTCAAGTTGATCAACTTGCCTATTCCTATAATCTTTATGCTCACCAATTGCCATGAGTCAATATTTTTGTATATAATGATGGCAGGAGAAAAACCACAGTGGATACTAAAACCGTATTAGCCTTGCTCTTGCACAAGATGTTTCTGCATTATATCCACTTTAAAGTTTCTAGATCATAACAAGTATCGTTAAGAGCCCCAAACAGGATTTAAAAGTGGGGATGTGCAAGGATGCAGGACTACAGACCTTTACAAGGCGTAAGTGTGTTGCCTATGTGTAAATGCAAATAACATCCTAATGGTTACAAACTGAATCTGCATCGCAGAAATTCTATTTCAGTATACCATTAGTGATTACTTTTTATAAACGGGTAAATCAATGTAAACTAGACATATTTTCTAACAATACATACAGGAACAAAAGTTCCCAGAATTAATTTGAAAAGATTGGTAAAGCTGGTCGACGTTTCCGTAGCTTGTAATGACAAATACTGTGCAAAACAATTATATTTTCCATGCTCTATTTCATTTTCTGAGCTCAGAAAGAAAATACCACAAAGGCTTTTGGCATGTCATCTGGAGGCACTACAAGCCTGCTGTGAGCTTACCTGGGGCTCTAATAGCACTGCTATTATAGCATAATAAAGATTATGATGCAAACGTATAGAGAACATTGAAATGATCTCTTGCTATTAATTACTGTAATTTTCATCGTTCAGTATCACCTACAGACTTATGCCTCATTATCTATTACCTTATATCAAATTTAAAATGTATCCTAGACCTATTTGGTTTATTGATGTTATTAACATCATGCTGTTCTAACTGGGCTAAAGGAACAGATGTTTCAGTTACTGTAAGGATTCAATAATATATTTTAAAATAACTCTATTCAAAAGAGAAAAAAATCACGCAGTTATAATGACCAATGCTCTACCTCAAAACTCATTACTTTTTTTCGTGCATTACAGTATATATTAGTGTCAGCTATGCTTTATGGCTACTTTAGTCTCAAGTGATCAGGTTTTCTTAGCCTGTTGTTCCCTCAGTATGAAGCAGAATCAATGCGGTATTACAGCTTGAATGGTGCCATGTTACCATATCTAAACCAGTGCTATTTTTCAAAGAAACAGCAGAAACCAGATGCCTTTAATGCTCCCCGAACTAGAATAGGGGCCATATAACCAGAATGGTTTTGTTACTACACCCTGTTTCAAATTATTATGCCAATGATATTTTTCTCATTTACCTAAATAATTGATGTAAACAGTCAGCATAATTCCCATGTTATCAACTATTAAGAATACAATTCAAATTTTATTCGAACAAACCTCCTAATGATAACAGTATTTTTTTTTTTGAAAATAAAAACCTTACAATGCACTGTTCCAAATTATTACGCACAGTGAGTTTCAAAACACTTTATAAGTTGTAAAGGACTGAAAATTGTCATTTGCTGTGTTTGCAGCATATTTATTGAAATCAAAAGCTATTTCAATCAAACTTTGAACAACATTTTAACTTTTTAAACATTTTAACAGGTCACGTTACATTTTAACATAGGACCCCTTATTTGAAAGCAGCTTCACAAGTCTTGCATCCATTGAACTTGAGAGTTTTTGGACAGTTTCTGTTTGAATTTGTTTGCAAGATGTGAGAATAGCCTCCCAGAGCTGCTGTTTGGATGTAAACTGCCTCCCACCCTCAGATCTTTTGCTTGAGGATGCTCCAAAGGTTCTCAATAGGATTGCGGTCAGAGGAGGATGGAGGCCACCTCTCCTTTTATCCCCATAGCAGCCATTGATGCAGAGGTATTCTTTGCAGCATGAGATGGTGCATTGTCATGCATGAAGATGATTTTATTACGGAAAGCATAGTTCTTCCTTCTGTACCAGGGAAGGAAGTGGTCAGTCAGGAAACTCCACATACTTTGCAGAGGACATCTTTGCACCTTCGGTGACCCTAAAGGGGCCGACCAGCGCTCTTCCCATGACCAAAACATGACTCCATCACCGCCTTGCTGATGTCGCAGCCTTGTTGGAACAGGGTGGGCGTCCACCAACCATCCACTACTCCATCCATCTGGACCATCCAGGGTTACACGGCACTCATCAGTGAACAGGACTGTTTGAAAATTAGTCTTCATGTATTTTTCTGCCCAATGCAGCCATTTCTGCTTGTGAGCATTGGTTAGTGGTGGCCGAATGGAAGGTTTATGCACAGTTGCAAGACTCTGGAAGACTCTACACCTTGATGTCCGTGGGACTCCAGAGGTACCAGCAGCTTCAAATACCTGTTTGCTGCTGTATAATGGTGTTTTAGCAGCTGCTCTCTTGATCCGATGCATGGATCTTCCTCAATGTGCCTTTATCGGCATGAACCCGTCTGTGCTCTGAATCAACCACAAATCTCTTAGTGCGATGATCATGCTTAAGTTTTTGTGAAATATCTAATGTTTTCATACCTCGTCCAAGGCATTGAACTATTTAACTCCTTTCGGCAGCAGAGAGATCCTTTTCTTCCCCATATTGCTTGAAAACGGTGCTCTGCTTAACCACTTCAATACCGGGCACTTAGGACACTTCCCGCCCAGACCAATTTTCAGCTTTCAGTGCTGTTGCGATTCGAATGAGAATTGCGCGGTCCTGCGACGCTGCACCCAAACAAACTTTTTGTTATTTTGTTCCCACAAATAGAGCTTTCTTTTGGTGGTATTTGATCACCCCTGCTGTTTTTATTTTTTGCGCTATAACAAAAAAAGACCGAAAATTTTGAAAAAAAAAAAACATTTTTCTTTGTTTCTGTCACAAAAATTTGTATAAAGTACATTTTCTCCTTCACTGATGGGCACTGACGTGGCTACACTGATGGGCACTGATAAGGCTACACTGATGGGCACTGATGAGGCAGTACAGATTGGCACTGATGAGGTGGCACTGATAAGGTTGCACTGATGATGGGGCAAATATGCAGCACTGATGGGCGGCACTGACAAGCAACACTGATGGGCACTGATATGTGGCACTGATATGCGGCACTGATGGACACTCCTAGGCGGCACTGATAAGTGGCACTGGGCACTGATGGGCACTGATAGGGGGCACTTTTAGGTCTGTCTCTTAT
>BLSH010440387.1:331431-358804 GCA_018402905.1 Glandirana rugosa
AGCTTTCCTGCTTTTAAACTTTAGCATAGATTGATGGCATATATGAGCCCATATTCAGCTCAAAAAGTCGTGTAAAAAACACGAGTTTTTCTGGGGGGAGCTGAATATGGGCTCAGTCAGTGAAACTACTGATCACCACAGACACTGACTCGGGTATAAGTCGAGGGGGGTCTTTTTGAGCACAAAAAATGTGCTGAAAAACTCGACTTATACCCGAGTATATACGGTAGTTAGATACGATTTCAAATTTTCGTCCTTTCGAAATTTTCAGATTTTCTTTCTTATTTTTGGGTTTTGAATTTTCGGAATTTGTGAATTAACGAAATTAAGAATTTTCAAATTTACGAAATTACGAATGTACGAATTGAGATCATAACGAATGACTCTAAAAACGAAAAAATAAACAAAAAAACAAATGAAATGAAAACAAATGCATTTTTTGACAGTGCACATGTCTACTATTAACTGAAGAGGAGAGAGAGGCTGGCCCGCTCAGGTGTGCTACATCAGAAAGTGCCCAGGTGTTCAGGTGCGGATCCAGAAAGCCGCTGATCCAAGTCCACAAGTAATATCAAAGGAAGAGGACTGCACTCAGAATCCAAGGCAAAAAAAGGTGATTTATTGTGAACCCACAGTCCAATAAACAGTCAGACAGAACATCAAAGCTGTGAAGGGGTTAACGCATTTCGCGGAGCAGAGGTCCGCTTAGTCATAACCTCTACTGTCTACTATTAACCCTGCATTGTACATGATTACATAATGTATGGTCTGCCTTATCATAACAGTAGGAATAGCATTGCGCATCTATCTGCAAAATCTGGGTTTTTGGTGGAGCAATATGATTTTTTGGCAACATATGAAAATGGTTGTTATTTTATGCACATTGTACACCACTTATTAGTCACGTTTTGGAGAGCATACTGAAAGCACAGGATTTTATGCCTATATATTGCTAGGTTTATTGGTTTAACATTTTTTGGACCTGCACTGTCTCACATACCAGTATTTGTTTGATACACAGGACATGAAATGCCATTCCCTTTCTCGCTCTCTCTCCCCTTTCCTGTCTCTCTCCCCTCCCCTCACTTGTGGCACAATATTTAGAAGTATTATGTGGGTACAATGACTGTGACATATGTGTGCAGCATATACAGTAACTCAATAGCAGCCGCACCATAAGGGGAGCCGCCCCTAACCATGCGTCCGGCCCCCTAATCAACATGCGGGGCGCCGGACGCATGGATTCCAATGGGGTTTTTGTTGTTTTTTTTTTTAAGCAGGAGATTAGAGCCTGAGGCTGTGATAGGCTTCTAAAAAGGGTTGGCTCAGGGTGCAGAGCACTGCACATCCACTTGTGTGACAAAAGCACATTAATATTAACTATTGTGTTCCTCATTCACCTTCCGGTCAATCAAAAAAAAAATATAATGAGCTCTGCCAGTAAAATTTCTGTTTTGTCTGTAAAAAAAAAGTCCTGGGGAGTTGGCAACACTGGTGGTACATCTTATCCCTGCCCCCTGAGACTAGGAGAACATTTTACTTTTTCAGTGTGGAGGCCCCACTGCAAGGGTACGTTTTCCCAGATTTCAGCTTTAAACTGATGCATTTTCTATCCCAGATTGCTAGTCACCTAATTGAGCCAGATGTCTGGGTTAAAGAACAATATGCTCAAAAAGGTGCTGAGAGCTTTTAGACTTGCATGTGTAGCCGGATGAAAGAAAATTTCAAACAAGCTCAATAGCTTTGATGAGGCAGTTCCTACACAGCAAGGTTTTTTTTTTTCTTGATGGGCACTGAACAGTAGCTCAATCCATAAAAATACGGAAAGGAGCACCAGACTGAAACCAGATGAATGAGTCTAATATAATTTTAATTGTTAGTAAAAAAAAAATCATATAAAAATAGCTAACACATTTTGGGTGTAACACCATTCCTCCTTTGTCAGGGCTCAATACAGGATAAAACTTGAATAAACAGTTCCTTCACAGATCTGTTAAACCAGTATTGAGCTCTCCAGATGGAGTTACAACTTGAAAGCAGTTGCTGAGCAGCAATATCTGGGCTAGGACAGCCAATGCCATAAGACAAATGTTGAGTTGTAAAAGAGAGTGAAGATTTTTAGACGAATACGAAGAAACCCAAATTCCAGTTAAATGTACAACATTAACTGGGACATTATTAATAGCTGCTAGATTTTAGGCTAATGCAGAGGTCCACTTTAAAAAAAGGAATTTGTAAAAAATTATTTTCCTCTTACATATACTTGTGACCCAAGGCTCATTTTAAATCTCTATTCATCCTATATATTTTCCTTTATGAATATTTTACACGTTTTTGCTTCCATGATCAATGCAGACCAAAGTCACCTTTAACATTGTATTGCTGTACGTTCTTTTTATGTAGAAATATAATTTCCATAAAGAATTCCGTCCAAACTTAAGGAACTTGAATTAATGCATTATAATGACAGCCTCTCATATGTATGTTTTAAGATACCAAGTCTTTAGTAATTTGTCTTCTCATACTGTTACAAGAAGATCAGAAGTACGAATTAAGACAACAGCTTTTGTACTTAGTACTTTTTAGTAACAGTTGTATTTATCAATAAGGACGAGTCAAGTTCTTAAAGCGGAGTTTGCAGCAGATCAGGCACATTTGAGTAATAATTGTTTTTTTTTCTGCAATTTGTGCCATTTTGCTGAAACGTGTGAATTTACTAAACTGTAAACAAAGGACTGTCTGCCTGAATTCCTTGGAATGTGCCAGCGGAACTAACCTAGTTTTTCTTTACACTTTTTAAACAAAATACTCATATTTAAGAACAAAAAAGGAGATAATATATTAATGCAACCAATAATGTTACTTACAGTTCCAGAATTCAGATATTTTTTCTTCTTCCCTTTTTTCTTGGGATTTATTACCTATAAACATATTACAGTTTGTGAATAGAGCATATATCAAATAATAAATACCACATTAAAAATAATTTATATATTTATAAAGGTCATCTTAAAATAAAGCCTTTTCTCTGCCAAGTATATTTCATATTCATTAGAACAGTTTGTGCTTATTATTGCAGTGAAAAACAGATCAAGTGGAGTTTCTACTAAGCTTGCCTGCAGCCCTCACAATGGTAACGTCTTAATTATCTACAGTTAGATAGACTAAATAATTGTTCACATACGGAAAAGGGTTTCAATCTTTTTAAAACCGAGTTTAAAAGCGGATGAGTAGCAATTAAAACATAGGGAGGACATGATGTTGATTTGAATCTGCTGATACAAACATAATTTCTTAGAAATGAATAATTTAGCGATGCCTGGGATTACTGCAAATGCTTGTAAGCATGATTTTCTCACCCTCTGTATCAACTCAGGCTCAGATGCATTTGTAGTGGGATAAATGTGTAGTGGGATTACAAATGAAAAATAATCTTGTTTTATGGCTATATTCTTCTTGTAGTTTAAGAAAATGTGGTATTCACAGTATTGGCATAAATGTTAATATTTAACTGATCAGACATCTAAAGCTGAAAACTTTTTATGCATTATGAATCGAATGACCTTGGGCACTTAGATCTAATATATATGGATAATAGCTATTGCTCAGTGGTATGAAACTGTTCTCCATGTGTACACTCTTGGTGTACACTTCTGTGCCTGCTTGATATAAAATAATTAAATAATCTACTGAAGACATAGAAACGTAGGAGCAGGAAATGAACCCATACAAAAACACCTTTCAGTCAACATACAACAATAAAGCCGTATATCAGGTCAAAACAAAAGAAGCAAGCAGAAGAACCTCCAAACAGGGTAGTGGGCAGGGTAAATGTTCAGGGAAATAGGGGTTGAGGGTCAGACATGGAAGAGTGGGAGGAGGGGGAATGAAGGGTGGTGTGACAAAGATGGGCAATGTGAGGGGCCTGCAAGAAATTGCCCCATCACAGGTAGAGTAGTTGCATGTCAAGACTATGGGTCCAAGTTCCCAGATCACCAAAAATGTGGCCATGGAATCAGAAATGATGTCCCCTATTTTTTCATGTAACTACTTTTACTTGATAAATTCTTAGTCTAGTCTCCATTATTCATTGACTTTCTTTTATATGTTTTGTACACATTACATAAAACTTGTCTTTAGCTATTAACCATAAGAGAGAAAGGCTACAGTCAAATTCAAACATTTACCAAAGCAGCGTTGTCATATGGAAGGGATATAGCAAATTATGATCTATTTTTGCTCTTCCTGCACTTAGAGGTTGGTTTACTAAAACTGGAGAGTGCAAAATCTGGTGCAGCTCTGCATATAAACCAATCAGCTTCCAGGTTTTTTTTTTATCAAAGCTTAATTGAACAAGCTGAAGTTAGAAGCTGATTGGTTATTGTGCACTAAGGATGGGCTCCGGCGTGTTCACAAGTGCACATGCCCGAGCTGCCAGGAAGTGAACCCTGCACTGCACTAATCACAGGCAGGGAGACATGATGTGCGGCTGCAGCGATTGCGGAATGTCTCCCTGCCTGTGATTAGCACAGCGCAGGGTTCACTACCTGGTGGGCTTGGGCATGTGCACTTACGAACACGCCCGAGCCCATCCTTATTGTGCATAGCCGAACCAGATTTTACACTCTCCAGTTTTGGTAAATCAAGAGTCAAATGGCGAGTGTGTTGCCTTCTTCACGTGTTTTCAATAATTTGGTGATGGGTGGGGATGGAGTAGTATCATAATGCAGGATGCCAATTTAGGAAGGTTGGTTTTAAAATCTGCAGAAAGCTGTTTTGTATATGAGGAAAAGTTATTAACTTTTTCTAATGTGTGAAAAATTGCTAACATTTCCGAATTAATGTATTTAAATATATAGTATTCCACTTAATCCAACCAAACTTCATGCAGACTTTTGGAGAGAAACCAGAACTCAACAGTCTTTGTAATGGCATTTTTGCTACATAACACTTTTTGGAAAAAAAATGATGCGCCCTCTATCCTCCAAATTAATTTTTTTAAATACAACTTGCCTCATAGACATTGAATTGTGACTGTCCCCTGGACAACTCCCGATAACTTGTAGTGAATTCACCAATGTAATCATGGCTGTAAAAGAAAAAACACAGGACAAAAGAAAAGAGTATTCAAGATTAGTCAGTAAAGGAATAGGATTAGAAGCTGTTTCTGCCTTTCTGAGTACATTTGTCTTCAGCATTAGGTCTGAGCTATGAACGGCATTCCTCTATTGCAGGGATATACAATTAACGGACCTCCAGCTGTTGCAAAACTACAAGTCCCATCATGCCTCTGCCTTTCGGTGTGATGCTTGTGGCTATCAAAGTCTTGCAATGCCTCATGGGACTTGTAGTTCTGCAACAGCTGGAGGTCCGCTAATTGCATATCCCTGCTCTATTGCCTAGTACCAAGCATGCAACATGTACAGTAAATCAGAATCATTAGGGTCATTTACACAAGTGAGAAAACATAATTAAATATATTTCTGTATCTCAGTATTTTAAGCTTCATAGCACAGGCAGATATTTCAGGTTACACCTCAACAACTCTACATGTCTCCAAATTCTTGTAAAGAGTAAATATTTAAAACAAGGGGTGTGTTTGTAAAAATAATGCAGATCTATTCATCCTGTGAAACTGCAGGGAAATACCGCAATATGGCCACTAGATGGATTTGACGATCATAAAGAATAGGTATTTATTTCCTATGGTCATCAGCTCCATCTAGTAACCAAAATAGGCAATATTTATCAAATTCACTCTATTCTGTATGAAAGAAAACATCTGACCTGAATAAAAAACGAATAAAACGTGATTTTGACCTATTTGCCACAAAATGTAACGTGCATAAAGTTTCACAAGACAAAAAGCTCTGCACATGTTTTCTAAATGCAGGTGTTTAAAAAAAGCTGTCATTTTTGAGACATTAATATATTTATTAAGCTGATTATTTTATATTTATCACAGGGACTGATGACCCATCACTAAAAAACATTTGTATGCCTGCTGATCTACCTTTAACTGCTGGGTGTAAACGGTTCAATGTAGAGTACTCTAGACTTCATATGAAGTAGTGCAATTTTAAAAAGTGTGTTAACCAAATTAAGGAAGTCCAGAATGTTTATGGTCTAGATATACTGAAAATTAACAAAACAGATTTGTACTCCAATCGTAACTTAAACCCTCATCGGGGGACATAAAATAGATAAAGTTGACTACCATGCTGACCTTTTGGATGTAAGTTGTCTGGTTGTTCCAATGGTTTCATTGATTTCACTTACAGACACAAAGCAAATATACAGAAAGAGCTTTGATTTCACTCTCTCTTGCTAGGAACAGTCAAGCAACTAACATCTTTAGAAGGTGGTCAGCAATGGGAGTTTATTTTTTTCAGTGGAGGTATAAAAACTGTACAGAGATTAACATGTAGATTGCAATTGCTGACCTCATTATGATGATGCTAGTAGTTTTTTTTTATTTTAGTCAAAGACCAAGAACATGCATGAACCCAGCGAAGTGAGTCCAAACATAAGCTCTGAATACCTTTTTCAGTAAAAGTACTGGAAATCAGTAGATTATCAAGGATTCTAGGCAACTAATATTTTGGGAGAGGTCTGCAATTGCAGCCTCCTAATATCTTTATACATGTTTTCTCTAAAGCTTTGTTGTTGGTATGGCTATAAGAGTTGAAATGCTAACCTTTCATGTTGAAAACTATTACTCTAAGGTCCTGTCAGTGCTGGTAACATGACCAAAAGTCTAGGTCTTTAGTCATATGATCTTTGCCAAACAGAAAATTTGGTCAATCTGCAATGATTTTTGCCTTCATCAGTGATCAAGTTGCCAAATGCCTAAGTATAAGCAGCACTAGAGGGAGCAAGAAGTTATATATTGTCAAGGAATATATTTTAGCCCTAATATCTCTCTTTATTTCTCCATCTAGGATATATTAACATAATGCAAGTTTGTGTTGAAGTAAAACACACACTAATCCCTTCTCCTCTGGTGGCGCAAAACTTGATTGTCCGGCATGCGTGCAGATTCACTGAAGGGCTCTGCCTGGCCTTCGGGCCTTGGCGGAGACCTGTGCCACATCTGTGCATTAACCGAGTTATGCCCATGCAAGCACAGAAAAAGAGGTCCGGGCCTCCTTGACTGTGCTACGTTTTTAGCAGTAGCACTGTGTGGACTTTATTCAGATTGGGATGTGTGCCTGCTTTGCAGCTGATGGGGGATGGTCGTGTCGACCACTTGATATTGGTTGGTGTATGACGGACAGAATCGTTTTTCTGGATAGAGAAGTGTATTTTGTCTGGATATATAAGTGTACATTTTGTCTTTCCCCAATGCTGCTGATCAGGTACACACCCCCCTCTGATTAAGGTGTACACCTGTTTGCCTGCTTCGTGACCTGGCTCCGCCCCTTTGAGGGTGTGGTGGCCATGCGGCAGGTATATAGGTTTCACTGAGACTTGTAGTCATTGTAATGATTAAGCACATGACTGGTGTGTAAAACGCGTCTATGTACGGCTTGCTGGTATTTGTGGTGCCCTTTACCCGAATAAAGCCTGGAAATCATCTGGATGTGCCACTTCTTTCTTCTACTGGTAGGTCCTAAAGCCTGGAAGAGCCCTTCAGTACATCTGTGCATACATGCATGCACAATGTTGTTGTCGCTTAGACTGCAAAAAAAACCCCAAAAACCTGAAAGTAGTAGAAAGAGCGGAATGGAGCCAGGCACATGCACATTGCCTTTTGGGGCAAAGGTCTGCTTTAATTAACAGAAGTTATATAATGTGCACTGTAATGCTCATCTTTAACCTCCCTGGCGGTATTCCCGAGTGTGGTTCGGGGTGGAATTTCAGGACCATTAGCAGTAACCCGAGCCACACTAGGGATTGCATCGCTGGATCCAGGCAGCATTACTTACCTTGTCCCCTGGATCCAGCGATGTCCTCCGCCTTGTCTGCGGGCTGTGTCCACCGCCAGATGACTCCTGTGTGTCGGGCTCCGTTCCCTGCGAGCGTCGCATCGCACTGGGACGGAGACCGGCGGGAAATTCAAAAAGTGAAACACACACAATACATACAGTACACTGTAATCTAACAAATTACATTACTGTATGAAATCATTTCACATCCCATTTGTCCCTAGTGGTTTGCCCAGTGTCCTGCATGCACTTTAATATTATATATGTCATTCTTTCTGCCTGGAAACTTGAGAATGTCCATAGCAACCAAAAAGCGTCCCTTTACGTCAAAAGTGGTTTTTGATCAGCTAGAAAACAGCCATAGTAAATAAGAATCATTTGCAGAATTGAGTGATACTGATTTTTGGGGAAATTTATCATCAGACACTGAAAATGACGACAGCGACAATTCTGCAACTGAGCAAATTTCAGTGTTTTTGGTTTGATTACATTATTGACTACATTTTATTACTATTACGTTATTATTTTTGATAATTATTTATAGTTATTTATTATATTATAATTTATGATTTCAAGTTTCAAACATTATCATACCCGGGATGTCTACTAGACTCTTGTTTGGACAGATTTAAGTGAGTTATTCCTAAGAATTACAGGCCTACAATATAAAACGGCAAATTTCCATGCAAAATAATTGTACCGCTTTCAGCACCAAAAATCTGAAATAATCAAACCGGCAGGGAGGTTAATGTAAAAGATATGACTGTAGATTATTTTATTGTATTAATATCTTATTATTATATTCACACTATAATGTTATATTCTATATTTTATATATATATATCAAGTAATGCAAATTTACCATGCTAGAAAGGTCAGCAGATACGTTGTTTGCTGAATAAAAAATGTTCGGTAATAAGCCAAGCATAGGTTGCACGTCTTTGTACACCTTGCAATGAAAATGTTTATTTTATATATCCATTCAACTATTAAAATGAAAACTATAACAAGAGAAATATGGAGTCCGCCATTAATAGTTTCTTGGCTGTCATGCTGATACTCTGGCTTCAATCTTTCAGTCACTGACCCTGAGTAAAGATTGAAAAGGATCTTTGACTTTTCCACCCCTTTCCTGATCTGCACATGAAGTTGATGGGTTAAAGTACTAGCATTTTTATAAGGTCCATAGCTACAGCCACCATATTTCTTTCTTGACAGATTTACTTTACAGAGACACTGCCTCCAAAACTGATCTTTGATTTAGATATTACACAGGACCTAGCAGACGGCACATTGCCTGTCTCATTATCAGAAATGTTGCTAAAAGAAGCAACACTTAAGATGACATATCCACTCATCAGCTGTCAGTAAATCTATCAGCACTTATGCATAGTAACATAAGAACACATGCTGCTGTAGTCTAAAGCTGGCCACATGCAGGGGTGTTTTACTATTCATCTGAAAATAATGAGTCCTTTCAAACATCCCTTTCACTGAGAACAATCATTTTCTGCTTAGTGGATTTCATAAAGCAGCTCTAGAACATATATCCAGATTTATGAAAAGACCTAACTGGTCGGATGCAAAAGTGGCAAAAATGTAGGAGGGCAGTGCCCTCCTATTTGTTTTTTTTTTTCTACAAAACATGTAAAACCACATTTTTAAAAGGGTAAATCCACCCAAAGCTAATATGTCAACTTTTCATGGAAGATGGAGTGTTGAAGCAGTCCCAAAGTTTAACTGGCTGTTTGAAATTTGCATATATTTGCCTACAACTGCTATAGGCTTGGCCGAGCTGTGATTAATAGTAGAACAGGGCCATTGCTAAAGGGCGCCATGGTGATGTCGATAAGTATAAAGAATCCTCGGGTAGAGTCACTTTTTGTTCCACAGTGACTAACTGATCGCCACTAGCTGTGTGTGTTCTGCAACCTAAAGATGACCTGCACCTTAAATGCTGGTAGATGAATATATAAAAACTTAACAACCTGAGGTTAGAGAAGCATAGGTGTATATAATGGTGATGTGCAGTGATAGTTTAAGGTTCGTTTTATACTACCTTACTGTTGTTTCTCTTGGGGTGTGATTTTTACTACCTTAATGTTATTTCTCCTGAGGATCCCAATGTAAAGGGTTCTTGAGCTGCACTTAAGTTTGCAAGAATGGATACCTGCCGCAGCAATTAGGAGGGGTCCTACTACAAACTATTTTATCATAATTTGAAAAAAATGTAACAAAAGGATTGAAAACCTCCAATGGTGGCTGGATATACTCCAAAAGTAAAGTGGAGTGTGAATAGAGAAAGCAATTATAGCAGGGAGATCTTGCTGCTTGAGCCCTCAAATTGGGAGGCCAATTATTTAAGTAAATTTGACTTCACTTGTAGCTGAGGTATACATTTTGAGTGGACTGGTCCTTTAAATTGTGTGTATAAAATTATGTAACAATGCATGTCAGTTGCAAGTGACAGGGACTAGGAAATCTTCCTCCAAGTCTAAACTAGAAATCTGTGGTAGCACATGGAAGAAAAAAAAGATACAACAAATAATTCCAATAAAGCTAAAAATACATAATGATACGTTTTATACAATTTAGTGTTTCCCAAAAACACTAAAATTGTTATGATAACCTTAGTACAAGCAGCAAATGTATGCCCTAAAATAAACCCAGCTGGGTACATTCACAACTAGTTGAGATCCAGTGGGCTACAGGACATCAAACGTGGCTACCAAGAGCATAATGAATGCTTCAGAACATCAGTCACTAAATGGACTTTAATCAGATGGACCCTGTCTGGTAGATTTGTAGTGAAATAGGAGAATTAGGAAGGCAGAAAGCTGTGTAGCAGGCAGTACATGTAAATGATAATACACATTTAACCTGATTTAATAAAAATGTTTATTTCTGCCAATCAGCATTAACAATAAGCGACACACTTTGTCACAGCAGAACATGAGTTCGGTAATTCCATTTAATGCATTTCGGATATTTGCAAGGTTCTGTAGAAAAGCAATCTCTAAACCTTGTGTAATTTGTATTCATTCCACCAGTCCAAAAGACTAATGCAAATACCTTGCTTAGCATTTTCAGATCCTTGATAATGTCTACAAGGTGCTGCAGGAAAAAAGCATTTTTGTTTCACAGGTACTGCCTTCTGATCAGCAATTTACTCAAATATGCAAACTCTGCAGAGTCAACAGCTGTTCATTTTTTCTGTACATATTCCTTTATGTTTCAAACTAGATTGATGGGTTTCACTAAGATAATTCTGCAATCTATAAAAAAAATGCTGATACAAACTTGTAAACAAGTGTTTAACTGTGTTTTTTTTTTATATATAAATTTCTGCTTCTGCTGATAGATTGATGTTTTGTAGCACAGAAAGGATGCTGAAATATACATTATTTTTTTATTAAAATTGTGTGTAAAACATAGTATAAAACATAGTTTAAAATGTTGTAAAGTAATGACTGGGCGGTAGTTTGAAACCAAGTATTTAACAAAATCTGCATATTTACTAATATTTCAAAATAATAAATATTTTCCCTAACCAATATTGTCGAATGGGACAAAGGACCTCATTAAATGCTTATGTGAACAAATAAACTGAAGTGCCCATTAAAACACTACATTTTTACTTTAAATATTTAGGTTCAATATGCATGTCTAAAATAGGCTAACATTTGAGAGTTTCTTTTTATTGGACATGAGCTGGAAAAGTCAGATACAACTATAGGCTAAAAAAAAAAAATAATCAAAGTATAACTTTTAAAACATAGGATTTCACCATGAAAATTGGGAAACCAGGTAAATATGTTCATCTATTACAAAGCTTCCTCTGACTGGCTGAGTTGGCATTAGTGGCATCATCAGACCGCCTCTTCAACTCAGAAGGAGCTTTGTATTCATTCATGGAATACAAAGCTCCCTGTGAAAGGCTGAGTGCTGCTCAGTCAGACTCGATTTTGAACTGAGAGTTGGGAAGGAAGTTCCCATTCCACTGCTAGAACACAGCACTGTATACTGCATGTAGCTTAGGCTACATACAGTTCATATAGCACACACAGCCGCTGCATCATAACCTTCGCAAAGTAAAATGTTTGTTTTGACCAGCTTGGTCCAAATGAACTATATAAACTTCACTAAAAGCTGGAGATTATCTTTAAACATTTTATCTGAATGCACATTATACCAATTAGTGCAAATGTTAACTTAAAGGCATGTTAACAGTCCTATTGTGATGAATTAAAGATGGACACTCTGATGAAGTTCAGATTTGGTGATCACCTCTTCAACATAGATCAACATGACTAAATTCCCAGGTGGTTAGTTACAGGACTGCCACAGAAGAAAGCAAGATACTTATTACATAATGAAATAGCTTTAATTAAGCATTTGCATATATCTCTGGTATTGATAAACAGTCATCTGCTACTATACCTTCCATCTCTATCCCAGTCATAGACTTCTATTTTAATTGTTCTGTCAACAAAAATAAATGAAAATGCATTACGCAACATGAAATGAATACAGTATTTAGACAATGATGATGAGTGTTATGATCACAATGTGATCTTCAGAAGAAAGAGTGAACATACAAGCAATTTATAGTATGAATTTACTAATACACAAATATTTTATACTATAGCTAACACAATACATCATTCAGAATAAAACAAATTTACAAGGATGATTTTCTAAGTTCTAGAGTCGTGTTTTATCAAAATACAGCCAATATATATATATATATATATATATATATATATATATAAAAAAGAAAAAACTGAAATGCATATAACCAAGAAAGCTACCATTTAAATGCATACCCGCATGGACTGTATCCTACATTTAATTTAATCATACAATAATATCTGGATAGAAACAAAGTAATCAAAAAAGGAATTCTGATTGACCGTAAATTCCTTATACAGTACAGTACAGTACAGGATACAGGGCTTATAGTCTTAGAACATGAGTTTTATGCAGGCTAACTATAGGTGATTGGATACTGGCAAAAACTTTGCAAGTGCTGTCCCTAGGGCATGCTTATACAACCCCACCCACTCCATGAGACTCTAGTTTTATTGATAGTGCCCTAGGGGATGGACCTCTGCTCTTTAAGAGAATTTTTTACACTTTGGGACCAAAGGCACTGAGGCCAGAACAACACATGGTAAACCTTGGATGACACAGGAACAGTGGACCAGGTGGCGGCTCTGGAAAACCGAGATACAAATGCCTGAAGCTGAAAAGCCCAAGATACACCAACAAATCAGGTAGAAAATAGTAGTAGGTAGAAACTCTGATAGAGAGAGGAGGAACTTTATCTTTTAAGGGTGTAAGCTCTGGAAATACATTGCCTGATCCACCTGGCAATGGTGGCATTGGAAGCACAATTTCATCTATGAGAGCCCGTGGGGAGGATAAAAAAGGACAAATAGAAGCCATAACTACTAAGTAGACCCTAACAGCCCTGACGACATCTAAGCAGTGCAGAGACCTTTCCTTGTGTTTTGGACTGGGACTGAAGGAAGACACTAAGAAACAAACTTTGGCAGAAAAGAAGGTCTCAGTCCCAAAAACGTTTACCTGTGCAATAAAAAAAATGGCTCTTTAAAAGAAAAGTGTCGTCAGCTCAGAAATACATGTAACAGATGTACATAAGAGGTCTCCCCAGGAGAGATCGGCTCAAAGGGGGAGATTTTGGAGTACAGAGTGCACAAGGGTCAGATCCCAATGTGACGCAGTAGGTCGAATAGGGGGATTAACATGAACAACTTTATCAACCAAAGTCCTGATTAAGGGCAGTAAAAGGCTTTCTGGAAAAGAACAGATAGGGCAGAAAGCTCTTCCATTACACATAGCCCTTTTATGTGCAATGAAAGAGCTTTTGAAGGCAGAATGTCTCTGTACCCGAGTAAAGCAGGGATGACTAAATCAAATATGCTGTCTTTCAGAACCTTGGTTTCAAACATCCATGCCATTAAAGCCAGCGACTAAAAAGCACGGTGAAATAGGGGCACTGAGTCAACAACTCTGCTCTGTTTAGAGCAAAGACTCATCCACTCATCTACCAGGAGTCTGTGTACCACATCATTCTGGGGCACTCTGGTACAATGGGAATCACCAGGACCTTTTCTTCCTCTATCTTGCATTATGGTCGAGGGAGAATTATTAGGGAGGGAAGGCATAGATTAGCTTGCATGGATTCCAAGGAATCACTAGGGTTTCTACTGCAAGGGCTAGAGGACCCTTTGTCCCGGCTACAAACCTGTACTTTTTTTAACCTGGAGGCCAAGATGTCCACATCTTTTGCCCCCACTATTGAAAGAAGTTCTGGAAGATCTAAGGTTGTCCTTGCAGAAGAGGGGCTGGGTGGAGAGAGATGGCTCTCAGTATGTTTATGGGGAGTTCTCAGCTCTGCTGAAGACCAGGCTCCCTGGACAGTTAAGGAGTTGTAAACCCCCCCCCCCCCCCAACCAGTAACGCTGGCATCTGGTGTCACCACCTTCCAAGGCATTGGAAGTAATGACTTGCCTAACCCATGTGCTGACTTGGAGATGTACCATGCCATATAGAAATTTGTCTGGCTGGATATATGCATATGATGGCCCATGAGTGTTGTTCCATGAGGTGCAATGTTGAATTAAAGAGTCCTGGATTGAAACTAGTAAGTCATTTCTGAAGGAAGGAAGAACCTGGTTTAGGCAGTGTACAAAATTAGAGCCAGGTACTACAGGCCAACAGTAGACATTAGAAAGTTAATTAACCAGCCAAAGGTTTGAAGGAAATTAACTGTCTTTTGGACGTCAGTTGACAATGTCATGGTGAAGGATTCTTCCAGTAGAAGGTCATCCAAGCATCCTGTGACAGACACATTGGAGGAGATTTACTAAAACTAGTGCACAAAAAATCTGGTGCAGCTCTGCATAATTACCAATCATTTTCTAGGATTTATTGGCAAAGCTTAACTGAACAAGCTGAAGTTAGAAGCTAATTGGTTGTTATGTACAGCTACACCAGATGATGTGTCCACCAGTTTTAGTAAATATACTCCCTTAGGTCCAGAGGAGAGTCCAAGAGGCAGTGCTAAAAATTTGAAGTCCTTTTCTCCCACAGCAAAACATAAAACGAATTTGTAAGCATCTTGTAATTCCCCTTGTTTTACAGAAGCAATAACAGATCTACCGATTCCAATGGCAATTTGAAATCTGTACATAGATGTTAAATTCAATATTCTGTGGATCCCCTAATTAGATGTGTGACAGTGAATAGGTTTTGTGACAGGAAGCCAGGAAAAACTATGGGTTGTGTTTCCAGTATCGGAGATATACAGTATCTCACAAAAGTGAGTACACCCCCTCATAGTTTTGAAAATATTTTATTATATCTTTTCATGTGACAACACTGAAGAAATTACACTTTGCTACAATGTAAAGTAGTGAGTGTACAGCTTGTCTAACAGTGTAAATTTGCTATCCCCTCAAAATAACTCAACACACATCCATTAATGTCTAAATCGCTGGCAACAAAAGTGAGTACACCCCTAAGTAAAAATGCCCAAATTGGGCCCAAAGTGTCAATATTTTGTGTGGCCACTATTTTCCAGCACTGCCTTAACCCTCTTGGGCATGGAGTTCACCAGAGCTTCACAGGTTGCCACTGGAGTCCTCTTCCACTCCTCCATGACGACATCACGGAGCTGGTGGATGTTAGAGACTTTGCGCTCCTCCACCTTTCGTTTGAGGATGCCCCACAGATGTTCAATAGGGTTTAGGTCTGGAGACATGCTTGGCCAGTCCATCGCTTTACCCTCAGCTTCTTTGGCAAGGCAGTGGTCATCTGGGAGGTGTGTTTGGGGTTGTTTTCATGTTGGAATACTGCCCTGCAGCCCAGCCTCTGAAGGGAGGGGATCGTGCTCTGCTTCTGTATATCACAGTACATATTGGCATTCATGGTTCCCTTAATAAATTGTAGCTCCCCAGTGCCAGTAGCACTCATGCAGGCCCAGGCCATGACACTCCCACCACCATGCTTGACTGTAGGCAGGACACCCTTGTGTTTATACTCCTCACCTGGTTGCCACCACACACGCTTGACACCATCTGAACCAAATAAGTTTATCTTGGTCTCATCAGACCACAGGACATGGTTCCAGTAATCCATGTCCTTAGCCTGCTTGTCTTCAGCAAACTGCTTGCAGGCTTTCTTGTGCAACATACTTAGAAGAGGCTTCCTTCTAGGATGACAGCCATGCAGACCAATATGATGCAGTGTGCGGTGTATGGTCTGAGCACTGACAGGCTGACCCCCCACCCCTTCAACCTCTGCAGCAATGTTGGCAGCACTCATACATCTATTTCCCAAAGAAAACCTCTGGATATGATGCGGAGCACGTGCACTCAACTTCTTTGGTCAACCATGGCGAGGCCTGTTCTGAGTGGAACCTGTCCTGTTAAACCCCCAAATGGTCTTGGACAGCTCAGTTTCAGGGTCTTGGCAATCTTCTTATAGCCTAGGCCATCTTTATGTAGAGCAACTCTTTTTTTTTCAGATCTTCAGAGAGTTCTTTGCCATGAGGTGCCATGTTGAACTAACAGTGACCAGTATGACAGAGTGAGAGTGATAACACCAAATTTAACACACCTGCTCCCCATTCCCAATTCTGACCTTGTAACACTAATAAGTAACATGACACCGGGGAGGAAAAATGGCTAATTGGGCCCAATTTGGACATTTTCACTTAGGGGTGTACTCACTTTTGTTGCCAGTGGTTTAGACATTAATGGCTGTGTGTTGCGTTAGTTTGAGGGGAAAGCAAATGTACACTGTTATACAAGTTGTACTCTTACTACTTTACATTGTAGCAAAGTGTCATTTCTTCAGTGTTGTCACATGAAAAGATCTAATAAAATATTTACAAAAATGTGAGGGGTGTACTCACTTTTGTGAGATACTGTATTTGTTCCAGATCCATGCTGTATACAAATAGTTTTTTTTTGTGCTGTGTAGTGAGCCTGTTTTGCTCAATGAGGGGTTAATGAGTTTAGCTGGAGCAAGTTGAGTGCTCTGGGCTCTATAAAACTCCCAGGCTGCTCGGGAAGATGCTCCACCCTGGAACCAGACTTCTGTGCAGGACAGACTGGGGAGCAGTTATTTGCTTGTATGGTGAGAGTAAGTCTTTGTGACAATGCACTCTGCTTTATTCTGTGTGAAAGTCAAGTATCTGGGCAGCAGTAGGCTGTAAAGGACAAGTAGTTAGGTACCTGTGTTTGTAGTGAGATGCCCAATGTGGCAAGGCTTTATTTTCTATTTTATTATTTGTATCAGTTTGATAACTGCACAGACCTTGTAAATAAACCACACTTGTGTTTCACCAAGATTCGGTTGTTTTGCTGTGCCTTTTCACCGTGCTGCGACTCATCCAGGGAGTCAAGCACAACCCATTAATGAGCGAATGCCTCAAGCTTTGTACATGTGATGCGACAGTCGTACGACCGGACGTCCAAAATCGTATGTCAGCTGTTGTGTCTCGCATACTTATGTGCACTAAGCGATCGTACGATCAAGCCTAACATGGTGACGTGTTATGAGCGTATAAAGAGGAAGTTCAGGTGCATGTGATTTGTGAAATAGGAATGTAGGTTTACACGAACGGACAATTCTGGACGTTACCGACTTCTGAGCATGAGTGTTTTGCACGTACAGCTTGTTGGATCAACTTCTCTGAACACACTGTACAACAGTAGTATGACCGCTTGCTGTACAACAAAAGTTTTCTAGTCTGCTCATCCAACTTCTGTTGTATGACCGTTGCACGTCGGTTGTTCTAATAGCGCCTACTAACGGTCGAATGATCGTACAACAAGCTGTTGTACGACCGTTTTCGTATGACCATTTTCATACGACCGCCACACCATGTGTAGGAGGCTTTACAGTTTGAACAAAAACCTTGGAACCTTTGCCTCTGAGAGAACTGTTAAAACAATCCCTTATGACTAAAATTGTCACAAAGCAGCCAGTAAATCTGCCTATTTTCTAGCTGAAATTGACAGATTGGTGAGTAGGAAGCAGGGAGGAGCAGAGATAGAAATTTTTTTGTAACCCTTTAAAATGACAGATTAGACCCAGAGGTCTGGGATGTCTTGTATCCAGGCTAGTGAAAATGCCAGTAGACATTCCTCCACTGCGAGTGGGGGCACCCCTTAATTGTGAGAGGGCTTTTGGGTAGGCTTGATGTATCTAGTGGGCCAGGCAGGGGCGTAACGATAGGGGTTGCAGGGGTTGCAATTGCAACCGGGCCCCATGGTCCAGGGGGCCCATGTGCCTCCCTTGTACACCTGAATAGGAGGGATGCCAGGGGTGGTATTTAGAGGACCCAATCTCCTCCATTTTCCTTTATCCAGTTTACTTGTCTTCTGCTGTTCCCAGGGCCCCTGTGTGCTTCCCTGGTCCCCCTGGGGCCTGCTGCAGAACTTGTGAAAGGGCCCCACTGCAGTACCGTAATAAAGGGACCCACAATAGAAGTAAAGGTCCCCAGCATCAGTGGGAAGAGGGAAGGGCCCTGGCCAGGGGTCAGGGGGCCCTTCATAATTTCTTGCACCGGGGCCCTGAAGGTTCTAGTTACGCCTCTGGGGCCAGGGCTTGTAAGTACTATGCCATGGCTTTGAAGTTGATGGCTGGGGAGAGTGACAGGGCCCATTTCGCTGAGAAGAAAGATTAGCTGTGGGAGTAGGAGACTTGGGCTTTTTCTGTCGAGGTAGGAGTACCTTTCCCTCCAATGAATTCCTTAATGAATTTATCAAGAGAATCCCCAAACAAGCGCTCCCCTTTGAAGGCATGCATAAGAGGGACCTCTTATAGGCAGGTTCAGCAGACCAAGCTTGTAACCACAAAATCCTGTGCATTTCATCCTCAGACAGGTTATGGGGCTTCAGCTCGGATTCATGAACAGAGTCAGAGGAGTGAGAGGCATTGTAGACAGACATAATGGCAGAAATAAAAAACAAACATGAGAGGGGCCTCCATCTAGGTGTTGGGATTTATTAATAGAAGGTATAAAAGACAATAAAAATGCACTCACTAGATAAAAGTGGATCAAGGTTTGTCATAAACCCATATAGATGTCTATAGGATCACCTTGAGGCTGCAGAGCTATCATGGTTTATATAGTCAGTGCATTTTTATTGTCTTTTATACTTTTTTTAATAAATCGCTACACCTAGATGGAGGCCCCCTCTTGTGTTTGTTTTTTATATGTGCATTAGGATCTCAAGACTTTATCTGAGAGGAGTTGCATCCACTTTACCTGGTGTTCCTTACCACTTTCCTGGCCCTCTTATGTGCACTGTTAAATGATGGTTGGGTTCCAGTCGGTGCAATAGCTTATTCATTTATAATTGCAGAAATGTCTGGCTTTTGTTAGATAGGCCATGCTATGTGCACCTGAGAGGAAGCTCATGTCAGAGGAGGGAAGTGGTGGTATAATAAGACAATGTCCTGGGAAAAGGTAACTGAGGAGCCTTTTGAGTTTCCTGTGAGTCATTGGCAGAACATGTGTTAGTTGACCCATTTGTCAGCTCCCTCACATCTGTGATCCACCATTGCAACAGTAAGGGGGTCCCCACTGGGGTACTCACAGAATGGATGCAGAAGGAATGGAGTTATTTTTTTTTGTCTGGAATGCAGAAGCCACTATAACCCAGCATTTCTTGGGTGAGTCTTTGCATCAGAAGGCAGCAGGAAGTGCAGCAAATGTGGTGTGCATGTTTTACCCCCCAAATTAGCAATGAATGCAAAACTAATAGCTGAAGGCATTAGAGACAAGCGTAATGAGGAGTAGCACAATAAAGTGAATGACTTCCCACTTCTGTGCCAATGCATGGACTTGTATACTAAGCACTGCAGTTTGTGTATAGCCAGGAATGATCCAAGTTACAGGGAAACACTGTCTTACCTTGTCCTAGCCACTCCAATAGGGCTTCAGGCTTTGCCCATCAGGGTGGACATAGCCTTGTAGGGGTCTTCAGGGTCTAGGAACCATAGGAATGGACCACAGCCCTGGACCTTTATAGCACCCAGTGGCAAAGGTTCTCCAAAGGAAAAAAAAACTGGAGTCTCAGGGAGTAAAGAAAGGTTATGTAAGCATACACTAGGGAGGGCCCTAACAATGTTTTTGCTAGCATTCAAACACCTGATGGTAGCCTGCATATAACCCATGGTCTATGGCTACAAGCCCTGTGTCCTGCACTGTACAATTAATTACTTCACCCCGGAAGGATTTCCAACTGTAGGACCATAGCAGTTTTTGCGATTCGGCACTGCGTCGCTTTAGCGGTCGTGCGGCGTTGTACCCAAACAAAATTTACGTCCTTTTTTCCCACAAATAGAGCTTTCTTTTGGTGGTATTTGGTCACCTCTGCGTCATTTCTGATCACCGTTATAAACAAAAAAAAGAGCGACAATTTTGTGAAAAAAAAAACAATATTTCTTTGCTAAAATACAAATCCAAAAAATATATAAAAAAACAAATTTATTCATCCGTTTTGACCGATTTATATATATATTTTTTTAGTAATTGCGGCGATCTGCAATTTTTAAGGGGACTTTGATATTGGGGCGGACATGTTGAACATTTTTGACACTTTTTTTGGGACCAATGACATTTATACAGCGATCAGAAATGTAAATATCCACTGATTACTGTATATATGTCATTGGCAGTGAAGGGGTTAACCTGCAGGGGGAGATCTAGGGGTTAACTGTGTTCCCTAGGCGTGTTCTAACTGCGAGGGGGCTGGGATACCTTGGGCATAAGAGATCTATCTGATCCCAGTGACAGGGATCAGTAGATCTCTTATGCCCCCACTGACAGAATGGGGAACTGTTGCTGTGTTTACATCGGCGGTTCCCCATTCTTTCCCTCTGGCAGCTCATTGCATCTCACCAGCAGACATCGGGTCCACCTGAGCCGCGGACACACGCCTAGCCCCCTAGCTGCCAGTCCGTAAATCCCCGCCTATTTACGCCAACGCGCGCTGTCTCCGTAAATAGGCAGTGCACGGTCGGCAAGTGGTTAAGATATGTTATTTAGTCTGGTAACAAAATAATTTAAAAAGTATATACAAACACTATATATCTCTTTACGTGAACCTGTGCCAGCTTCATGCATCTAGTAATATGCAGGAAAATAAAAAATATAAGCTACAGCACATGGTGAGATGTTTGACAAACACAGGTTCACTTCATTATTCACATCTTTATATATAATTACTTTTAAAGCAAACCATGCCATTCCTTTTGCTAGACTATCTAACATTAACTGCATAAAGGCTGCTGTAAGCCCTTTATTGTTTCCCCTTTCATAACACAGCTCTGTAGCAATCCCTAGTAGATCTCAACTGTGAAAACGCTGTCCCTTATGGACTGGCACATATACAACCTAGTACTGTAGAGTATTGCCAAATCAACAAAGATATTGTACATGATGTCACCTGCTAATTTAGAATTCTTGAATGGGTACTGTGACAGGAATCCAAGAAAAACTATGGGTTGTGTCCAGGATGTGAGATATATTTGTCCCAGGTTTATGCTGTACATTGATTGCTTTTGTGCTGTGTAGTGAGCCTGTTTGGGCTCAATGAGTGTTAACAAGCTCAGGTGTAACAGATAAAGCACTCAAGGCTTTATAAAACTCCCAGGTTGCTTCAACAAGGAGCTCCACCCTGGAACCCGATCTCTGTATCATGGCAGACTGGGGAGCAGCAATACCTCTGAATGGTGAGATTAAGTTTGTGTAACTAAGCTCCTTTATTTATTTCTGCGTGCCAAGTGTCTGGGCAGCAGTAGGCTGTAGTAGAACATTTAGTCAGGTTCCTGTGTCTTTGTAGTTAGACGCCAAAAGTGGCATGGGTTTATTTTCTGTTTTGTTTTATTTGACCTGTTTTGATGTCTGCACTTTGTAACCACAGACTTGTAAATAAACCACAGTTTTTGCTTTCACGATCCTGCTGCCTGTCCATGCCTACTTCACTGTGCTGTGAACCATCCCGGGGGTCCTGCACACCCTGCTACTGAGCTAATCCCTTACCTTACTGATGCACAGTTGTGTCTGACTTAGTACTTTTGAGTTATGCTGGCCATACACCATCATATTTTTCCTTCAGCCAAAGGGCTAAAAGAAAAAAATCTGACACATTCCCCCACCCTCAATAACAGGGTAGATGGATAAATCTTACACTACAACTATTGTCCTCTAAACAGCCACTGTAATTCACTAGATGCAACTGCTTTTGGTGAACAATTTTCAGCCTGGTTTCTATAATTTTTTAAATTGAAGAATGTTGGACAGAAGAGGGTCAACAGTGCCACCCACTAAGCAAATTTCGTCAGGCTCATCTGAACCCAGCTAACATGCAAACAGTGTATGGCCAACGTAACAGATCTGGAAGAGGCATGCTAAAAATGAGTGTCAGTGAATAGTCAGAATTTCTTATCTGTATACTTGTTCTAGTTGAATAACTCAGATTGCATCAGCATGACCGCTTGGAAACTAGCATTCACAAAAAGGAAGTATAGCAGAATGTATGGCCAGCCTTAGGTAAGATATCGACAGTAATGATCAGCTTGGTTGTGCTCAAACTATCAGCCAGACCCACATGTGCAAGCCTGCTGGGAAGCAGTCAACTGTACATGCCAATCATCTGCAGCCAGGGTATTCCCTGCACCGCAGCTGCAAGTATACAGGCAGTCCCCGGGTTACAAACAAGATTGGTTCTGTAGGTTTGTTCTTAAAGAGAATGTAAACTTCCATCTTTAAATTTTACCTATAGGTAAGCCTATAATAAGGCTTACCTATAGGTAGTGTAAATATCTCCTAAACATAAACTGTTTAGGAGATATTTACTGTACATGAAGCCAGTGACGTCACTGGCGCATGCACTCTGAAGGAACGTCTGCCCGTGCCGTTTATTTAGAGCCCTGTGCCGCGACCGGCGGCTACCGCATGCATTTACGGACGTGACGTCATTGCGGCTCTGGCCAGTCACAGAGCGGGCGTTCGCGAAAGCAGGAGCAAGACACGTGAAGATGGATGCTGTCTCCAGCGACGGCATTGCATCACTGGAAGGCATTGTTTTGATGTAAGTTTCACAGAATGTGCTAGTATGTGATGCGATGCATACTAGCACATTATGCCTTGCAGGCTAGAAAAAAACAAACAAAACGCGCAGCGGTATACAACCGCTTTAAGTTTAAATTGTATGTAAGTTGGAACAGGTACAGCCAAATACAGGTATAGCTCCTGCCAAAAAAAAAGAATTTTTATATTTTTGGATAGCATAGAGATGGGTTAACATATGAGTTGTATGTAAGTCGGGTGTTTGTAACTCTGGGACTGCCTGTACAAGGGACATGTATATGTGCTTCTGTGGGGCAGAGAATGCCCTGGCCATAGATAACTTGCCCATACTTGTCACAGGTTCCTGGTGGGCTCACATACATGGTTTGCATCCTGGTCTAAACATGCCTGAGCTCATCATAGATCAGCATTGTTTTTAATGAGTTGGTCCAATCAGACAAAAAGCAGCAAAGCCTGATCTTTACAAAACACAGCAGAGCCTACAAATATAATATGCAAACATGAGTGCCCCGTGTACTCATGCAGAGGCAAGGTGTTTTAAATATTAAATCTTATTAAAATGATAAAAGCATTATCCTATTAGACATAGATTATTTCTTGACTTCATTTACATGCTTAACTTAAAAATATTAAGACTACATATTTTGTTTTATACATGTCCATTTCAAAAAACAATGCTATGTAAAGGAAATAGGTCAACATCAAAACACAGCATGTAACAGCTTACTAATTAGATAAGTAACACTTTCAAAGTACTGTTATTTTACATAGCAAAATTCACTGTGGCCTATTTTGAAAATGATCGAAAATGTCCATAGTATGTGACAAGGCCACTGACTACTTGACAGCGGGAGCATGAATCATAGCTGTAAAAGTGATAGCTCTAAAGCTAGCTAAAAGATAGAAGCACTTTGTAGTACTTTTAGAGTTTTTTGGCAGCTACTGACTAGTTGGTATCTGCATAGATGTATGCACATCCCCAATTATCAAACAAAAATAGTGCAGTGCAACTAGCAACAATGAATCAATATAAGGAAACGAAATTACAGGAAATTAAATAAGAAAATTGTATAGTGTATGGCCAGCCTAAGTGCTGCACTGCGGGAAGGGGAGGGGATATACCTGCTTTTTCTATACTCCAGAACAGGGCCGGTGCTACCACTAGGCAAACTAGGCAGCCACCTAGGGCGCACTGCTGCCTAGGGGTGCCAGTCGCTGCTTTCCCTTCACGTCTGCATGCTCTGCAGGCTGCAGCATGTAACTAACTTTCAGGCAGCTGCTCTGTCAGAGCGGTAGTGTAATTAGAGGCACAGAGCTAGAGGAAGCAGAGCCAATGCTTACTGTATAGCGCCACCTCCTGTCACATGGGCAGGGG
Organism: Glandirana rugosa; assembly: GCA_018402905.1. Lineage (NCBI taxonomy): Eukaryota > Metazoa > Chordata > Amphibia > Anura > Ranidae > Glandirana > Glandirana rugosa. The sequence goes on from BLSH010440387.1 coordinate 355,874, forward strand.
AAAGGGGGTGGGGTCAGGAGTGGGGCCAAAGGGGCGGCAAAGTGAGGTTTCCCCTAGGGTGTCAAAAATCCTTGCACAAGCCCTGCTCTAAAAGTAAGCATATTTTAGGTATTGCAACCACCTTTTTTCTTCACAAAGCAGGTACTGATTAAACACCCTGTAGTGCCCGCAATTCAGAACTTACCTCACTTTGGTAGTTTAAATTCAGGAACCGGTTTAACTTTAAAGGGAAAATGTGATGGTTTTCCAAGTATTTTTTATGCATTATGTTCAAGAAAAAAAATGGTAATTTTTTAAAATTCAGATTTACCAGGCATACTAGTATCGGCAAACTGGCTTACTACAATGTTTTGACTAGAACAACAGTATAACAGATTAAATAAATAGTTTAGAGGAGGGAAAAACCTGCCAATCCCAGTTAGTGCTGAGCTTTCGTCTAAAAAGCATTGCAAGCTTTACAAACATAGTAACATAAATCCACCTTGTATTAAACATTTATTTGTAAAATAAAGATTGTAAACTGCTATTTTATATACAAGAAAACCTTAAAAAAAAGTAAGAGTTGGATTTTAATGAGAAAAGTCTTAGAAAGTGTAAACATGCATTCAGAACCTTTGCCCTTTGCTTATTTTTATTAAATAATCTGATACTGTTCCTAATGCAATGCCCTTCACAATACTAAAACTAAAAATATCACAATACAGTCTGAAGATGTTACAAATTGGTGAAAGATCAGAATGTGTCGCTGTCTTACCTGTCAAAATCCCCATTGCACAAAGCTCTGACTGGAATTTTAAAAGCCTGCCAGACTGGGTTTAATGTGTTCTTCACTACCTCTGTCTTGTGGCAAATTGTAAAGCTGAAAAACATAATCATTGGAATTAAACGTCAAGTGTCAAATGTTAACAATAGCCCTCTTAGTATAAAAAATGCGTCTTGTTAAAACTGTTCAATTTTTATATATGGTAGTATTCCTTGGAAATACATGAAATGATTGATATGTTGTCTTTACAGTTATCTAAAATACATATTCCACAGGATCTGAAGAAGTTTATTTTAGGTCATTTTCAGGATATGTTTTATGTGAGACTTTAAGGGTAGAACCAGAGCCTATATCAACCCAGGGCCGTCTTTAAGGCAGGGCAAAAGGGGCAGCTGCCCTGGGCCCCATCATTCTTGTGGGGCCCAAAGCAGCTGCCCCATACTTGCCAACTAACCCAGATCAAATTCCGTTGTCCCTTGAAGTTTTAATCCCATGCTGTGTCCCGATATCTCAGTGTGAAGTTTTGTTACTAATGCTGCCCAGCTCTGCCCTATTGCCGTGTACAGATGACTCACCTGCAGACCCTGTGTTTACATGTAAATAACCTGCATTAATATGTAAATAGCCACGGCCCACAGCATTTATATGTAAATAAAGGCGGCATTCATATGTATATCATGCCCCCTAAATGTCATATCCACCATCACTTCTGCTGAATGCTGCCCCCTTACATTGGTGGCCAGTGTAAATCCCTCCTTACATTGGTGGTTACTGTAAATGCTCCTATTCCATTAGTGGTCAGTGTAGATCCCCATTACATTGGTGGTCAGTGTAAATCCCCATTACATTGATGGTCAGTGTAGAATCCACCACTATATACTTGCCAAAGATTTCCTGCTTTGCTCTACATGATTCAGAATTTGCCACATTGTACTGCCTCCTAACTAATGCCACCCCCCACCACTGATCCAATTACCCGCCCCCCCCCCCCATCCCCAACATTGCCACTGATCCCAGGAGTCCTAGGAGCCCTAGGAGTTTTCTGTCTATTGATGGGTCCCCTCACCTCCCCAGTCCATGGTGCGCAGGCACCGAGGAGATGATGTGCTGCAACCTTTAGCAACCAATTAGTGAGCTGTAATGATGTGCACTAACCTCTTGCAACCAATCATTGTGCGGTAAGGGTATGCAGTAACCTCTAGCAACCAATCAGTGAGCAGTAATAATTTGCAGTGATCTCTAGCAACCAATTAGTGAGTGGTAAGGATGTCCAGTAACCTCTAGCAACCAATCAGTGAGCAGAAGTCATGTGCTATAGCCTCTAGCAAATAATCAGCAAGCCATAATGTGTGATGTAATGTCTAGCAACCAGTCTGTGAGCAGTAACGATAAACTGTAACCTCTAGCAACCAATCAGAAGCACTGCCTGATCTGATTCAGTAAACTGCTATTTTTGTACGTCTCAGAGCAGGTGGAGAACGAAATTGCATGGAAGGGGGGCCCAGGAAAATGTTTGCCCAGGGTCCAATCAGTATTAAAGATGGCCCTGTAACTAAGAACTAAAAATAATAATTATAAATAATAAAAAAATAATAAATTAAATTTTTTCAAGTCATCTTCCAGGACGGCTTACAGAGAGGCTCCTCCCACCTAACAGGAAACACATGATCCACATTATAAAAAGACTGCTCACCAGTAGTACCTCAGTATATGTGTTTCCTCCGGCCTGACAAGAACTCTAAAGAAGTTTGTTATTTTTATGGCCTTCGTGCCAGGTGGCAGGGGCCTCCCGGCTACAGCATCCCAGAAACAGGGGCAGTGAACCTGGGGGTGCATGTGGCTTGGGCTTGTTCAGGCTGCCCTGGAAAAGGAGCCTTGAACTTTTACTCCAGGAGACCCCCCTCTCTCCAAGGGAGTCCGGTCAACAGCGGTGCCTGTAGTTCAGGTACACTGGTAGTGTGCGATTTTGACTCCGTGAGTCAGTCCGGGGGACAGTGCGGTCTAGTGGTGTCCTGATGCTTGCAGGGCGGCCATGTTATTGGTAGCAAACACTGACCTAGTGGCTGGGGCTGCAAGCTCCATGCACTGTCCCAAGAAGAGGCGTCTGATCCACAGCGCCAGACCGGGATCCGCACTACTTGACCTTTCAGGGCTACAGAGAAGATGGT
>BLSH010440387.1:376773-399663 GCA_018402905.1 Glandirana rugosa
TCTCGAAGAGGGTACACTTTCTGAACATCTTGTCCCCCCCTATTTATCTGCACCCTATAGGTGGTACATACACAATAACTAGAGGAGTAGACTAGGACCCGGTAGTTCGGAAGACCTCTCGACCCTTCCACTTGACTCAGTTAGTCAAGGTCTTCTCAACTTTACATTTCAATAACTCATACACGTAAGATGGAGGAATCTATACTCCTATTTTCTTTACTTAATGTTTAATAACTGTTCCACCATGATACAAGTTTCAATGTATTCTAACTGAGTCTCAGGAGAGGTAATACAACCGCCCGGACGCCCCCACTCCCCTGTGTACCAGTATATACCACCAGTACAAGGGACTGGCTTGATGGCCCAGGATCAGATGAGGAGATCAATAACACATACATGGTGGATATCCCACGTCTATTTATCCCCCCCTGTTCTACAAGTCTTTCACATGGGAGAAGCTCTTGTACTGAATGAAGGGGTTTTGGAAGACTCCCCATGAAGTGCTAGAGTTGTCTATATCTCCAAACATCCCATGGAGAGGTACCATACCGGTTTCGTAATTCCGCTAATGATGCAAGAGTGTTCCTGGTCAGGACATCTCTCAGTCTCAAACAATCAAAACTGTCCCTTGCAGGTACATCCTATTGTCCTTCCCTGGAGGGAAATAATTTGTGCCCGACAGGGGCATTAGGGGGCTGTTGTTTTGCCAGTTCATACTTTTAAGTAATCTGTCCCAGGCTCTAAAAGTCTCTGATGTAACTGAAGCTAAATCTTTAGCGAGTCCTCTATATTGCCTTGGTAACCAGACACTCTGCCCCAGGCTTGAGTTGCTTACATTTCCCTCCAGTTGTACCCACTTTTTCTGGGAGGCACCATGAACCCAATCGATTATCCTCCGCAGGACTGCTGCTTCATGGTACCTTCCAAAATCTGGAAGGGACACGCCAACCGATGCCCTTGGTCTTACCAGAATCTTATATGCTATACATGAGCCTCTATATTTCCAGATAAATATCCTAATCAGTTGTCTGAGAGTCTTAAAGTATGACCCCGATATAGATATCGCAAGGGTTTGAAAAATATACAGAGCTTTCGGGAGGGTTAACATTTTAACCCCATTAATCCTGCTGAACCAGGACAGCCTGTTGGCAGGATATCCCTTCAAATCCTGTTTAATTCTATTGAGTAATGGCAGATAGTTGTCTTGGTACAGGTCTAATTCTGATACCGACAGAAATATACCCAAATATTTCAAACCCCTCCTCTTCCACACAAAGGGGTACAGAGATCTAAGATCCCTACACTCTGCTGCGGGAACATAGATGTTCAAACTTTCGGTCTTCCCTACATTTACTTTTAAGTTAGAAATTTCCCCTTACCTCTCCAATTCTGCAAGAATGTTAGCGAGCGACTGTAGAGGGTTATAGTTACGTACATCATAATGTTGTACACAAACACCTTATGTTTTTTTCCAGCTATCTCCAGACCCTCTATTTCAGAATTTGCTTGTATAGTGCTAACAGGGGTTCTATAGAGAGAACAAAAAGTAAAGGGTAGAGGGGACAGCCCTGACGTGTTCCATTGTATAATGTATAAGGTTCTGACAGTGTCCCATTTACCCATACCTGAGCCGTTGGACAAGAGTACAATGCCTTTACCCATCCGCACATGTGTGGGCCTTAACCAACACAGTGCAGAGTCGAAAGCATATACTTTCAGTTCAACTGATCAAATGCTTTCTCAGATTCAACTGAAAGAAAAAGTACTGATTTCTTCCCTTTTTTAGCTCCATGCATTAAAAGGATTGTTCTAATTACATTATCTCTCACTTCCCTTCCTGGTACAAAACCCATCTGATCATTATCTATTCAAAAGGGCATGAAGGGCTTTAGCCTCTCGGCCAGTATCCTCACATAAATTTTTATATCTTCATTAATCAAGGATATTGGCTTGAAGCTAGAACAAACCGTTGGATCCTTCCCTTCTTTTACCAGGAGTGATATATATGCCCCCAATGCTTCCTTACAAATCTCCATATCTTTCCCAATATCATTGTTATTAACTACAATTAACATTTGCTATAACAATCTTGTTAGGCTTGGTTCACACTGGGGCCACTTGTCAGGCGACTTAGTCACCTGACAAGTAGCACTCCATTCAGTGCAATGGAACCATTCTAATCGGAGCGATTCAAGTCTTTTTTTTATAAATATGGCTAAATACAAACAGCGATATAAGAAAATCAATTTTAATTGATTTAAATCAGAGATGATCACAAAAGGAATGACAGGTTACTGCCTTTTTAGAGTGTACTTCGCTTTATTAAAGCTCAGTTGTTCTACTATAAAAAAAAAAACTGCCAATTTCTCACACATGCTTACAAGCCTATAAGGAAGAGAACTATATAAAAAGTATAATACTCTATAAAACAATAAACATTATTTTTTATTTTGTATGTCTGCTTTAAATAGATTTAACTTGAAATATTTTATATCATTGCTCTTTGTGCTGCATTTTTTAAAAAGCCTGACAGACCCTTACTAAATAAGGCAGACAGCAATGTGCAAAGACAAGCTACATATATGAACGAAACAGAATTTTTTTTATGTCTGGTTGCTCAAATTTAATTATAAAAGAACTCAAGTTTCAACTGTTTTTGAGCAATTTGCCTCTGGTGCTTGGTGGAGAAAAATTCTCCCTTTTCCCTCCCTACTGTGTACCTATGCATTTTCATTAAAGGGCATTTCAGCAGGCACATTCCCTGTTTTTAAGACCTGTTGAATGTCTACAACTGGCTACACACTAGTAAAATGTTCTTCAAAATGTTTCATTTTATGAACGTTTGTTTGATTTTCTAATCATTAGTTGGGTCAAATCAGGATTTGTTTTTTTACTGTACTGCTGTAATGATGAAAAAATTCCAACCAGCAGGATGAAAATTTTTTCTCAAATGACCACCTTTTTAGCAGTGTATGCGGTTTTTGTTCAAGAAAGTCTATTCATCCCAAAATCGAATGCTGAAAAATTTCGAACAGCATTCCTCAACTTCTTGAATCTGAGAATCTACTAGTGTATGAGCAGCTTTAGACTACATTTGATAAAGGCTGCTGGGTGTGTAATTGCTGGGTGTGTAATTACCATGTCTTGTGTAGCTCGCACAAATTCTATAATCAGCTTCATCTGGATAAGAATGAGCTACTGCAAAACCCACCCATTATGCATACTGACTCCCACCTAGGACTCAGAAACTGCAGCGAACCATGAATTGTAAGTGTAAATGCAGGGTTTCTTGCACTGCAGTGAGTAGACCAACTTGCTGTGTTCTTATTGCATTAGGTGGTAATATATGCAGTATTATCCACTTTCACCGGAGCAGTAAGGAATGACAAAGAGGCGCACAGACCTGTGTCTTTGCAGTATAATCTGGACTGCAAACACATGTAACACATAACATGTGGCTTACCATCTTCTACTATTCACATTTAGGTAAAGCTGTATGTATTAGCTAGATAGGCATGATGTCTGCTAAGTGTTAATCACTGTTCAGTGGGCATTACTGCAGGTTTACTTTGTGCACAGCCATTATATACAAGCACTAGGAAAATGCAAATGAAATAGAAGTTACTTACTCGGCAATTGTTCAGCTCTTCAGCAGTGACAATGATGGTTCCACAGTTCTTTCCTGGAATACCTCTATTTAAAATGAAGAATAAAAAAAAACAAGTTAATGAATGCATCCCTTCACCAAAACCTTAGTTTTATGAATATTCACAAACCATTAGCAAAGTCCTAAAGTTGATCTTTAAGCTGGCCATACATCGACTGAAATTCAGCCAGTTCAGCAGGGACCGGGTCGAATCTCAAACTATACATGACCACTACAGCTGAACAGAAGTTGATCTACCAAGCAACTTCTGTTCAACCACCTGATGGACAAAAGCCACTTGATCAGCACTGCAGGCAATAGTCTGCAGCACTGATATGAGTATTCTGACAGTGGGGGAAGTCTCCCTGCTGTCAGAATACAATAGAGCAGCAAGGAAGATTTCCCCATCCACCTTGAAAATGTGGATGGGAGAATCGGTTCAGTTTTTTTTGTGCAGCGCACTGACTAAACAAAAAAACTGAACCATGTACGGCCAAGCCTTAGTGTTAACTGCTTCCCATCCAGCCACTGTATACAGTATAAACGGCCAGACGGGAAAATAGTTGTTCTTTAAATGGGCTTGTTTCTCCTCCAGCACCTCTGTATCTTCCACTGATTAGATGCCCTGGTATGGCCCCTTTAAATGGTATCCTCAGCAAGAAGTGTTCTCCTCTCTGCCCTCCTTCAGCATATGGTATTACATCATAGTGCTTTACCTCAAACACATTCTTTATTCAAAACCCATTAAAACACAATATATAGTGCTCTCAAATGCACCCACAAGAGTATATATAAAAATGCCGGTATTCCATCTTTCAAAATCAGTACCACATTTCCTGCATGGGCGTATCATGGGGTTGACATCATCCAAGGCTCCGCCCCATGTGTTTTTGTTACCAGGACATGTTACTTCATCATAAGGGGGAATCTGATTGGACGATTCCATCTTCTCCTTTATAGCCCCGATTATGGGGCCATTTTTTGGAGACCTAACAACTGTGTATACTTGGTCGTCACTCTTTACAATGCTGGGAACCAAATGCCATTATATTTCACATTCCGCCATTTTATTATAGACAGGCTGCATTTATATTCTCGATCTCTATATATACACTCCATCTACTCTCTCTACAATACTGAGCACATACTAATATACTTACCATTCTACTGTGTTATTGTAGACAGGCTGTGTTTAAATTCTCAGTCTCTATTATTATCACTACACCTTTACTTTCCCTCATAAATCCTATGTACCTTATTGCAAAATACACTTAAAATATCCATAAAATTAAACATTAAAATTAAATGCTCATACTCTACATAGAATCTTAAAAACTGTCCAAATACCTTATACATTTATAGCAAACACTTTAATATGGATCTCCCAATAAATAATAAGATGTATATATTCTATATACTATACAGTTATAAATATAGATATAAATCAATTAAAAATCATAATAAAAACTCAAATAAATATATTCAGAATCATTAATAAAACAGTTTAAATCAAAGTCTATATTCTGACCATAAGAGTATAAGATTTTTAAATTCATGCACCCACCTGGATTCCATTCCACTTAACTCTCTAATCCTATTACTCCATCTCCGGGATTTTTTGTACTTCTTCCTTTGAAAGTATCATATAATGTGAGTGTGGTTTTAATGGGTTTTGAAGAAAGAATGTGTTTGTGAAGTAAAGCACTAAGGAATTTTTGTTTTTTTCTGTAATACTATATGCTGGAGGAGAGAAGAGGACACTTTTGCTGAAGATACCATTTAAAGGGACCATACCAGTGCATCTGATCAATAGAGGCTACAAAGATGCAGGAGGTGAAAGGATCCCATTTAAAGAAGACACAAGGGCGTAATGACCTTTCATTATATGGGGGCCATATTGTTAAGGTGAGAGCACATCTGGGGCTGGAAAAAAGTTTAGCTGCGGACCATAAGATCACATATTCACGTGTATGTATGTAAAAAAGATGACACAATATAGACTGTATATGATGGACAATTGCTTTATTTATTTTGATTTGTGATTTAAATATTTGGTTGGTGATAGCGCTACACCAGATTTATGTTTTTTTTTAGTCAATAAAGGGTACCACTTAAAGCATAAGGCAAAATGTGTGTACATGCACATTTTTTAAATTTAAAGTTTAAAGGATGCTGGTCTGGAGCTTTTGAATACAACATATTGGTTACAGGATGTATTTTACCTATATCTATCGGTTCTAACCAGCTGGTCATAGACCTAATTTATAACCCCGCTACAATAGTCCCTAAAGGGCAGAATATATATTGGGCACACCACATTATTAATTACTTTTCCAAAGAACTCTTTGCACTCTGGTGTTTGGTAGTGATTAATGCTTAGTATAACTTTTGCCATACTTTGAGTGCTGTGACTATAAGAGCTGAGGCTCTTGAAGACAGAAGCTGTACTACTGTTTATCTGCCTCTCCCCTCTCCTTTTTGTTTCATAGTTGGTAAGGTTGAATAAAGACAGCTGCCTATCTAGAGGGTTCACAAAATATAAAGCAGTTTGTGAATGGACAAAGAGAAGAGGGGAATAAACAACAGTGTAGCTTCTGTGTATGAGAGTCACAGCTCTCACCGTTAAAATACCAAAAGTATAGCGCAAGCTAAACTATTTGATATGAAAACTGAAAATAATAAACAGTGCAGTGAGCTGACTATTTGTTACACAGCACATTTTACCAAAACCATTTTGCCTGGATTTCTGCTTAAACCTCACACTCTTTTCATTGGCCAATTAAACAAGCTCACTCATGCAGCATTTTTAAAGTAACCCTAATATTAAGAAACGTGCAATCTCAGATGGACAGTTAATTAAATCCCTATAGAATTTTTAAAATGCAAAACCAAATTTCTTTCAAGCATTAAAACCGGATCACAAATGCTAAATAGTGACATATAATATGGTATAATTTGGCATTGGTGTTGAAAGATGAAAATATAGTTTCATATTTTTGTTATTCATACTATCTTAACTGGTGCCAGTAAAAATGACAATAGTGGCTGTTGACTGCAGTGAGATCTATTTTGAGTCAGCACTTGTCACTTGGAAATGTAGACAACAGGAAAAAAGTGCCTTTCTATGGCAAAACGGTAAATGACAGATACAGCACTAAGCAGTGACCTGGAACTGATTTTCTTGAAAGATGGACTACCATAGAATGTACTCATATTCCACTAAATGTTTTGATAAAAAGAAAGAGTCACATACACAATCATACTACTTTTACAAAGGAATAAAAATACCTAGTACATAAACCTTCCTAACGTGCTTATTGCAATTATTTTATCATTACAGGTACTGCATTATGCTTATATTCTTCCTTACATTTGAACTAGCTTTGGTGCAAACAATAAGAAACCTTTCCAGTATACATTTTCTTAGGGTGCAAGAAAACAGCAAAACCTAAAAATGAAGTCTTATTGGTGTAAAATGACAATGGAACAGACAGTTTCTTCTATATGCACAACGATTCATACAGAAGTGTAGAAACTGTTTAGTATTGTTCAGCCAAGGTACTGCAAAAATTATCAATACTGAACGTAACTAAGGCATAGACGGGTTTGTATTTCACAGCTTCCTCTACAAGAGCTATGTAAAAGAAGAAAATTATTCAAATGATTCAAGTTACCAGAGTTAGCTTCCTCCTTTAGGGTCTGACAGGGAGTGTCATAGCACAAGTTATATTGTTATCCTCCTTAGTGCCATACTGAGATCCACAGATTACGTATAACCAAGGAATTATCTTTGTGCAGTGTGTTCTATCGTCTTTTAAAAGTTCAAACAAAAAGCACTTTTAGGTGTTTTGGTAACTGTGGTGGCAGCACATACATATAGTAAGCGTGATCAAGTAGGTACTTCACGTGAATGGCTCTATAGAATTTAATTAAAGTAAATACTATTCTGTTTGGATTAACATTTACAGCTTGTTTATCAATTATAAATCTGCATGGAAAGCAAATGTATAGACTGACAATAGCCCAATGGAACACAAATACACTATGTTACCAAAAGTATTGGGACACCTGCCGTTACACCCATATGAACTTTAATGGCATCCCAGTCTTAATCCATAGGGCTAAATATTGCGTTGGCCCACCCTTTGCAGCTATAACAGCTTCAACTGTTCTGGGAAGGCTTTCCACAAGGTTTAGGAGTGTGTGTATGGGGATATTTGACCATTCTTCCAGAAGCACATTTGTGAGGTCCATAAAGACATGGATGAGCAAGTTTGGGGTGGAGGAACTTAACTGGCCTGCACAGAGTCCTGACCTCAACCCAATAGGAAAACTTTGGGATTTATTAGAGCACAGACTGTGAGCCAGGTCTTCTCTTCAACATCAGTGCCTGACCTCACAAATCCGCTTCTGGAAGAATGGTCAAACATTTCCATAGACACACTCCTACAAATGGTTGATAGAATTCCCAGAAGAGTTGAAGCTGTTATAGCTGTAAAGGGTGGGCCGACTCAATATTGAACCCTACAGACTAAGACTGGGATGCCATTAAAGTACATGCGGGCCTGAAGGCAGGCGTCCCAATTCTTTTGGTAATATAGTGTATGTCCTCAGCACCATTAAAGCCCTATTTTTATCTAACTGCACGCACTCCCTGTTTATCTGCAAAATAAATCTCTCTAAAACAAACAACAAAAAAAGTAGCAGAAAACTGTAGTATGGTATTCCATATAAAAAATAGATTCTAGAACTAATAATTATAAATATAATTAGCAGAGTAACAGTTTAAAAGTGAACAGGTGCTCTGCTCCCCCACAACCGCATATAGTAATCTCACCCTATACTCTGGCTGCTTAGAGGGAAGACAAATACCCAGTACTTCAGAGTATGTAATTCACGTAACTCTTTCCTCTTCCATCCACTATGCAATGTTTGGTGGCTGAGAAACCAATTGCCAGAACAGAGAAAGGGAATCCCTAGCTCCATGCTATCTTCAAACAGAGTGACTTGGAGCTTACACTGGAACTCTTCTCTTCAAGGGAAGATAAGTAAAATTGGGTGGAGGGCTGGCATTTAGGGGAACTTGTTGCTTTGGGCAAGAAACAGACAAACTAATTGCTTCTGAGCATGTAAAAGTAATAATATATATCAATTTGAGTGACAAGACCTACATGTTGTGAATAATTTGCTGAGCAAGCATGTAGCCTATATCCATTCAAATTGAGAGATAATGTGGGAATAAGAAAATAAAGGGGATTGATTCTTCTCTATTGCAGTAGACAAGAGGGGCCCATCCCTCCAGAATCCATCCATGGTGTGGAGCACTACAACATATTAATTGACCTTCAAACACAGTGTGCAAATGTGGACAATATACACATCAGAAAATAGGAAGTTTCTTTTGAAACTGGAAATTACCTTTAAACTGCCTGATAGGACTGACAGAATAGATTTTCTGCAATGGATCATGTATAATATATCATTATATTCTAATTATTAGATTTCATTCAAGGAAAATATTCTGTTCTTTTATACTTGCAAGAACCGCAAATTCAGTTAAAAGATTAGATTCACCCATGAAGAACCCTTCATCGATTTAACTAGTGATTCCTCTAATTATGCCAATTTTTAGATGTCCATCTAGATTTCACTATATTCTTTCAGATTAAAACTGCAGTGTACATTCAGTTATTGTATAATTTAATAAAAAAAAGTTAGCATCAAAATGTTTTTATAGACATACGTATGTAAATTAGACACTGCCAAAACTGATAATTAAAATATTTTCTTCAAAAACAAGAAAACATGGTGAAATGATGCAGGTGTTGTCAGTTTTGGGCAAGATTAAGGCTTTTATCTATAAGGAAACATGAAAACGACAAAATCAAGATATGCAAAAAATCAATATCTCATTTAGAAAATTGTTCTCTTTCCAATCTGAAAAGGCTTGTTTATCTGTTATGCTAAGCTGTGGTGAAAAATAGCAAATTCAATAAATGCCACAACATTTCCTAGTAACACTTTCTTTTTTAGAAGTGCAAAAAAAAAAACCTGTATTATATTGCAAGTCCTCTCTGTACATTGCAAATGAGTAGTAATGTGCTGAACAGGTCTCTGCTCGAAACATGTAAAAAGTTCAGACTCTATTAAAGTCTATGGGACCCGAACTTGATAAAATCAAAAGTCCCAATTTTGAAGGTTTATACGCAAGTTATTGGACATAAAAAAGGTATGGGGGCCCGGCTATGTATCAATGCAAAAACTTATTTTTAAAAAAGATCAAGTGAAACAATACAAATGAAAAAATATTTAAATACACAGTAGTAACTGGGGGTCCCCTTAGTCTGCCTGTAAAGTGTTGCATCGGTACCGTGTATATAACCTGCTGCAGCAAAACGAACATAAAGAAAAAAAAAAGACATTTAAATTGCCAGCAACACAATACCATTGCCGGCAATACAAAAATGTAAAAATAAAAAAAGTTGTGAGGGTCCCCCCAATCCATACCAAGCCCTTTGGGTCTGGTATGGATTTTAACCACTTCAACCACGTGAATTTTTTGTGATTCGGCACTGCGCCGCTTTAACTGACAATTGCGCGGTCGTGCGATGTTGTACCCAAACTAAATTTACGTTCTTTTTTCCCCACAAATAGAGCTTTATTTTGGTGGTATTTGATCACCTCTGTGTCATTTCTGATCACCGCTATAAACAAAAAAAGAGCGACAATTTTGCAAAAAAACAATATTTCTTACTTTTTGCTAAAATACAAATCCAAAAAATATATATATATAAAAAAAAATGGATTCATCGGTTTTGGCCTATTTATATTCTTCCTCATATTTTTGGTAAAAAAAAAAAATCGCAATCGGCGTTTATTGATCGGTTTGCGCAAAAGTTGCCGCATTTATAAACCATGAGAATTAATTTCTGGCGTTTTTACAACTTTTTTTTTGTACTGGTAATGGCAGTGATTTGCGATTTTTGTCGGGACTGCGATATTGGGGCAGACATGTCGGACATTTTTGACAATTTGTTTGTACCAATGACATTTATACAATGTCCACTGATTACTGTATAAATGTCATTGGCAGTGAAGGGGTTAACCTGGGGGGCGCTCTAGGGGTTAATTGTGTTCCCTGGGCATGTTCCAACTGTGAGGGGGCTGGGCTGTCAGGAGCATGAGAGACCTAACTGATCCCAGGGATCAGTAGATATCTGTCATGCTGCCTGACAGCGCAGGGAACCACCGTGTTTACATCAACTGTTCCCCGTTTTTCAGCTGTGGCCAGCAATCGCGGCTCACCGGCGGAAATAGGGTCCACTCGAGCAGCGGGCACACTCCTGCAGAGTGTGGCGGGCATGAGAGCGTGCCGCCAGCGGTGCGCTCCCGCTCGCTAGCCGTGCATGCGTGAGACGCCGTTTATAGATGGCGATTTGCGCAAGAGCGCCGCTCTGCAGCAGTAAATGTACGTGAGCTGGACAGGAAACGGTTAAAGGGAACCCCACACCAAAATCCATACCAGACCCTTATCTGAGCATGCAGCCTGACAGGTCGGGAGGGGGGGCAAGTGAGTGCCCCCTCCTTAACCATACCAGGCCACATGCTCTGAACATGGGGGGGTGCTACCAACAACCCTGGGCTATGGTGTGGGGGTCTGCGGACATGGGGCTTATCGGAATCTGGAAGCCCCCTTTAACAAGGGGGCGCCCAGATTCCAGCCACCCCCTATGTGAATGAGTATGGGGTACATAGCACCCCTACCCATTCACCAAAAAAAGTGTCAAAAAGAAATAAAAACACACAAAAAGTTTTTGACAATTGCATTATTAAAGATAAAAAACAATGTCCCCCAATAGAGGACATTGTAGAGCCATTGTTAATCATGACGCCGTTTGCCTGCTCCGCCCACCTGACAGTGCGTAAACAGGTAAGGGGTGGAGCCACCTGGCAATGTCACCTGGTGGCACTGCCCAGTGTGATGTCACTGATCAGTGCATGCTGGGTCAGTGACGTTGCATAGGTGGCGGGGCCACCAGGTGACATTGCCAGGTGGTCCCGTCCCTTACCTATTTAAGAACTGTCAAATGGCAGAGCAGGCAGTCGACAGGTAGCAGAGCTTTTTTTTTTTTTTTCAGGTCCACCAGTGGCAGCGGGCGTTGTAATTGAGGATGGATCTACATCGGGGGACATTTTTTTCTTAATAAAGAAATTGTGTGTGTATTTATTTATTTTTGGCGCTTTTTTTTGGTGAATAAGTAGGGGTACAGTGTACCCCATACTCATTCACATGGGGGGGCGGATCTGGGGCTCCCTTGAAGTGTGTTTCTAGATCCTGAAAAGCCCCCTGCCCGCAGACCCCCACAACCACAGCCCAGGTTTGAGTTGTGGGGCAGAGCCCCCACCCCAAAGCATCGCCCCATGATGAGGGCATGTGGCCTGGTATGGTTCGGGGGGCTCGCTTTTTAATTCTGGTGTGGGGTTCCCCTTAAAATCCATACCAGACCCAAAGGGCCCGGTATGGATTGGGGGGACCACACACCATTTTTTCACATTTTTCTATTGCCAGCAATGTTTTTTTTTTTTCATTCACCTGTCATCGGGGAAGCCCGTTGATAGCTGTTGACTCATCCATTGTTAAGGATGCAGCCGCCGGCTACCCGGCCCGCTCCTCAACAACCAACTATTCACTGTGCCCTGATTGGGCAATGCTTTGCCCAATCAAGGCTTAGAATGCAGTGTGCAGTGCATTATGGGGCACTCGGCGGGTGAACAGCATGCCAAGCACCCCACTGAACAGGAGTACGGGCGATGTTTGGGCCGAACTTATGCTCGGTCCGAAACGCTCGTCCAACACTATTAATGATGGTTTTTGAATCAAATATTTCTAACATTTTAAATAATCAGGAGGAGCGCTTTAAGGGATCCAAGAAGAAAAATGCATTGTACAAACTGGGCCATCCAAAGGACACATGAGGGCATAGGAAAAATGGGTCTGACCAATAAAGTGGGTGTCAATTCAGGGTGTATGACTTGTAATTTCACACCTTTCCCCCCTATGCCCTGCCTTGTTTCAGAAATTATAAGGCCTTGGCATATACTGTAGAGAAATTGGGAGTAAAATGAGTTTTGTTGTTGGTGTCAATAAAATAAATCCCATCATCATTGTCAGTGTGAGTAAAATATGCCTAATTGTTGGCTCCTGTGGGAGTAAAAATAATCTCAATGGTAGAAAGTATGTTACTTTGTTGGCAGTAAAATAAGCTCCATAATTGGTATGTTGCTCACACAGACACCAACCATGGCATTCATTTTAACCCACTGACATCAATGATAGGGTTTATTTTAATTGCACTGACACCATTTTTGGTGTCAGTTGGAACAAAATAAACCCCACACTGGTGTCAGTGGATACAAGAATATGTCCTATGTGTGCACTTGTGTTCAGTGATTAGCTACCTGGTCACATAATCCCACACGTCTGCTAAGCCTCTCTTCTTTCTTTTGGCAGAGCCATGCTGCCACTGTTGGGCAGAAGATCACTATGCCTGACAGTTCCAGCATAACAACAGTGTCAGGTGAGGGAAAGCAGAGAATGTTTCAGCACTCAGTACCCTGGTGCCACTTTTAACAGTATTTCGGATCCTGTAGGATGTAGACACCGCAGAGAAGTGTCTAAAATCCAGGTGCTGTCCTGTAGGAATCAGTACACTTGGCAAACATGGTCAGCTATGTGGGAAATTATCATTTCATGAATGACACTTACTTATAAAATAATAAAGGAGGTAAAAGTATTAGAAAAGTAGCAGCTTAATGCTGGTGGCATAGGCTCTTAGCACAGAAAATCTTCTACATCTGTCTCTTCAGCACTGCCTGGAGCACTTATGCCATTTCTCTGGTTCTTGGCATTTGAAAACATACATGCCCCTGCCCCTATACCACAATACAAAGCCCAGGAATTGTCATGTGAATTAGCATGGTACTTTAACAGGCATATTGTTTGGAGTGATGCCAGGGTAACAAATCCGGAGATAGATACTGAAAGATGACTGATTTTTATCAGTGCAATCCATCATGTAAAAGAGCACTACTGGTACCACCCCCCCCCCCCCCCCAATACCCTGCACAGAAGCACACTATTAGTGCTAGTACCAGCACAGCCCAGTACCCTGTACAGAAGAATTATTGGTACTGGCAGAGCCCAGTATCTTGTAAGGAGCACTAATTGTACCAGCTAAACCTAATACCTTGCAAAAGAGCACTACTCATTTTGGCACAGTCTGGTACTCTGCAACCGAGCACTACAAGTACCAGCACAACCTAGAACTGTAAACAGGAGCACTACTTGCACCAGAATAGTAGTTTTGTATCTTTTTCTTTCTCATCTCATCTAAAGGAACAGGTTTAATTACCATCAGAGATGTAAAACAAGCCAAGGGAGGTGCATACACTAGTATGATTTCCTACAGGGCGGTGCACAGATCAAAAACATCAGGAAAACTACAAATGAGAATGGGAAGGAGGTGGCAGCTAGGCTGAAATAGCTTGCCCAGGGGCATGTGAAGGAGGCAGCACATATTTGAGTAAATGTTACAACCCAACCTGTGAATTACATTTCCCCCATGATGACATATTCCCTATGAAACGGACAGTCCTGGATCATTCTGATACACCTGAACGGGCTCCTGAGGATACAGGGAGTGCAATAACCCCTTCAGATATCTCTAAACAACTGCAAAGTGTGAAAGAGAGTAGTTGAGATTTTAATTGCAATAGAAGAATGTGCCTTCTCTATTTCGTGGATTAAAAAAAAAGCAAATATTGTAGATGCAATTGGAGAGAAAATTGCTTTTTATACAAAAATTATAAAAATAAAAAAAAAATTGGAAAAGAATATGGGTTCAGCATCATCTCAAGCAAAAGTTGAATGCTAATACTAATAAAAATGGATGACAATGAAAAAAAGATTGAGTGAGAATAACATTAGAATTGATGGAGCTATGGAAAAGGTTGAAGGTGATAATATATTGAATACATTGAGAGATGTCTGTGTTGTTCCAACCTGCGTTCCCCCCTTTTATCTGGGGGAATGAAAAGATCAATCATGGCCAGATTAATTAATTAGGATAGCTATAGCATTCTGCAAAGAACACTCTGCCTTAAGGATATTACAAATAAAGGTGTAAAGATATCCCTATTTTTTTTTTATAAACTCTTTATTTATTTAAACCATAAGAGGGCCAGGTAAACATTCAATCACGAGTCATATGACAAAGTCATTCCGCATAACAGAGAAATGGAACATATCATAGGACACAGAGCAAAGTGTTGTAGACTAATGCAGTGCAAAGAAAATCCTACAGGGTATAAAATAAGATGAGGTAAGGTCTTCCCTGTCCTGGTCCATATTTTTAAATTTAAAGGGAGGGAGGAAAGCATAGAATGAAGGAACATTGTGAGGGGATATGGGCGGATAGGGGAAAAAAAGGGGGGGGGCTTCTCTCTCTACTAAGTAAGGCTTTATGCTCCTGTCCCATATCCAAGTCTGAGAGTCCGAAGCTAGAGAATTTATAGATAGAATCCAGGGTGTCAACCTTCACATTTTCTGCAGGAGTGCAAAAATGTTCCAGGGAATTAAACCGCATTTGCAAAAGCTAAAAGTGTCATATGCGGTTTTACTCTGCTGGGCTAAGGACTATTGCTACAGGAGGAAATCCCTATTTTGATATACCAGCTAATGCAACTTCATTGACTAATTAGAATTAGAAATTTTGTATGAAATCATTGGCTGGAAAAATATTGCACCTGGTGTTACTAGAAGACATTGGGGTTGATTTACTAAAGGCAAATAGGATGTGCACATTGCAAGTGTAGTTGCGGTCTTTTCCCCAGAGCTCAGTGAATGTGCCGAAGCGCTTCTGATTCCCATCATCCAATCATGTGCAAGCAAAAATGTGGTTTCCTTTTTTTTATTTTCCTTGCAGCCGACTGGGTTTTTTTTTTACAAAGTGAAGCATCACCACATTCACTAAGATCTGGGGAAAATGAGTGCAACTACACTTGCAAAGTGCCTGATCTATGTGCATTTTTGTAAATCAGCCCCATGGTTTCTATTCTTTTTTTATTTTATTTTCAGGACTTGAGGGTACAGAATGTGTAGAGCAGCCTTTCTCAACATTTACAACACCAAGAAACCCTTGAACAAATTCTTTGGTCTTGGGGAACCCCTGCTAAAAATTAAAAATCTACAACTCATGATAAATTAGTGTGATATTCAAAAGGAAGAATGCTCCTTACACTTGTGGTCATTGGGAAGAATTACCCCCTTACAGATAGTTAAAAAGATCAATGACGTCTTTGGGAATTTATCTGAGGGATTGCTCAAGGAACCCCTAGCAACCACTGGAGGAACCCTGGGGTTACACGGAACCATAGTTGAGAAACCCTGGTGTAGAGTATATATAAGCTGTCTACTCTATTAGAGGGACTAAATCACTAATTCAGAGTTTTTCTATTTAAGTGTTAGTGTTTATTGTCCCTTTTTTTTTGCTTGTCAGATACAGAGAGGTATCTACAAAGGTCTAATTATACTCAGGGTACACATTGCTTCTATTCTTCACTTTTATTCAATTGTATTCAGAAAAGGGTTCAATTCAAAAGGTAAATATGTATTTATACATGATTCACTGCTTTGCACTGAGTTTTGAATTGGTAATATTTATATTCCCACACCAAATTCTAGTGAAGTGATAAAACTTTCTAATAATTTTTTCAGATAAGCATAATGAGTCTCTTACTGTAGTATTAGACTTTAAAAACCTTATAATGTCTGAAATGGATAGACATCCTCCTCAGTGTGGCAGTCTCCTTGTCTCTCTCTTCTTTTGTCAAGTAGAGAAAAAAAAATGTGCCTCTCTCAAATAGATACTTCTTTGTGGTATAGATATATTTATCACTTAGCACTCTTAAAATGATAGCACAGATTCATAAGATTGTAATATATCAATGTATATGCCTCTAAAAGCGAATACTCAGATGAAGTAACTATTCAGAAATGATAACACTGCCAGTTTTTACTCTAAGGATATAGATTACTTAGATTCACCTTTTACTTTGGAAGAGCTAAAAAGAGCATTGGAAACACTTTCTAAAATAAGACCCTTTACAGCAGGGCTCGACAAAACCCAGGCACCAGGTCAAAATTGCGGCTGGATATTGCTTCCTGGCGCCTGGTCTACACCGCAGCAGCTGGGACGTGGCCCCCCCCCGCCGATGCATGCGCTTCGGCCGGGCTGGCAAAAATTGAGGCCGTGCCTTTGCGGCCTGCTGGAGCAAGATGCTCCTTTCTGTGAACCGGCGCCCTCTGGTGGACAGTGCTGTGATGAGCACGGCTCGCTCACTGCCTGTCCACTGCCGATATTATCTTCCCAGTTTGACAGCTGGGGTTGAGGCTGCGGGTTTGATCAACGTCCCCTTCCTTACATCTGTGCTGCATGTTCGTGCCACCTGTCAGTGCCATCTCAGTTCTGCTTGTCAGTGCCACTTGTAGGTGCTACATCATCTGTGCTGCCTGTCAGTGCCATCTCAGTGCCATGTCAGTGCTGCCTGTCAGTGCCACCTCAGTGCTGCCTGTCAGTGCCACCTGTCAGTGCCATCTCAATGTTGCCTATCAGTGCCACCTGTCAGTGCCCATCAGTGCCACTTCAGTGCTGCCTGTCAGTGCCCATCAGTGCCATCTCAGTGCTGCCCTTCGTGCCACCTCAGTGCTGCCTCATAAGTGCAGCCCATCAGTGCCACATCATCAGTGCCCATTAGTGCAGCCTATCAGCACACATCAGTGAAGGAGAAAAATAAAGTATTTCCAAAATCTTATAACAAGCAAAAAAAAGTTTATTTTTGTTTTTTTTTAAATATTAGGTCTTTTTTCACTTTTCATCAGGCGTGAGCAATTCTTATTGCCCGACGCCCCAGACATGCAGTTCTGGGCACTGGGCAGTTGATTAAAAAAATTGGCTGCTAACTTTTTCAGCTGGCTCCTAGATTCTTTTTTTTCAAATATCTTTATTTAGAGTTTTACATGTCAATAAAAAAGCAATAATAACGGTTACATAGAACTTTTGACAGTCAAGATGTATAAACTTGAGCAGCTGAGCTGACATCACGTACAAGGGGCATATCAATTCCAAGTAATATTTAGCACAAGTACCAAATGTGTGGCTGCTCAACAGCGCAACTGGGTTTGGTGATGTAGTGAAGGATCCGCGGCCGTGGGGCCGAAAGGGTCCCACCGACACGGATCACGGTCGTCTATACTGGTCTAACCCAAATATATATAGCAAAAATAGGTTATAAACAGAGTATAGGGGAGAGAAGGAAATCAGAAACAGAGGGTGGGGGGGGCCGGGGCCGGGTACGGACTAGTCCCGGAAATTAGTTACGGCCGGTCAGGGACCACAGGAGCTCTAGTCACAGCACTGGCTTGGCCTGCATCTGACAATAAATACACATTCCATTGAGACCAAGTCTTAGTATACAATTCCTGTTTGTGCTGCGCCGACAAGGTCAAGTTCTCCATTCTGTTTATTTCTTCCACTTTGTTTATCCATAGCGCTAGCGTTGGAGGGTCTGTGTGTTTCCACTTTAGAGGCACACAGGCTCTAGCCACGTTCACTAGATGAAGCACCAGCGACTTTTTGTACCTCCTAGTGGAAATCTTGGAGACATGGAGGAGAAAGAAGGCAGGGTCAGCTGGGATTTCATATTCAGTAAATTTTTGTATAGTGGAGCGAATGTCACTCCAGTATGTGAGCAATTTAGGGCATGGCCAAAAAATGTGGAGGATTGTTCCCTTATCCCCTCCACATCTCCAACACAGGTCGGTTGTGTTTGGGAAGAATTTGCTTAGGCGTGCAGGAGTCAGGTACCACCTGGTTAGAATTTTATAATTACACTCCTGTATTCTAGTGCATATGGAGGATTTCAATGCGAGGTAAATTATGTTCTGTCACTGTGTCTCAGTGAAGGTGCAGTTTAGGTCTTGTTCCCATTTTCTAATACCCGTCAAGGGAGGTTGGTCAGGGGGGTTGTTGAGCAAGGAGTAGGTTTTAGACAGTGCATGTGGCAAAGGTCCTGTTTCTGAGCATAGGATTTCAAACTCTGTCATTTGTCTACCATAATTCTGCAGGTTCGGGAGAGAATGAAGAAAATGGTGTATTTTGATTGCGCTCCAGAATGGGAGGGCATATGGTCCCGTCTTGTCACTCAGGGTTGCAATTGAGGGCCATCCTCCCGTATTTACAAAGAAGGAGGCTCTACCATCTGTGTGTTGGCACAAGTTGGCTCCTAGATTCTAAGCAAATTTGTCAAGCCCTGCTTTACAGTACATCCATCTCTTGAGCTCAGTGTATCACCAGCCAACTAATAGCTAAATGTTAACAAACCAAGTGATTGCTGTAATACATACCATTATAAATCCTGACCCAACAAGTCACAAGTTTGTTTTTAGGTGATACAATGTGATAACTATAATTTCTAACTTTGGTCAATTGTCAGGATTATCAATAATTTGGGGTACGTCTGTATTGCTATCTGCTAATGAACTGAAATCCCATTTACCCAGCTTTTCCACATTTATTTTGATTTGAAATATTTAGAATTGATATCTTCTATAAATCCTCACATATACACTGTATTAAATTTGGATCCACTTATTCTTAAAATCTGGGCACAGTACAATTTGTGGTGTAATTGTCTATGAATTCAGAGCCAATCTGAAAAACATGATCTGGATGCTTCAATTATTGAAGTATATGTACTTTATAATTAACTGGTGTAGATTGCAAAGAAAACCTTTACAATAATTGATAGTTTTTTTAACAACCTCGTGTCCGCGCCATAGCCGAATGACGGCTCTAAAATGCCAGGAGACCGTCAATAGACGTCCTCCCCTTCGGTTCGCGCTGGGTGCGCTCCCGCCGGCGCTGGTGGTGTGCGCGCCGCTGCGCGCCGTGTGAGCGTGCCCGCGGGTCGGGCGGACCCGATGTCCGCCGGAGACCCGCAATCTCCTCACACAGAGCCGGAACGGGGAACCACCGACGTAAACACGGCAGTTCCCCGTTCTGTGAGGGGGGGCATGCCAGATCTACTGATCCCTGTCACTGGGATCAGTTAGATCTGTCATGCCCCTGCCAACCCCGCCCCCCCCACAGTTAGAACACGCCCAGGGAACATAGTTAACCCCTTCACTGTTCACTGCCAATGACATTTATACGGTAATCAGTGGGCATTTAAATTTCCGATCACTGTATAAATGTCATTGGTCCCAAAAAAGTGTCAGAAACTTCCAACATGTCCGCTCCTATATCGCAGTCCCAATAAAAATAGCAGCTCGCCACCATTACCAGTAAAAAAATAAAAATAAATAAAAACGCCATTAACCAATGTCCATAGTTTGTAGGCGCTATAACTTTTGCGCAAACCAATCAATATACACTGATTGCGATTTTTTTAACCAAAAACATGTAGAAGAATATATATCGGTCTAAACTGATGAATACATTTTTTTTTTACATTTTTGGACATTTATTATAGCAAAAAGTAAAAAATATTGCTTTTTTATTAAAATTTTCGCTCTTTATTCATTTATAGCTCAAAAAAGAAAAATCGCAGAGGTGATCAAATGCCACCAAAAGAAAGCTCTATTTGTGGGACAAAAAGGACGCCAATTTTGTTTGGGTACAACATCGCACGACCGCACAATTGTCATTCAAATAGTGACAGAGCTGAAATCTGAAAATTGGTCCGGGCAGGAGGGGGGATTTAAGTGCCCAGTAAGGAAGTGGTTAAAGTTGTTATATGGAGGAAAAATTTTACTAGATGCTAAAATATTAAAGTGATAAGATATTGGAAAGATTATGTTCCATATACTAACACTGTTTTTAAACAAATCTTGCCTGTAATCAATATACAGTTGTGCTTATAAGTTTACATACCCTGGCAGAATTTATGATTTCTTGGCCATTTTTCAGAGAATATGAATAACACAAAAACATTTTTTACTCATGGTTAGTGTTTGGCTGAAGTCATTTATTATCAATCAACTGTGTTTACTCTTTTTAAATCATAATAACAGAAACTACCTAAATGACGCTGATCAAAAGTTTACATACCCTGGCGATTTTGGCCTCATAACATGCACACAAGTTGACACAAAGGGGTTTGAATGGCTATTAAAGGTAACCATCCTCACCTGTGATCTATTTGCTTGTAATTAGTGTGTGTGTATAAAAGGTCAATGAGTTTCTGGACTCCTGACAGACCCTTGCACCTTTCATCCAGTGCTGCACTGACGTTTCTGGATTCTGAGTTATGAGGAAAGCAAAAGAATTGGCAAAGGATCTGCAGGAAAAGGTAGCTGAATTGTATAAAACAGGAAAGGGATATAAAAAGATATCCAAGGAATTGAGAATGCCAATCAGCAGTGTTCAAACTCTAACTCACTATTGTGATAATAAATACGCCGATACTCCTATCCTATGGTCCGTTATGTGCCTTATTTAAAGTCCCAAACTTTTTTCTGATCATGTACCCGGGATTGAGGTGCATCCTATATGCACTTCATCTAAAGTCCCACCCATCTATTGATGGAACCCAGGGCTGGAGACCCATTTTATATGTGTTCATATACAGTCCTATCTATATACAATTATCAGGGATGGAGGCATATGACAGGCAGATGTTCTCTTTTTCTATGCATCTGGTACCTATGGAGGTTGTATGTCTTATGGGCCATACTCATGCCCTGAGATGTAATAATCATGTGTATCTTACTGTGTTTTCTGAATTGACTTGGTCACTGTCTCTGGTTGCCCGCATCGCTGGCACCGTGCGGCTTGCCCCGCGGGCCACTCTGGGTGTCTGCAACCTGCGATGCATACTGGGCGCCCTCCTCCTCTCTCTTCCCATATACTCTTATGGAGTTGGGATTTGGGGGATGGGGCGGGCTGCCCACTGTGCATTGGCGCCACGCCCGACGCTCACGTATGATGTCATTTTGGCGTCAGCATGTGTGCGCCAAGTCCATCTTTGGCTATTCCACGTGGGGAGGAAATTAGCGCCACAGGGGGGCAGCCATTGCCATCCACATTGTGACACTCCTTCCCTATCGGAACGCCCACGTGACGCTGGTTGGGTCCCGCGTGCACCCTGAATGCAGTCATGACTATATACAATTCTCTATATGTGAATAACTTTATCTAACCTTATATCTTGATTGGTACCATGCACTCTACGTGGAACCTATATGCTGGCAACTGGCATGAGTGGCCTATTAATGTTTACATCTGTACATATATGAAATGTATTTCAGTCTGTATATATATATGAATTTCTATACGTTTACTATCTTGCACTATGGTTACTATTGTGATAATAAATACGCCTATACTCCTATCCTATGGTCTGTCATGTGCCTCATTTAAAGTCCCAAACTTTTTTCTTTTTACTATGTACCCAGGATGGAGGTGCATCCTATATGCATCTCATCTAAAGTCCCATCCATCTATTGATGGAACCCAGGGCTGGAGACCGATTTTATATGTGTTCATATCCAGTCCTATCTATATACGGTCAGGCAGACCAACTAAAATTTCAGCCACAACTGCCAGGAAAATTACTACGCAGATGCCACAAAGTGTCCTGCTTACAGTACGCCAAACAGCACAGATACAAGCCTCAAACCTTTTGGCACAAAGTCATTTGGAGTGAAGAGACCAAAATTTAGCTTTTTGGCCACAGCCATAAATGTTACATTTGGAGAGGAGTCAACAAGGCCTGTGAAACACGGAGGTGGATTGCTGATGTTTTGGGGATGTGTGAGCTACAAAGGCACAGGGAATTTGGTCAAAACTGGTGGCAAGATGAGAGTAGTATGTTATCAAAAAATACTAGTGGAACATTTGCATTCATCAGCCAGGAAGCTGCGCATGGGACGTACATTCCAACATGACAATGATCCAACACACAAGGCCAAGTCTACCTGTCATTGGCTACAGCAGAATAAAGTGAAGGTTCTGGAGTGGCTATCTCAGTCTCCTGTCCTCAATATCATTGAACCACTCTGGGAAGATCTCAAACGTGCAGTCCATGCAAGAAAGCCCAAGAATTTCCAGGAACAGGAGGCTTTTTGCCATCTGAGAAGATAAAGAGCCTCATCCACAAATACCACAAAATACTTCAAGCTGTCA
>BLSH010440387.1:399673-417404 GCA_018402905.1 Glandirana rugosa
CTCGAGTACAAATTGAGACTTGACCATTCGACATTTACACAAATTTCGAAGCGGATACCCCTAAAAACCCATGACATCTCGCAGAGGTAAAGTACCTACACGGATTAAAATTTAGAACTGTACAAACCATAGAGAAATGAAACGTTGTAGTAGAAAATATAAAATGGATTTTTTAACCCATAACATAACACAATTACTTTTACGTAAATTCACATAAAAAAACACTTTTAAACACAAACTATTTCCCAACACGTTAATAGTGCACAGTATTTTTTAATTTATTTTTGTTGGTGATAAGATAAAAGGTTTCGTAGACCTACGGGGTTTTATGTATATGTCAACACGAGTATTCAAATGTATGGGACCGTCTTAAATACTAAAGAACCGGTAAAAAGTCTCTTATAAAATTAGGCACATCCATGAAATGGAGACGCTCTACAGTACCCAAAAATCCCCATAGGCGAAGCTTTAAACACATTTACAGCTTACCAGTTCAGAGTTAAACATGAGCTCTAATGCTAGAATTATTGCTCTCATTCTGATGTTTGCGGCAATACTTCACACACGTGGTGCAATCACCATTCAATCATATGCGTGCAGGATCTATGCGTGTGTTCGCATTTGCTTGTGAGCATGGAGGAACAGGGGTGCTTTAATTGTTTTTTATTTTATTGGGGTTTTTTTTTATCTAACTTTATTGCTATCACAGGGGATGAACAACTTCCCTTGTTATAGCATGGACAGTGACTGCTACTCTTTATTGTCCTCCAAAGCATCTGATCAAGCCAATATCAGTTTGATCAGATGCTCGCCTAGCTAGTCAAACAACAACCCAGAACCGGAAGTAACAAAATCCTTGGCGCTTTCAGGATCTTTTGTCACTGAAGAAGGGAGAAACTGATCTTTCTCCTTTTCCTCTGTCTGTAGCTGTCTCGACCATGTGTGGCAGTCTGGGGCTCCCTGGGAACGGCGGCGGGTGATGGCATGAGAAGCATCCTCCCCCTTCTAGGCCCTGCAAAAGTGATTGGGCAGCTGTAGACTGCTCGGATGACTTTTACAGTAAAGCTCATCACCAGCTGCAAATTTTAATTCCAGGATTTACTTAAAAACAAAAAAATCTAAATAAGCACAATTACTTATCTTCAGTGTGATGTGCCTCTTGTGCTTCTGTCTCTTGGTTCATTTGTAATCTTTCTTCCAGCCCCCACCCTGCCAACATAATCTTCTAATGCAATGGGGATTTTTAGAACTGAGGAGCTGTCATGGGCACTCATCAAGAGTGTCTGACTATGCCCGTCCTTTCTGCCGAACTTATCCATTAGCTGAAGACATAAAACAGCTTCTATAAATGAAACATGATCTATGAATGGAGGGAGCTGACCTTTCAATCATCCGTCTTTCCTCCATTCATAAATTGATTTGTATTTAGAAAAGCTGTAGTAAGGCTTCTATGAATGAAGGGGCTGAGCAGAAAGGATGGGCATAGTCAGGCACACTTGATGAATCCCTTTGACAGCTCTTCAATACTATTAATGCCTGCCACACTGAAAGATTGCATCTGCAGAGGTGGAGAGCATCAGGGGAAAAAGAATACTACTGAACTAGCAGATAAAACCACACAGGGCACATTAAACTGAATGTAAGTAATGTCTCTGGTGCTTATTTTGTATTTTTATTTAGGTATACTTAAGCTTTAAATAACTCATGAGATTTTAGTGCCTGGGTTCATATATACTTTATTAATGTATAATGGGTTTATTCAATAAAGGTGTACAAATAGCAATATGGATTGTCAAGTGTAGTATTCAACTACACTGTGAGCAAAAACACAGGTTGAACTGGATGGACTATAATCTTTATTCAACCTTACCAACTATGTAATCCAACGCTAGATCAGGAAAACAATTACATGTGGTTGCACATTGGCCCATTTAAACTACAGTACTTTGGACAAACTCCACTGTATACAAAAACTATGCAATGGAAAAGCTAAAACAGGCTGTCATCATCAATACTCCCTTTCATATGTGACAAGTACATCCAAATGCTTAGGCATTTAATAAAGAAACTGCTCTTAGACAGCATACTTCACGGCAAAACATAATAAAGTCTGTGCTTCTACTGGAAAGTAGCAGCAGATTTGTTTAAGCGCTAATTAGGTTTCCTACACATGGAGTTTGGGGATGATGCCAGGAAAAGCAGGTTAAACACACACAGATTCATTTCTATGACACATTACCGTCAGTCAGATACACTAAACTGTCAAGTAAAATAAGAAGGGTAGCTAACAGGATTGATGTCATTAGATTTTTAAAACAGTTCTTCACCCTGAAAGTGGACAGAGGAACCACAAAGGATCCAAACACATAGAATGCTCCAGAGAAATACCTAACCAAAAAACAACTGGTTTGAATTAACAATGATCTGTACTGTAAAATAAAGTTTTAACAAGTATGCCTCCCTCAGAATTACCTCTTCACTATGATAAATTCAGCTTCTAAGTTCTTTGTGTTTGTTATCCTCTGGTCTTATATTACACATAGCATCAGCAATTGTGCTTTGTGAATGGCCAGACAAGAAACCACAGAAGCTGATTTTAGCAAAGACATTTAGGTCCACAACAAAGATTTTAAAATGAAAATGAAGAGATCTGGCTCAGTGGTGGGAAGCTCCACCATTGCCCTAGTTGTATTAGATTACCCTGAACTTATACTTATACTTCATATGAAGAGATTTAGTGCTTCTTAATGGTGTTACCATCTGCCTCTACTAAGCACCATAAAAACAAAAAACATTCCTGTAATGCAGGGCTTGATGATTGGGCACCAAAAGCACGCCATTTCTGAATATCAACTATCCAAAAGGGATTACTGTAGTGATATTTAGTAATATGTGACACTAAACATTTGTGTGAACCTACTGCAGGTAGATTTCAATATCTTAATGAAGAACTAAAAACTGCATTTGCTTTTCCATTACCACAAAGATATTTCTGTCTAGATAAACCATATCCTTTAGTAAAAAAATATAATTATGCATTTGAATAAAAATCAATAGCCAAAAGCCTAATTTCACAAGAAACTGTGTAAAGAAAAAAGATTTACATACGTTACAGACTTCTCGAGATGACTTCCTTGAGATCCAACTATTTCACCCAAAGTGCAAAACATCTGACCAAGAAAGTCCTGTGGAAAATTAAGGAGATAAACATCAGTAGGGTACACAATTTACACTTCACACACTATTTAGCCCATTTCAGTAAATTCCAATACTGTTTGAAAAGTTGAGGCTAGAATATTGCACTCTGCAGAAAGAGTATACCACATGACTTAAACATGTATGTATTCAATTCTTGTTTGGTAAATTGATATTTCAATTAATTTGCTGGGGTACAAGTACAGAGTTCACTTTGTAAGGCATTGGTATATTGTACGTTATAGCCAACTAAGCTGTATTTTTGGTTGGCACTACATTTAATTTTCTCAGCCATATTCAATGAATCATCAGAGGCATGTGTAGTACTTCATAATATGATGGCCTTTTTTTTCTACTAATGCATTTTACATTTTTACAAATGCCATTTAAGAGATGGAAGGTTCTGGTAGCCTACATAACTAAAAGAAAATCTATTTTAAATACAGCATATGCTGATCCTTTTAGTAATACACACATACTAAACTTGTTTTTACTCAAATCTCTAATTCCATGAACCAAACATTTGGGAAAAAAAGTCTGGATATTCCAAACACATATTAAAGTCATAGTAAAGGTTCCTTTTTTAAAAAAACGAACAATGTTTTGCACATAGCAGCTCCATTCCTCCTCTCCTAGGGTCTCCTGCCGGCGCTCCTGGCTCCTCCTTCCTTGCTTGATCCTGAATCACACTGTGTGCACACAGTTCTGCTCAGCTTCAACCTGTTCCTTTGTCACTGAATTTGATTGACGGCAGCAGACACCAATAGCTCTCACTGATTCCAGTGAGCAGGCAGAGAGCAGTGCCACTGCTCTCAGGCACAGTGCTGGTTAGAGATCAGGCTCAGATAAATATGTAGCGGGGACAGGGTGGGGGAGCTGCAAATACAAGGTTTTTTACCCTAATGCAGGTAAGGTATGGGGGGGGGCTATCATCTGGAATAAAGGATAGCATGAATTGCTTTCCCAAAAGTAACTTAATAAAGATTTTGAATCCCAAGGTAATCAGTCTTTTGGCATCCTGGATCTCTTTGCCGATGCACTTTTCTTTTGGGTCTCAGCATTATTGCTTGATGGTCATCCCCGTAGTACATTTATGCAAATCCTTTAAATCCTATAAATCATATTAAATAAACCTTTTTGGGTGTTTTAAGATAAACAACAAACATACAGGCCATCTCATTGATCTGTCCTGTGGCCCAATAAGGTAACATTTTAGGACTGTGGCATTTTTAATTAGGTAAATCAGTTGCCAAGATGTTAAACTGTGAGTTGAAATTGTAATTAACAAATTAATCATAAAGCATGATAATATACTGAATGTAAACATTTAAAAATAACCCTAAACATTTTGCAAACTAAATATTTTCAGCAGTCACAAGAAAAATAAGAGGGTGCCAACCAGTTGTAAATCTACATATCAAGATAGCCACCCCTTTAAGTGCAGACATAACATTTATAAAATATATAACTAAATAGATGTAGACGCTCGCCTTGTGCGCATAACAAATGAACACTAAACAATCAAATATTCAAGATACTCAAAAAGCGCAATTCTTTACTTCACCGGCAGACACCTCCTACTGGTTAGACAGCGTGAACTGAACATTCTCTAACATCATTCACACTACTCACCCCTACATATGCTGCCTTATTTCACTGTTACTCTTGGCCGGCCACGTTTCTTTGGTTGCCCCTTCTTACTACTGTGCCTCCCTGATCTGTTTTATTGGTGTGTTGGCTGACCCATGTTCTATTGCATTCTGCTTTTCCTAACCATGGCACCCTGTAGTGCACCATATGTTTGGTTTTTAGTGCTCTGTTGGCCGTTTTATATGAGTTGTTGTAGGGCACCTACGGACTCCCCCCCCCCCCCCCCCCTCATGTTTATTTTGGTTTTGGGAAAAAAACTGCTTGTTGTGTCTATGTCAAGCTGGGTGGGGGGTTTTGAGAGCAAAGGTTTTGTACTTTTATACTGATACTATGTCGCTCAACTGTGTACCTGCTTTACCATACTGTCTAGACGTTTGCATGTATACTCTCATATTGCCAGGAACCATGAATCAGACCAAGACAGAAATGCAGTAAAAGCACACTTTTTAAAAAAAGGGAAAATTATATAAACAGAGTAAACGTGGTCAAAACAAAGCCAGGGTTCGCTAACCAGAGCAGATAGTCAGAGCAAGCCAGTGAAACAGGAGTCCAGAGATCAGCGAGGTCAAAAAAAGGGCATGCAAGGTCAGGAGCCAGGAGGAGAGTCAGCCGAACAGGGTCTTAAATCCCAGAACCAGAAGGGGACATCAAACAGGCTTTCACAGGAAACCACAGCAGAGATTTCTCCAGAGATATTGACCAGGTGTATGCGTCTGCGATCTGATCCAGGCAGTCTATATAGCAGCAGAGCTGGCTTAACGAGGCAGGATATGGTCATCAGGTGAGACAGAGTGGAAGGGGAGACTGGCAATTAACCCTCAGCTGAGCAGCTTGCTCTGAGAAGTGAGAGCTGAGCCCAGCTCTGACAGTACCCCCTCCTCAACGACCCCCCCCCCTCACGGGGCTACCAGGTTTGGGGGGAAAACGTCTATGAAAAGCACAGAGGAGGTCAGGAGCATGTACGTCCAAGGATGAGACCCAAGAATGCTCCTCCGGACCGTACCTTTTCCAATGAACCAGGTACTGTACGTGCCCACGGAATCTACGGGAGTCAATGATAGATAGTCATACTCTTCTTGGTTCTCAACCTGAACAGGATGAGGACATGGTACCGAGGTGGTGAAGCGGTTGCATACCAAAAGTTTTAACAAGGAGACATGGAATACGTTAGAAATTTGCATATTAGAAGGCAGGTCTAAAGCGTAAGCCACTGGGTTGATCTTGCGGAGAATACGGAAAGGTCCATGGTGCCAGCTTAAGTGAGGGAACACAGAGTCAGAGGTTGTGAGAAGACAGCCAGACCCTATCCCCAACTTGGTAAGAAGGCGCAGATAGAGGTCTGTGGCCAGCATGGTGTCTGTACCTCTCATTTGCACGTCGCAAAGACCCTTGGACCTGTACCCAAGTGAAACAAAGACCACAGAGATGCTCCTCCAACGCAGGAATGCTGAGGAACAAATGAGTCAGGCAACATGGCTGGTTGTAAACCATAATTCGCCATAAACTGAGACAATCTGTAAGCGATATTGACGGCACTATTGTGAGCAAACTATGCCCAAGGTAACAGGTCAGACCAGTTATGTTGGTCAGAAATATAGCAACGTAAAAACTGTTCCAAGAACTGGTTGGCTCGTTCTGCGGCCCCATTGGACTGAGTGATACGCAGAAAAGAAGGAAAGCTGACTTCACAACTGTGCACAAAAGGCTCGCCAAACCCTGGACACAAACTGGCTACCCCTGTCCAAGCCAATTACCTTGGGAAGCCCATGTAAGCAAAAGATCTCCTGAGCAAAAATGGATGCCAGTTCTTTGGATGTGGGCAACTTCTTAAGTGGAATACAATGTGACATTTTTAAGAATCGGTCAACCACCATAAGGATAACTGTGTTACCCTGAGAGTTGGGTAACTCCACAATAAAATCCATAGACAGGTGGGTCCAAGGCCGCTCTCCATTGGGTATGGGTTGTAGGAGGCCTACTGGAAGGTGTTGTGGTGTTTTGTTCTGGGCACACATAGAACATGCTGCTACAAAGGAGACAACATCAGCACGGAGACTCGGCCACCAGAACTGTTGGGAAATACGGTAATCCAAATGAGTTGATTCTTCCCTGGGTGGCCAGCAGCCTTGGGAGAATGTTAAGTCTGGAGCACAGCAGTACTAAGACTCTTCGGGACAAAGCAGTCCGGGAACATCAAATACCCTTGTAAAGGAGGCAACAAACTGAGTAACTCTGGACAAAAGGTTTTTGCGTCTCGCATAAAGGGTTTGCCCAGGCCAAGGCTCTGTAAGAAAGCAAAGAAATCACGAAGCCTACTTTGCTTCTGTCCATGGGGAACGCCTGGGGCAACATCTCAAAGTATATCCGAACCTGGTTGAGAAACCCTCTGCATTAAACTGGATCGCCCCCAAATCGCTGGGGAAGAGGAGCAGAACCAGACATACTCCTTATAAAGGTAATATTTGAGGCAGTTGCCTGCACAGAGCCTTGAGCATCAGCAGGAGCGGACTGCAACACCACTAGCCAGTAAACCACTAGCAGAACTCCTCAGGGTTTCCCATCTCCTTAAAGGTATTATAAATGGTACTTTAGAAGAGCGGGTATCTGCACGCAGACAACATGTTACTGTATCTTTCTGAACCTGCCCATAGTGTTCCAGCTGCTTTGGATATTATTTAACAGTTTGGGTATTATTTTGGGTTTAAAGTCAATTGGAAAAAATCCTGCATATTTTCCATGGATGTAGACCTACCCCTAAGCCTACCCCAATCCTGCCCATTACAGGTTGCACAGAACAATTATGCTTGACATTCTTGACCTCTGATTTGGGAGTCGATAACTAATTCTCACACAATATATTATTTCTATAGTATTTTAGAAACTGTAAAAACAAAGATTATCTTAAAACAGAAACGCACTTAAAAAGAAAAGATGAAGTAGCAGCGTGGATTACTTTTAAAGGCATGCTTTTATTTTCCAGAGGCAGAATCCATTTTCTTGCAATAAATACATATAAAATAAGTTATGCTCCTGGGAGTTCCTAGTTGGGTATACCTACGTATATAGTTACATAGTGTGGTGTTCAATGCATTTCTACACAAATGAAGGTCATACAAATGTATTTAACTGTATTTGCCATAATTGTTGCCAATGAATGGCTCAATGCCATATGTAAATACATTGACACATATAACAAAATATAAACAGTACACTTATAGTGTGTCTAATATTGTAGTTATTAGGCACATTATAATTGTATTTAAAATACATTTCCAGTAAAAAAAAAAACATCACAATTAGAAGCAATATGAGTAATGCTGGCTGTAAAAAAAATAGACAAGTACCATTCATGTCTACATAAGACCATATTCATTTCATAATCTAAGGTTATTGATTTCACCAATAAAATATCTGTATACAGCCAATTAATAGTGCAGCACCAACAGAAACATTACATCCATACAATGGGAAACACATTTAGTTAATAAACTGTGATTGCTTACACCAGACAACCTTTTCTGGTACAAAATGGTTATTTTACTTAAAATATAATCAAACAGGTCAAAGACGCAGAAAAAATAATCTACTGGCAATATTCCAAGGCTGAAGTGATTGGAGGAGACAACGCCGAGATGAAGCTTTTGTGGTGTCACACGACGGGGAAAGGTTAACTCTATCTAACCAAAGGGGTTTTCATACTTGATTTTTCTCTAATTCAATGTTACAACTGGATATTTCTACCCAGCCAGAAAAGAGATATATCTAATGACAGCATAGTCCATGTTACTGAGGATTATGGTGAAATGATGCCCATGCCTGCCCCCTCCATTTCTTCTAAGCAAAGAGCAAGGTTAAATGTCAGCTGCAGTTGAAACTTATAACAAACTACTTGTACCACAATGTGAACTTATAATAGTAATAAAACAGGAACATGTATAAAAAAAGCAAAACAAAGGAAATAAAACCAGATTTAAATGTCATCAGAAGGAAAATAAAAAAGAAATAATGCTATACATTAATTTAAAAGCACAGCATAGGATGTCAGGAATCATGCTAAAGTCTTATAATAATTATAGGATCCCATTTTATACTTCTAGATTTGTATCTGAAATGATTATAATTATACATTAATAATTAAGGAAATTCACTACTGTAGAATTGGCTTCCATTGTTTCTTGCTAGATACATGTTCTTGTGTGATAATGCTTACTGCACTTGTGCATGAGCACTGCTCTTTGAATATGACAATAGAGATATCTATCTTATTAAACTTGGCAGTTTGAGAATACGGCAGATATCATACATGTTGGTTATCCAAAATACTTTCCCTGCATTTTTTGTAAGTAATGATCTGTAACCCATGGTGATAACAGCAGAAAGACACATGGAGATCATTATTTATATTCAATACTTGTTAATCAAAAGAATCAATCAACCCTGAATCAGCCTGGAATCTGGCATCTTTCACTTTGAAAATTACAATGTAGTGAAATACAACGGAATCCCTTCACTAGATACCAGCACACCACATCCCATCAATTTGGTACTAAATGCATATTTGCAAATGAAGGATTTTTGAAGTATCAGTATGTTATATTCATTACAATCACGATCAATGATATAAAATCATACATCTTTACTTATAATGTTTATTTTAAAAGTGTTCTCCTTCAAAAAGGCTTTCAGAGAAGCCATTTTAATAAAAGAGGTAAAGGAACAGTTGTTACATTCACAGAGACAATACCCCCCTACACAAGCCACCATCCAGCTATTGCTATCTAATATTCTAGACCATCATAGCGTATACTAAAAGTTATTTTCAGATAGATGGTGGCTGTAGTTCAAGCACTGTAATGCATTTCACATTTGCTTCTTCAGACAAAAAAGGGAATAATTACATAAAATAGACATCACTAAATGGTGGACCGTGGGTCAGACTTGGACCAAGTGACAGTCCCATCTGAACCATAGTTGTGCCACTTAGCAGCCTGAATGTCCTCTCCTGGGTGTTTCCAAACATCCTCCCCCCACCTGCTAACAGTTAACAAATGGGTGAATGGTTGCTAGGCCATGAAAATTTGGACAGCTCCTGACATCCAGAAATGCTGCACCTCCCACCCACTGCCCTGCTGTGTAAATTGGAGCATGGAGGGGGGGTTGCTGTAAAGGGTGCTGAGGGCACTAACATGCAGGGAAGGCTGTGATGTTAAAGGAAATCATATTGTGAGGATGGAGGGTTGTGATATGAAGGGGACTCTGATGTATGGGGGGGGGGGGCGTGATGTAAACCATGATGTGAAGAGAGGACTGTGATGTAAGGAGGAAGGTGACTGTGATGTGAAAAGGACTGTGATGTAAGTGGGAATGTCAAGGGGGTATACGATGTGTAGGGCTGTGATATTTTAAATGGGGTGGGCTGTTATGTGAAGGGGAGACTATGGACACTGATGTAAAAGGGGGACTATAATGTGAAGGTGTCTGTGATATAAAGGAGGGACATTGACATAAAGGAGGGCATGATGAAAAGGGGGACACTGATGTAAAGAGGGGGACTGGGGTGTAAATAATGTAAGGGGGGGTCTGTGATCTATAGGGGAGTCTGTAATGTGAATGAGTTACTGAAAACACTGATGTAAAATGGTTCTATGATGTAAATGGGGAGGACTTTGATGTGAAGGGACAGTGATGGGGAGCTGTGCTATGAAGGGGAATGTGATGTAAGGGAACAGGTTGGGGGACTCTGATGTTTTAAATTGGGGGGACTGTTATTTGAAGGGAGACTGAAGGCACAGATGTAAAAGGGGGACTGTGATGAGAATGGATCTTTGATGTAAAGGGGGATGTGATATAAAGCGAGGGACAGAGGACACGGATGAAAGGGAGGGGAACTGTGATGTAAATAATGTAAAGGGTGGACCTGTGGTGTGAGGGGGGCTGTGATGTAAAGGGAAGGACTGAGGACACTGATGCAAATGGTGGTACTATGATGTAAATGAGGGCATGGGCTGTGATGTAAATTTATGTAAGGGCCAGCTGTGTTGTGAAGTGGTTCTGTAATCTGAAGGGGGGCATAGTTACATTGTTAGTCAGGTTGAAAAAAGGTACAAGTCCATTTGGTTCAACCAATAAATAAACAAAATTAAATAAAATCATACAATCCTATATACCCAATCCTATACCCACAGTTGATCCAGAGGAAGGCAAAAAACCTTAGCAAACCGTAATCCAATTTGCTCCAGCAAAGGAAAAAGTTCCTTCCTGATCCCCTGAGAGGCAATTGGAAATTCCCTGGATCAACTTTACCTATAAATGTTAGTACTCAGGCCTTTTTATAGCAATCTACTGAGCTGGCCAGAACCACCTCTGGAGAGAAACCTTTCCATATTTGGAGATGAAATCTATTTTCCTCTAGACGTAAAGAGTGCCCGCTAGTCCTCTGTGATGACCTTAAAGTGAATAACTGTCAGGAACCATGAATCAGACAAAGACAGAAGTGCAGTAAAATCACACTTTTTAATAAAAAGGTAAAATGTTATAAACAGAGTAAATATGGTGAAACCATAGCCAGGGTTCGGTAAGCAGAGCGGGTAGTCAGAGCAAGCCAGTGAAACAGGAGTCCAGTCCAGTAAGCCACTGGGTTGATCTTGCGGATAATACAGAAAGGCCCAATAAACCATGGTGCCAGCTTCAGTGAGGGAACATGAAGTCGGAGGTTGCAAGAAGACAGCCAGACCCTCTCCCCAACTTGGTAAGAAGGCACAGGTAGGCATCTGTGGTCAACATGGCGTCTGTACCTATCATTCGCACGTCGCAAAGACTCCTGGACCTGTACCCAAGTGGAACGAAGACCACGGAGATGCTCCTCCAATGCAGGAATGCTCTGAGGTACAAATGAATCAGGCAACATGGCTGGTTGGAAACCCTAATTTGCCATAAACTGAGACAATCTGGAAGCAGTATTGATGGCACTATTGTGAGCAAACTGTGCCCAAGGTAAGACCAGTTGTTATGGTGGTCAGAAATATAGCTAGGTAAAAACTGTTCCAAGGACTGGTTGGCTCGTTCTGCGGCCCCATTGGACTGTATGTGATACGCACAAGACAAGGAAAGCTGAATTCCCAACTGGCTCAAAAGGCTTACCAAAATCTTGACACAAACTGGCTACCCCTTTCCGAGACAATCACCTTGGAAAGTCCAAGTAAGCGAAATATCTCCCAAGCATAAATGGATACCAGTTCCTTGTACGTTGGCAATTTCTTAAGTGGAGTACAATGTACAATGTGACATCTTTGAGAATTGGTCAACCACCATAAGGATAACTGTGTTACCCTTAGAGTTAGGTAACTCCACAATAAAATCCATAGACAGGTGGGTCCAAGGTAGCTCTCCATTGGGTATGGGTTGTAGAAAACCTACTGGAAGATGTTGTGGTGTTTTGTTCTGAGCACACACGGAACAGGCGGCTACATCAGCGCAGAGACTAGGCCACCAGAACTGTTGGGAAATACCCTAAATGAGTTGATTCTTCCCTGGATGACCAGCAGCCTTGGGAGAATGGTAAGTCTGGTGCACAGCAGTACCGAGGCTCTCCGGGACAAAGCAGTGGTCACAATGTTTCTCAGGAGGAGCTTGTATCTGAGCAGCAAGGATCTTGTCACCCAAAGGTGAAGTAAGACTGGCACAAATTGTAGCCAGAATATGATTAGGAGATATCACAGGAACAGGAACCGACACCACCTTGGAAGCGGGAAGAGGAAAACTGTGGCGACAATGCATCGGCCCTTACATTCTTTGTACCGGGTAAGAATACGACTATGTAGTTGAAGCTTGACAAGAACAGAGCCCATTGCGCCCTCCTGGGGGAGAGGCATTTAGTCTCAGACAAGAATGTGAGAATCTTATGGTCAGTCAAAATGAGAACCAGAACAGGGGTACCCTCGAGGAGATGCCTCCATTCTTTAAGGGCTAAAATGATCGCTAACAACTCTCTGTCCCCAATCCCATAATTGCATTCCGCAGGAGACAACTTCTTGGAAAAGTAGCCACAAGGATGCATAGCGCTCCCGGAGGTGGGACGTTGGGACAGAAGGGCACCAACTCCAGTCTCAGATGCATCAACCTCAAGGATGAAGGGTAACGTAGGATCCAGATGTGCCAACACAAGAGCAGAAACAAAGGCTGCCTTGAGACTTTCAAAGGCCTTAATGGACTCCGGAGACCAATTCTGTGGCTTACCGTTCTTTCTGGTCATATCAGTCAGGGGCTTGACTAGAGACGAGAAGTTACGAATAAACTTCCTATAATTGGCAAAGTCAAGATAAGGTTGCAGTGAATGTAAACCCACGGGTCGGGCCACTGTAGAACTGCTGATAGCTTATCTGGGTCCATCGAAAAACCAGCAGTGGAAATGACATAACCCAGGAATTTAACCTGTTCATGATGGAACTCGCACTTCTCCAATTTACAATATAGGTTGTTCTCTCTCAGTCTCTGAAGCACATGACAGACATCTGTGTGGTGACTCTCTAGGGACTTGGAATGTATGAGGATATCGTCGAGATACACCACCACACATTGCTGCAACATATCTCAGAGGACATTGTTGATGACTTTCTGAAAAACTGCCGGAGCACTGCAAAGACTAAACGGCATTACGAGGTATTCATAATAGCCTGTCCTGTTATTAAACGCAATTTTCCACTGACCGCCCTCCTTGATCCTCACCAGACTGTATGCCCCTCTCAGATAAAGCTTTGTGAAAACAGTTGCTCCCTATAATCCCCTATAATCCTAAAACCCCTACAATCGATAAAAGGTCTCAGTTCGCCGCTCTCCTTTTTCACAAAGAAGCCAGCACCAGCGGCAGATGAGAATTTGTGAATGAACCCTCTAGAAAGTGCATTTGCAACATACTCCTCCATGGCTTTATCCTCTAAGACAGACAAAGGGTAAACCTGGCTGTGAGAGGGTGTGGCACCAGGTTGAAGGTCAATTGCGCAATCGTATGACAGGTGTGGAGGCAAACCTTTGTCAGAGACATCGCTAAATTCACAGTACTCCTCCGGCAGGGAGGAGAGTAAAGAGGTACACAAGACCTTAGCCAGGAAAGAACCTCAGCACGAAGCCAATCAAAAGAGAGGTTGTGCCTCTGTAACTAAGGATAGCCAATAATCCCAGGAAAATAAGGAGAGGAAATTACTTGGAATTGTATTATCTCATGGTGAAGAGCCCCTACAGCCATGGTCAACGGAGCAGTCTCATGAGTCACCTTGGCAGGCTGTAGAGGTCTCCCATAAATAGCCTCAATGGTAAGTGGAGTAGCCCAAAGCTGCAGTGGGATTGAGTGCTTAGACACAAAGGCACTATTCTATGAACAGGCCTGCAGCCCCAGAGTCAATTAGAGCCTGTATCTCGATGGATGACTCACACCAAGAAAGGGTAACCGGAACCAGGGGCTTATCCTTCTGGATAACTGGGGATGAAAACGCCACCTAAAGTCTGTCCTCAGGTGCAAGCATCCCCCTGGACGGGTAGGACAAGACTTCAAAAAGTGACCTGCCTGGCCACAATAAAGGCACAATCTCTCCCTCCTCCTAAAGGCTCTCTCATCCGCAGGGAGACGTGTGAAGCCCAACTGCATAGGTTTTACCTCACTGACAGGCTCTGAACCAAGAGGTATGGGAGGCGAGGGAGTCACGGGTGGGACTACAAAGCTTAGAGCCAAAACGTACAGGAGGCTGCCGCAAGCACTCCTAAAAAGGAAGGTCTCTCTCGGAGTCAATGAAGATGGCAAACATGATCAACCTCTCCAACTCAGTGGGTATATCTCGGGCTGCTATCTCATCTTTGATGTTATCCGAGAGAAAAAGAAAAAGCAGCTACGAGAGCCTCATTGTTCCAAGCAACCTCTGCTGCCAGAGTACAGAATTCAATGACGTAATTGGCAACTGTTCTCGTACCCTGCTTGATGGACATGAGGCTTTTGGCAGCAGTAGTGGAGCGTGTGGGAACATCAAATACCCTTTTAAAGGAGGCCACAAACTCTGGGTAACTGGACGAAAGGTTTTTGCATCTCCCATAGAGGGCTTGCCCACACCAAGACTCTGTCAGAAAGCAAAGAAATCACAAAGCCTACTTTGCTTCTGTCCATAGGAAACGTCTGGGGCAGCATCTCAAAGTATATCCCAACCTTGTTGAGAAACCCTCTGCATCGAACTGGATTGCCCCCAAATCGCTGGGGAAGTGGAGTGGAACCAGACATGCCTCTTATAAAAGCAATATTTGAGGTGGGTGCCTGCACGGAGACTCAGAAGCGTATGTAATGCTATGGCAAACTGATCCATGCGGTGATCCTGCTCATCCAATCTGCAAAAAAATATTACCAGCAAAAATGTTCTGAATTCATTATCTTCGCCTACTGTCAGGAACCATGAATCAGACAAAGACAGAAGTGCAGTAAAATCACACGTTTTAATAAAAAAGGTAAAATGTTATAAACAGAGTAAACATGGTCAAAACATAGCCAGGGTTCGATAACCAGAGCGGATAGTCAGAGCAAGCCAGTGAAACAGGAGTCCAGGGGTCAGTAAGGTCAAACAAATGGAATGCCGGGTCAGGAGCCAGAAGGAGAGTCAGCCGACCAAGGTCTTGAATCCAGGAACCAGAAGGGAACATCAAACAGGCAAAGTCTTTCAAAGGAACACACAGCAGAGTTTTCTCCAGACCAAGGTGAGGCATCTACGATCTGATCCAGGCAGTCTATATAGCAGCAGAGCTGGCTTAATGAGGCAGGATATGGTCATCAGGTGAGACAGAGTGGAAGCTGAGACTGGCAATTAACCCTCAGCTGAGCAGCTTGCTCTGATAAGGGAGAGCTGAGCCCAGCCCTGACAATAATTCAACACCAAGTTCACTATATGGACCCCTTATGTATTTGTACATGGTGATCATATCCCCCTTAATCCCCTCTTCTCAAGAGAGAATAAATTAATTTCTTATAATCTTTCCTCATAGCTGAGTTCCTCCATGCCTCTTATCAGTTTGGTGGTCCTTCTCTGCACTTTCTCCAGTTCCTCAATATCCTTTTTGAGAACTGGTCTACTGAACTACATATTCCAGATGAGGTCTTAATGATTTGTACAGGGGCAAAATGGTATGCCTCTCTCTGGAGTCCATAACTCTCTCAATGTAAGAAAGCACTTTGCTCACTTTGGAAACCACAGCTTGGCATTGCATGCATTATTAAGCTTATGATCTACCAAAAGAATCTACCAAAAAAATCTTAGACCATTCAGAGTAAGAATCATTAACCATTACTCTCTGAATACTGTCTTTTAGTCAGTTTTCTATCCATTTACAAACTGATCTTTCTAAGTCTGTAGCCTTTACCTTACATTTGCCTTGTGTGGGGAACTGTGTCAAACGCTTTCGCAGAATCCAAGTATACAACTTCCACAGCCAACCCCCTGTTCAAGGTTTTACTTACCTCCTCATAATAAGAAATCAAGTTTGACAACTTATGTCTTTCATTAATCCCTGCTGTCTGTTCTTAAAATAGTTTTTTCCAGCAAAAATTCATCTATGTGGTCTTTTATTAACCACTTACCCACCGGATCCCTTTTTTTACATTTGTTGTTTACAATTTAACAACAGTTTTTTTGCTAGAAAATTACTTACAACCCCCAAACATTAAATATTTTT
This sequence comes from Glandirana rugosa, assembly GCA_018402905.1. NCBI lineage: Eukaryota > Metazoa > Chordata > Amphibia > Anura > Ranidae > Glandirana > Glandirana rugosa. The sequence continues at coordinate 416,219 of BLSH010440387.1, forward strand.
TTCAAACACCCTAGAGAATAATATGGCAAATCATTGCAATACTTGCAATATGTCACACGGTATTTGCGCAGTTGTCTTTAAATCGCAATTTTTTTGGAAAAATTCCACTTTTTTGCATTGAAAAAATAAAACAGTAAAGTTAGCCCATTTTTTCTATATTGTGAAAGAGGATGTTACGCTGAGTAAATAGATACCATACATGTTACGGCTGAAAATTGTGCACACTTGCGGAATGGCGACAAACTCCGGTACTTAAAAATCTCCATAGGCGACGCTTTAAACATTTTTAAGGGTTACCAGATTAGAGGTGCAGAGCAGATCTTTTGCTAGAATTATTGCTCACACTATGGCAATCGCGGCGATACCTCAAATGTGTGGTTTGAACACTGTTTTCAGACGCAACTTATGTATGCGCTTTCTTTGCTACGTGAGCTTGCGGGGACGGTGGCGCTTTAAAATTTTTTTTTTTTTAATTTATTTCATTTTTTTTTTTTTTTAGTACTGTTCCTTTAAAAAAGAAATTCTGATCACTTTTATTGCTATCACAAGGAAGGTTAACATTCCTTGTGATAGTAATATATGGTGACAGGTACTCTTTATGAACTTTGCACTTCACAGTATTCAGATCACCAAAAACGGCGATTATGAATACTGTAATTTTTTTAAAAACGGCGCGGTTAACCACCGAGTAAACGGGAGTGACACTTACGGAATTTGATGAAGAAGACCCAATCGGAGCCGATTCCGGCTTCCTTCAGGTCTCCTTCTAGACGGCGGACGTGCCGGATCAGAGCGCCGGAGAAGAGCGGCGAAAGGTGGCGGGAGGGTGGATAACGACTGAGCAGCTCCCAAGTTGGATCGGCTATTATCACTGGATAGCCGATCGCCCGCTCTAAAAAAACAGTACCGGGATATAGCCTGTAGCGTCAGGCTATATCCCGATACCTCCACTCAATCACTTGCCGACCGTCAACCGCAGGTTGACGGTGACAAAGTGGCTCGATATCGCAAACCGCCGTCATACGACAGCGGCTGCGAGATCGCGCACTGTGAGCTCGCGCGTGCCGCCGGAGGCGCGCCCGCATGCTCACTGTGTTTGGGGGAGCCAGGGAGCGGGTCCGGCAGACTCGATTGCCGCCGGCTACCCGCAATGGCTCCCCCGCACTGAAAGCTGTCTCTTATACAC
>BLSH010440387.1:420689-454830 GCA_018402905.1 Glandirana rugosa
CTCCTCCATTCGTACGTTGTCATAACGTAGAATAGGGACGTGGGGATCTAATTTGATCGTAAATTGGGAACTTTAAACCCCCCCCCGACGTTCCCATCTAAAACAAATTAAGGACCTCAAATCTTATTTTGTCAAAAGGAGAAAGGCATGTATCGTACTTCTTGATAATAGTTAGGTCAAGGACAATTATCAGATCTTACCCCCAATTAACTACATTGATGTAGACAGTGTTACGACGAGGTAAATGGTCGATGTTTTATACATAATAATAATGATAATGTCTAATGTATGCAAGCTTTATGATTTGTAGCTGGTAAATGGAGCAGCATTGTGACAGATGTAGTTACATCAATTAACCCCCATTCTAGACTATTAACAGGAACTGGATTGATAATAGTTCTTCATGCTATGTACGGAAAGAGGAAAACTGTTTTATTCTAAACTCCAGGAATTAAACAAAATCTACCCTTGCAGCCCCCCCCCAAATTTCAAGGGTTAAATGCTAGTTTAATCTAGGGGTGCAGGGATAAGATGCAATACTGTTGCATGCTTACCTCCTCACGTACAATGCAGGGTCAATAGCCCTGCACTAAATGTGATGACGCAGCCTACAGGCTGGATCATAAGAACATCGCTGAAGCCTGCCATTGCAAGGCTAAGGTAAGTAATATACCTTATACATGCTCCCCTAGACTAAACAAGCATTTAACACTTGCAGTGTTGGGGGCTCCACTGCAAGGGTAGAGTTGGTCTCGTGTTCAACTTTAAATGAGAATATGTTGCCTTACTTTCTGGAAAGTACTCAACTAGATTTATTGGAAATGATTTTAAAGAAAAAAAATGTTATTTGAACTGAAAACATGGCAGGATGAAAACTACTTATTTTGTAAATACATCCAGACTATTCCCTTCTCAGTTTACTAAAAAATTAAACAGGAAAATCGTCACAAAGATATATGCAAATTGTATATGGGAACCACCCAGGCTATGTCCTATATATTCACCTAGATTTTATTATAGCAGACACATCTATTATATTATTACCAATATTTCAAACTTGATTAGCCTACCCTAGACATTTTTTCATTCCCACATGAACATCTAAAAACATCAAACCACAAACTTAGCAGAATCATATAATCATTTTTATTATCTTCACTGGTTTTGTACAAGGTCTTTAAAAATAAAATATACCAGGTCGAAAAGGAAAAAATGTAAAGAGCTGGGGTAAAAGTAATTTTCTTGCTTTATATTATTGACCACATTTCATCTCTGATTAAAACACCGGCAACCTATAAATTTCACAAACTCAGTGGCTAGACATCAAAATAATTGTATTTTCATTGTAGACAAGTATAGTAATTTTTGATGTTGAAAATGTAATTTTCACATGCTGCATGATATAAAAAAACAAACTTAAGAAAACAAAAGGCAAAGATGATTTGTAATATCCTTAGTTTATTTGGAAACTTTTACTTAGATCAGTGGTCAACTTTTTAAAATGTAGATCTTATATATGGCTCTTGATATCAACAAGGGGCCCCTCACAGTATTCAGTGAGAGTAATGCAATAAAAAGCTGTCAGAGACTGAAGAACCACAGAAGGAGATGGTTAAAGACTATGGGCATGCTACAACAGATGGTCTGAGACTATGGGAATGTTACAAGATAGTTGGCCACAGGAGACAGACATAGATGAGGGAACGGCTAAATGAGATTGCTAGAGATCAGTGCTATTACCATTCCTTTGCAAATGAATGCACCACATTTGTGTTTCCTACAGCCTCCTTAAAATTGCTGGCACAGAATTTGATATTTGTCTTAGCAAGATTCATTGTAAAATATCACAGGAAAAAAGCAGCATAAAAAAAAGAAAGTAGGTGGAAAGCACAGAAAAAGGACGACTATGAGAAAGAAATAAACTAAACCATTTAACTACCAGAATCCACCCTTCGGAATGTTTTCCTTCATTGGCTTGAGTAAGCATCAAACACAGACTACAATCTGAAGGGCCCCAAGGGCCACACAATAAAATCTAAAAGGCTGCATGCAGTCACAGGGCTGCAGGTTGGGGACCAGGTGCCTGGGGTGACTTTTGCCCTTCTTGTTCATAAAGTCATCAAGAATCAAGAAATGTAAACATTCTCTAACTGAAACTATGCAAATAGTGTATCTGAAGAATCAAGAATATCTATATTATGATTACTACAGGTATTTGTAGAAGTTGGAACTTTTTACAAAACGAACAAAACATATTTGAACTCTGTGGAGAAAAGTATTTTCTAAACCTAACAACTACCTAATATATGTACCTATACAGCATTTCTAGAAGGCAAGGCAACAAGATGGTGACAATGAAGACAGCGCTCAAACATTATTCAATAGAAATTATGGGCAGTAATATGGTTTTTTTCGCAGGCATCTACTGTATATGTTCAAATGAACTTCATACTAACTGTTTGAAGCATCCAACTTTTTTTTATTGTTTATTGATGTCAGTGGTTATTGATGCCAATAAAAAGCTATTAGCTTCAAATGTCGGTTTTACAGTATAGATTAAAAAATGAAAGAAACCTAAATGAAAACACATTTTTTTCTGTTCACATAAGCCCCAAAATATTAAGCACATTACTATATAAAATGGAGGACCATGAAATTTCAACTTACATGTTTTGCTAAATTGGGACTTTTGCAGTCAACATCGTATCTGAAATAAAACACAAAAATCAAGGAAAGTCCAGTTATTAACGTGTAATAACCCTAATACTGCCAAAAATAATAATACAATCAAAGTGCATAAATGAGATTTGCAAGAAAATAGTTTTTTGTGTTAATGTACGCTAACCAGATTAGACAGAAAAATCCATAGTTCTTTGTAAAACAGTGCCAATATCCCTATCATTGTTTAAACTGTAATTTTCCTGATTTGCCCAATATACATTTGAGTAGATATACTGGTTTTAAACAGTTTTGCTAGCACATGATTGGTTAATTGATAAGAACACATTTTATGATTTCAGTGAACATTCACATACACACTCACTGTGACTCATGGACCTATTAACAGATGCATGTGCATTCTCTATGCAAGGTATGAATTTCTGCTATGAGGACTCTATAATAAAAATATTTATAATATTCAAGGTGTTCTTGTTCTTCAATTCCCAAAAAATGGGAAATCAAGATTCCTACATAACTGTACATATGCCTAAAAACTGACAGGCAAACCTGATCCGACCCTTCTTAAAGCCTAACTTTTATCAGGGTTGCATCTGCAGAGAAAACATGCACAGTGGAGTGGTTGCTTCTCGTGACAACCTCAGAGTTCACCAACACCAACTGTTAGACATATCAAAGTTTCTACATATTGGTATTTTTATTTTTTAGCTCTCCTTCACCTAGTTGAGGGGTTTAGTTTTATAGCCAACAAAATAGGCTTGAGACATACAGTATTTCAGAACCTGGAATTAGAACGATAGGAAAACAATGCAAATGTGGCAAAATTACCAAAATACACTGATACAGCCAGTCCCCGGGTTACAAACAAGATATGTTCTATAGGTTTGTTCTCAGTTGAATTTGTATGCAATTTGGAACAGGTACATTTTTTAAGTGTACCTCCAGCAAAAAAAAAAATATTTTTACGCTTTTTGGATAGCGTAGGGAAGTGTTAACACCCCTGTAACGTTTGTTTTGCTGTCTGTGCCCCTGTTCAGAAGATGTCACCTCACTTTCTGTCCTTGTGCCAATTGGATTTTGAAAATTTTGGGATGTTGTGGAAACAAGGATTGATGATAGAGCTTCAGTGGAGACACCTTTTTCCCATGATAACTCTTGCAGGAGAGAATTTCCCTTCCTAGGGGAAGATTTCTTCTCACTTCCTGTTGCGTCACTCCATTTATAAGTATGAGTCGTATGTAAGTCGGATGTTTGTAACTCGGGGACTGCCTGTAGAAAGAACCGGGGGATTGGGGGAAAGAGCTATTCATCACAAGAACAAAATAGGAATTTCTACTGCCAAAAAAGGGAGAAGGTTAACTAGGGCAGAACACTTCAGTTGTAAGTATGGAATGAATTCATTATTTGCTGAATCTACAGTATAACGTATGTAATGTAAAATTTTAGGAACCAAATGAGCGGTGGCTTCATGGGGGTCAAACGCACACCAATTACAATGCCACCTTAAAAAAAGGGTAGTATATCACCCCCTTCTTACCCTCCTTCCTATACAACAGACCCCAGATGTCCACATACCATGCATGATATGACAGGTGCAGCCTGGACTGAGCCGCAGCTTTGTTTTACATTTTGGTGCTTCTGTTTCCGTACTTTCTGTGTTTACACAATATTTCAAAAAGATGAATGGGGCAATCTCTTGAGCATCTCAATCTTTGGCAGATGGCCTTTACATCACTAAAGAATATTACTCTGCATGTACAGATAAGGGAGACAGAAATTCTGCCTAATACAGTGCTTCTTCTCAAAGTGGCACTTGCCAATGCAAGTTGTTATTTCAAAGTATGGTGAGCATTATGCTAGGAATGGAAACACAATTGGCAGGCAATTAAGTGCTATGCTTGGTCAGACTTAGAGGAACTGCAGTCATAATTTGTAATAAAAACATCTTTGCCATTGTGAAGCTTCCCTCCAACCACTTTGCATATTATTTTATATATACTGTGATTCTGTACTTGCTAAATATGCTGCAGAAATCTCCCTCCACTGAGTCTGGCTGCAATCATTTTAACCTCCCTGGCGGTAATCCCGAGTGTGGCTCGGGGTGGAATTATAGTACCATTAGCGGTAACCCCGTGCCACACTCGGGATTGCATTGCTGGATCCAGGCAATGTTACTCACCTTGTCCCCTGTATCCAGCGATGTCCTCCTGCGGTGTCAGCGTGTCTGTCCCTCTGCCCGATGCCTCTGTGTGCCGGGCTCCGTTCCCTGCGAACATCGCGTCGCACGGGGACGGGGACCGGCGGGAAATTCAAATAGTGAAACACATAGTAAACATACAGTACACTGTAATCTTACAGATTACATTGCTGTGTGAAATTATTTCACATCCCATTTGTCCCTAGTGGTTTATCCATAGCCCTGCATTCACTTTTATATTATATATGTCATTTTTTCTGCCTGGAAACATGAGAATGTCCATAGCAACCAAAAAGTGTCCCTTTACGTCAAAAGTGGTTTTTGATCGGCTAGAAAACACCGATAGAAAATAAGAATTTGCAGAATTGAGTGATACTGATTTTTGGGGAAATTTATCATCAGAAACTGAAAGTGGCGACAGCGACAATTCTGCAACTGAGCAAATTTCAGTGTTTTTGATTTGACTACATTATTGAATACATTTTATTGCTATTACATTATTATTTTTGATAATTATTTATAGTTATTTATTATATTATAATTTATGATTTCATGTTTCAAACTTTATCATACCCGGGATGTCTACTAGACTGTTGTTTGGACAGATTTAAGTGAGTTATTCCTAAGAATTACAGGCCTACAATATAAAACGCCAAATTTCCATGCAAAATAATTGTACCGCTTTCAGCACCAAAAATCTGACATAATCATACCGCCAGGGGGGTCAACTGTGGGCAGCTGAAGCTGCTGCCTGTTCACTTTCTGGATTTAAAAAGACACAGAGGCACACCTCCAGCTCTGCAGCTCTCATTTGCCCTCTTATGACTCATCCTACCTCCCTTCCTGGCAAACTCTCACGAGAGTGAGAGAGAGAGAGAGCTGTGCATGATGTCAAAATGCCGAGGCATTTTTCAAGCCAAGAAACAGGAAGTGGGCTGTATAAGGTATTTACTGGCAGAAAAAAAGTTTTACCAACCAAAGTTAAAACAAGGGCAGAGGATTTAATAGATAGAAAGATGAAAAATGACTGAAGTTCCGCTTTAAAGTGCAATTATAGTCAAAATTTGAGATTTGACAATATTGAAGCTCATAATTGCCTGCCACGTAGACAACCTACTTCATAGATGGAAGGAAAGTTGTGAAGAGGCTAAGATGGACTTTTATGGTACCGTACAAAAGCTTGGGAAGCACAGAAGAAGTATAAAAAATATATTTTTTATTACAATCACAGTTTACAATACAAAAATCTCTTTAAAAACAAGAGGGGACGCAGAACAATGCAATGGCTCTAAATGGTTATGATGACACTAAATGTACCATCTGTATACTTATTGCTTGACATATTTTGTGGAAAGGAACACCACTTCTTCAGGAGCTTTATTATATACAAATATATGCACAATTCTATAGAGCGATTACCAATGCCAAGCTATGAATAAAGAACAATTATTAATCACATCTTAAAATCTTCAAGTGATAACACAATATAAATACATGAGTATATATCCTGTGTAGTGATGTCTACCACAGGTCACCTTACCCATAACGCATGGGTAAGGTGACCTGTGGGAGACATCACTACACAGGATATATACTCATGTATATATGTGTTCTTTTTTTCTTTATCCATAGCTTGACATTGGTTATCGTTCTATAGAATTGTGCATATATTTTTATATAATAAGGCTCCTGAAGAAGCGGTGTTCCTTTCCATCTCCTCACAACCCTTCCTTCCATTTGTAGGGACAACAGTACCTCCATATATATATATATATATATATATATATATATATAAAAAATATATATACTGTATATATAGATAGATATATTGATATTATGGCTGGCACTTTTTCTAAAATTACTTCATAGCTGAACCAAATACTACCACGGATAGCTTATCTAATGCAGGGGAATGGATAGTCCTCAATCCTCCAAAAAACTCCAGAGAGCACCCAGATCTAGGGACTCCAGTATTACAAACCACAATGTGATTTGCACTACAGACAGTGGGGGTGAGCTTATTCCTACTACAACTTCACCAACTACCTGGACACATACTCGATAGGGCATGGACAACTTACATTGTTGGTTCCTTGGGACTGAACCTCCACTCATATCCCTCACACGCTCCTTTGGCCTTGACCCTACCACTTTACCTAAAAAATTATAGCAACCTCCTTACCCTTGTTTTCTTTGGCTCAGATAATGAGAAACCACAGTGCTGGAAAAACTATTAAATCTGTCTATACAAAAAAAATAAGTTTCCCTCTTTATAGAGAATCCAACAGGACCAAATCAAAACAGCAGTAGATAAACCTTAATGATAGGGGTCCAAAGCCTTCATGCTCAAATTATTACCCAAAGCTGTACCATACAAGACATTCAGAGGCACCTAGAAGACATGGGCAATAGGGGATCACAGGACCAGTATCAGAAATAAGGGCTTACCTGAAGATATGAACTAGTTAGACCTAACAGACACACTTCAGGTAATATTAAAAGTGGTTCTAAAGGCATGAGTTTTTTTACCTTAATGCATTCTCTGTATTATGGTATTAAGGTAAAAAATCTTCCATGAACAGCTCCCCCCAGCCCCTCCTTAAACACTTACTTTGCTCCTCTTCCAGTCCAGAGTTCTGCCCATCTGCAGCTGCACTTGTCTTCTCTCCCTCTGTTCCACAGGCAGAGAAAAAGCAGTGGGAGCCATTTGCTCCTGCTGCTGTCAATTAAATCATGTCAGTGTGGGACAGTGCTGAGCTGCATTGTGTGTCTATAGATGCCACAGACAGGTTCAGGAGTGAGCCTGCATTAGTTCCCCCATAGCAAATGGCTTATAATGGGGGCATTTAGAGAAGACAAGAGGTGTGGACAGCACCAGTGGGGACCCCAGAAGAAGAGGTTGGGTGGTGCTCTGTGCAATACTACTGCACAGTGCAGGCAAGTATACCATGTTTATTATTTTAATTCGAAAAATCCCTTTACAACCACTTTCTTCCGCTCATGGGATTGAAATAGATCATATGTTCAGGCAATCCAGGGACATAATATTTGTTCAAGAGACCCATCATATTAAAAAGCTGTTGCTGTCCCTTGCATCCAGATATTTTTTCACTATACAATATATCAGGCTTCCAACAAAAAGAAAAAGAATTGGAGTAGCTATCCTGATCAGGTCAGGCTCCCCATTCCAACTTACTAGTTCATATCTTGATAAATAGTTATTTTTTTTTATCCCAAAGAGTGCATGGAGGGGGGTTGACCTTACTTGTTGTAACTTATACTCCCGCAATGCCAGTTGGAATGTCTTCTTATCAAAAGTTTTCCTTGGAGGAGACTTCAATGTGCCTTTTCCAGTGGATAAGCATACTATTGATAAACAGAAGACCTCTCCCTGCATGTGCAGCAATCTCAGCTATTTTACCAACTCTATAGGAAACACTCCCTATATCTTACTCGTGGGCACTGTATAGCTCTGTCACCTGCACTTAAAAAAATGCAATAATAGCCACTAGCATCACATGCAAAATCCAGCAGGCTGGTTGTACCCAAGTTGATTGATTGATCAACTTGGGTACATTCAGCCTGTCCATACATGGTTCGAATCTCGGGCAGTTCCTGCTGAACTAGCCAAGATCTGAACTGTCTATGGCCGGCTTAAGCGCCTGGCTAGCTAGTTATAAATATTAGTTCACAACCTTTCAAAAAACAAACAAAAGTAACTAAAGCATTCATAAATCAATGGTAAGGAACACAGTGATAATGTTAGATTAGGTCAAAAATATATATATTGACTGGGTTTGATAAGTTTATATACTATGGTTGCTTCACAAGACAGAAGGGCCGCTCAAGAAAAAGAGAAACTAGCGGAAATTGAGCCCCCTGGTCCACAAAATGTTAAAAAACAATGAGGTGTTGCCAAAGAAAGTTATGAAAACCTGGTTCCCCATAAAGACCATCAGCAGTTGTAGCCCATGGAGTGTCTTGGGCCAGTTGAGTTGGTGAACTCTGAGGTTGTCATGAGAAGCAATCACTCCACTGTGCATGTTTTCTCTGCAGATGCAACCCTGATAAAAGTTAGGCTTTAAGAAGGGTCTGATCAAGTTTGCCTGTCAGTTTCTCAGGCAGACTTGATAGGTCCCTCCATTCACCCCTATAGACCAGTGGGTGTAAACGGACTTGTGTCCCATTTACACCTTCCTACCTCCAATTGAATCTGGTCTGCTAAAAAAAAAAAAAAAACTGAAGGGATTCATCCCTCACCATCTAGCCGGATCAGATTGAAGGACAGTTGGGTGTAAATGGACAGCGAAGTCCGCTTATATCCAACCAGCTATAGAGTACAGCGGGCTTGGTCAGCAGAAACTGAGATGGCATGGAGCCGCTCTGATCAGCAGGGGATCAGTGGACAGATTCCCTGCTCATCTAAAATGAGCCTGCTCCGTGTGCAAAGGGTAATAAAATTAACAGATGTTAATACTGCTGACCATGATGAAACGTGCCAGCCATTGTTGATTCATAGTGAGCTGGTAGCCATGTGCAACAGTGAAGGTAATGGTAAACCTGAAGGTAAATTTTCAGCGGCTGAGGGTGACCAATGCAGAGAGATAGGTGATAAAGGTAAAAACTGTAGCGGTAAATAATATACATACATATATACACAAACACACACAGTGTATATATATATATATATATATATATATATATATATATATATATATATATATACACACACACACATTTTTGCTAAAAGGCATATATATATATATATATATCTACAGGTAGTTTTTTAAAGTACTGCTAGTACAGTTTAATCATTTGTACATATAACCAGACAATTAAAGAATATAGAAACAAAAATGAAAACCATAGAAAGCATGAAATAAAGAACATGTGTAAGTAAACAAAAATTAGATAAAGGGTAGCTGAAAATGGGTTATTAAAAAGTTTAAGTAGATTATGCTCCTTCATTGTCTTGATACACAGTCTGAACATAATTTAAAATTAATTAGGGATCAGAAAGAGAACTTCAAAGACAAAGGACATAAAAAGCATGGTTCCAACACAAGAAATAATGATAGAATACAGTGGCTTGAAATATGAAAATCACATAGCTCAAGTCTTACGTATACTGCATAGCAAAACATTAAAGCGATAAGAGTATTAAGGAAGCTTCTGTTAAATCCAATCATCCCTTGTATTCAAATGCTGTAAAATTGTTAAGAAGGTGTACCAGTTTGTTAGTACAGAGGACCTTAACGTCATTTCATGCAAGAGACCACATGGCAGCTTTAACGTACCCTTGTGCTATTAGCATTTTGTTTAACAAGGGGGTTGGGGTCTCATCTCTTCTTATATTATAAATACATATACTGTATGGCTGAAATTAGCATATTGGAAAAAAACTTTTCTGCTATTTCAAACAGAAAATATTCAAAGTACAATAATAATATTTTATATACTTGGGAGCTAGCATGATTGCACATTACAAAACATGCTTAACAATTACATATCCTCCCAGTACACTTCAACATCAGCACTGCACTACTAACAAACAATTTTTGGTTGATATTTATTCATGCTGATCCTTGCAGGGAAGTGGGGAATATTCTAAATGCCATTCTCAGATAATTAATATGCTTCAGCAGATTTGTAGGTGGAAGATATAAAGCAAAATCTATTATAGTATAAAAAGATAATTATGCACTAGGCTCAGGTGGTCAGTTGGCCCGGTGTATATACATGAGATTTTGCAAGTCCACTTTAATTTGGTTAAGTGCAATGTAGGCAAGTACTGATATTATATGTATATTATAGGCTTTCCCTCTACACGTCTTTTGATAAAGTCTACATGAATTTCAACATTTGTTCTCAATTGCAAAATACATATTTTAGCTCCTCAATACTTTTTCCATGAAAGATCATCAGTGGATAAGGTGCACCCTTCTTGCTACTCAAATAAACTTAAAGTATAACTTGCAGCCAAACGTTTCTCTTTTGGGTAAAGTAAGAGAGGTTTATAACCCACTCAGTTTTTTTGTGTGATATTAGGCCCCTTTCACACGGCTGTTCCATTCAGGTTTGCCTGTTCATTTTTCAGGCTGACCTGAACGGACACTCCATTCACCTCTATGGAGACATGGATGTCAGTGGTGACATGTCCACTGACACCCGCCACTCTCTGATCTGCTCCTGTACCATAAATCCTGAGGGATGGAAACATTATTTTTCCATCCGTCTGAGGATCGGATCGGATGAAAACGGACAGACGGTTTCTGATTTCCCATAGAGGAGAGCGGGGCTCTGACAGATCCGTCTCCGCACAGTGAGCAGAGACGGATCTATCATTCGCCGGTTCAGTGGAGAGCAGCGTTGAGCGAAGTGGACCCCGCAGACGGACACGGCCATGTGAAACCAGCCTTAGAGAGATTTCTTTTCACGTCCAGTTCCATAGCCAAAACAGCAAGAGATAGGAAATCCTTTTAATGTGAGGGAATCCCTGGTTGTCATCAGGGTCACCGAAACGAATGTCCCTGTTGAACAATTTCCCCTCTATCCTGTTTTGGCTACAACCCAAATTTTGGGATTTTCCTTTACTTCTACTCTCAGTTATAACAGTAAACAGGATAAATAGAGGACAAATAGAGAGGGTGATGGGGCCAATAGGGGCATAGACCACAATTAAAAAAAAAACTGACATCACCCTCCCTGTGCTGCTGCTGCTCCCAGCATGATGGCACATACTTCCTGTTGCCTTAGGAGTTTATTTGCAATCTCCATTAACCACTTGCCGACCGCCGATCGGAATCTGACGGCGACAAGGTGGCTCTATTGCACAAAACGCCGTCATATGACGGCGGCTGCGGGATTAAGCCTAGTGAGCGAGAGCGCGCCGCCGGAGGCGCGCCCGCACGTTCACGGTGTTCGGGGAGGGCCAGGGAGCGGGTGCGGCGGAGTCGATCTCCGCCGGCCACCCGCGATGCCCCCCCCGGAGTGAAAGAACGGAGGTCTGTGTAAGTAAACCCGGACCTCCGTTCTGTGAGGGGGGAAGGGCTGTGATCACACCCTTCCTCTACACGGAGGCTGTGACCACTTCCCTTCCCCAGCTAGGGCAGTCCCCATACAGTAAGAACACGCCCAGGGAACACAATTAACCCTTAGAGCGCCCCCTGCAGGTTAACCCCTTCACTGCCAATGGCATTTACACAGTAATCAGTGCATTTTTATAGCACTGATCGCTGTATAAATGCCAATGGTCCCAAAAAAGTGTCAAAATGGTCCGACATGTCCGCTGAAATATCGCAGTACCGCTAAAAATCGCAGATCGCCGCCATTGCTAGTAAAAATAAAAATAAATAAAAACCCCAGAAATGAATTCATCATCCGTAAACGCGACCACTTTTGCGCAAACCAATCAAACGCAGATTGCGATTTTTTTTATCACAAATATGAGGAAGAATATAAATTGGCCAAAACCGATGAAAAAAATGTTTTTTTATATTTTTTTTTTGGATTCGTATTTTAGCAAAAAGTAAGAAATTAGTTTTTTTTTTGCAAAATTGTTGCTCTTCTTTTGTTTATAGCGGCGATCAGAAATGACGCAGCGGTGATCAAATACCACCAAAAGAAAGCTCTATTTGTGGGAAAAAAGGACGCAAATTTCGTTTGGGTACAACGTCGCACGACCGCGCAATTGTCAGTTAAAGCGACGCAGTGCCGAATCGCAAAAAGGGCTCCGGTCCTAAAGTGGGAAATCCTTCCGGGGCTGAAGTGGTTAACAGCTGTAAACAGTATTGTAATTATGAATATATTTCATTTAGAGTTGTATCAATGAGGGTGTGTAATATAGCTTCCCAGAAGTCCATGTTATACAGACGATTCGGTGCCTAAACTTGCTTATCTAAACAATGGGACCCAAACCTCTTTATTCTACAAATAATCACTTCAAAGGATCCCTCGTTTAGATATGCAATGAAGATGGCCAGCCCGTCATGAATACTTAATTTCTCTGAAAATGTTATCTACTTACAAGTTTAAGTTTCAGGCTCAAAATAGTTTGTGCTAAGGATTTGCATTAAAGGGGGCTGACTTATACAAAGTATACGGATGGAAGATTAGCCAATCTTAAAAAGGGAATAGAGATGCCCAACAATCAGAGCCACAGCATGCCAACCAATGAGGCACCGGCCTATAGTGACATACACAGACTAGATGGGAGGAGAAAGAAGTATCTGGTAGGGCAGTCACCAGAATGGAGCCCTCATGTGCAGTAGCATGGTAATGATGGAAAATCTCCCTTGTTGCGTATATCTAAATGCTTGCCTTATGTATTTTCCCTCTCATTGCTTGTATTTAGTAATATGTTAGAACTCTCTAAATAATAATTCTTTTATGTAACTAGATAGATTGTTTTTTGTTAGACTTTCATACTATTTACCAATAAATTTCTCTTGTTGTGTTAAAGCTCAGGGTCTCAAACTCATGGTCCAAGAACTCTCATTTACCAAATCATATCAGGGAAATATAAAATATCATAATACATAGATTTGGGCAACATTCCAAATGTTCTGGAGTTGTCTGGTTCTGAAGCCCTTCTGGGAAAAAGTTTGTGACCTCATATTCAAACTCACTGATGTTCAATTGGGGGGGGGGGGGCGATCTGGCAGCCTATTTGCTTTACTTAAAGCGGAAGTAAACCCATAGATGCCAGGATTGTAACTGTCACATTGGATGTGCTCTCAGCCAAATTGTCAAACCCTCCAATGGTTAGTGTCATAACTGATCACATGTGCAGCATCATGGAAGTTGAAGATTAAACAGAGGCCAAGATGGCAGCTGAAAATGATAGGAGGGTTTACTTCCACTTTAACTCCTATGACTTACTATTCAGCTACTTAACACTGCCAAGGCATACATCCCGCTTTTCTGGAAGCAACCTATTCCTCCCCCGATAAGTGTTTGCTTACACAAAATTGAGGACAGAATGGAAGATATCCTTGCTTCTGCTAATCACAGAGAGCAGACGTTTGACAAAACATGGTTCTACTGGACCGACTGTACCTTTATGGCTAGTTATATCACAGGCCTCGCCACCTAATTCTGGCCAGTTTATAGCCCCTGCTCTTGGTGCCTTGACGGATACATTCTGGGAAGCCACCTCTGCCTACAAAGGCTGTGATTTGGGACCCCTAGGGTCGAGCCCCTACCTGCACTTTTTTATATACTCAAGCTTCCCCACCCCCCACCTTTTTCTACTCTGGAGGCCCAGAATTATAGCTTTATACATAAGTGGAAGGCAACCCTGATGGTGGAAGAGGGGCTCTTGCTTTCTCCGAGGTTGGGAACCCAACCACATCTTGCAATTGATTGATCTAGTCTAATACATTTCCCTGAATGCTGCAGCTATTTTCCGGAGTAGTGGCTTTTGTTTTTCTTTTTAGTACTATTTGTACAGGGGGTTGTCCCTGAAGACATGTTGATTTAGTTCTGAATGGTATCCTTATACTGTATTTTGCTATAAACTTGAAATAAATTATTACAATTTTAAGAAAATGACATATGTTCTAATCCCTCTCCTCTCTCAGGCATAACAGTAAAACAGGAAAAATAGAAAGGGTGATGAGGGCTAACAGGGGCACAGATAAAAAAAAAAAAAAAAAACTGACATATGTTCTAATCCCTCCAAAATGAGAAAAAAATGGTTTGCCTTTCGCTATACTTTAACATTTTTAGCACATGTGTGTAAAAATATGACCTAAAATTATGAAAATATAAGCCTAAAATCATAATCTAAATATCTACAAAAAATATCAGAAACAGAATCTATTCACAAAAAGGGGGAAATACCCTGGAGGGTCCACAAGTCATATTTACTGTATAATATGAAAAAATAAAGCAAATGGTACAAACAGGTTGTAAAAAAGATTAACAATGCAGAATTTCTGTTTCTTCCTCTTTATACAGTGGATGTGGAGTAGGTGATTGAGTCCTGATAACCCTTAAGAAGTGAGTTGTACATGAAGCAGCCATCAATTCTAGCAATGTCTTTCATCTGTTTTTATGTAGAATATCCAGTATGTATAATAAAATGTGGCAAGTGCAGGAATTCTACTCTTTTTTTGAATTTATATCAGTATAAATGTAATTCACTAGTAAATTTTCCAGTGTCAAAATGTTCTCAGAAGTTGGCAACCCTGTTTACCAAAATAAATGTGCCCGACCGCTGTAACTAATCATATGCTTTTCTGCCAAGTAAAAACAAAAGGAGAACTTATTGTATTTCTTTAACGTTTATGTACACACAAACAGACATTTTAGCGATTGGAATTAAGTTGTGATTGTAAGGTAACAATAAATACATTCACAGATTCCAAGCCATGTGAATTTTAATATTCTAGAAATATAGGATTCATACATGCAAGATACAGTGCCTTGAAAAAGTATTCATACCCCTTGAAATGTTACAAACAAAAACATAAATGTATTTTACTGGGATTTTATGTGACAGACCAACACAAAGTGACACATAATTGTGAAGTGGAAGGAAAATGATAAAGGGTTTTCCATTTTTTTTTACAAATAAATATGTGAAAAGTGTGGCATGAATTTGTATTCGGCCCCCTTTACTCTAAGGCACCATTCACACAGGGGCGACTGTCGCTCCGACTTGGGTAGCCTCAAGTCGCCCCAGGTCGCTTGACATCTGAAATCCCATTGAAATGAATGGGAGCCGTCTTAATGTACACTACTGAAGTCGGAACGACTTCAGAAAAAGTTCCTGTACTACTTCTAGGCGACTTCTATCCGACTTGTGCCCATAGAATTGAATAGAAGTCGCCTCCAAGTCGGATCCCCCATCTAAATAAAAGCGACTTTGTAGTGAAAAGAATAGAATTTATTTTTAGGCAACCCCCTCCCTCCCTTTTCTGATTGGTCAAGGCAAAGTCGCCTGGAAAAAGTCGTGTTGTAAAGTCGCCTCAAGTCCCTGGAAGTCGCGCTGGAAGTCGCGCTGAAAGTCGCGCTGAAATTGCCTAGCAAAGTCGCGTCAAAGTCGGGTCGCCCCTGTGTGAATGCAGCCTAATACAGCCGAACAGAAATCTAGTAGAATTAATTGCCTTCAGAAGTTACACAATTAGTAAAAAGATTCCACCTGTGTGTAATTTAATCTCAGTATAAATACAGCTGTTCTGTGAACCTGTAAAGTGTTAGAGAACCTTAGTGAACAAACAGCATCACGACGGTCAAGGAACACACCAGACAGGTCAGGGATAAAGTTGTGGAGAAGTTTAAAGCAGGGTTAGGTTATAAAAAATATCCCAAGCTTTGAACGTCTCACAGAGCACTGTTCAATCCATCATCTGAAAATGGAAAGAGTATGGCACAACTGCAAACCTACCAAGATATGGCCGTCAACCTAAACTGACAGGCCTGGCAAGGAGAGCATTAATCAGAGAAGGAGCCAAGAGGCCCATGGTAACCTTGGAGGAGCTGCAGAGTTCCACAGCAAACATATTCATGTTTTTGGTTGTGACATGACAAAATGTGGAAAGGGTTATGAATACTTTTTCAAGGCACTGCACAATTGGTCCCCGGAGGTCTATTTCAACTGGCAGTTTTCTGCTTTCCAAAGATGTAGTCCCAGATTAAATGTAACTTAAAGTCTTATGGTGCAATCATTAAAGCCGAACTCTGGGCAGATATAAATAACAGAATCTGTGCAGTTCTGTATAAATTAATATATAAATAAAGTCTATGTGCAGCCATAATAAAAACATAAAGTCAGCAGAAGGGAAAAACTTCTAGTGAGTAGGATGTGTTCCCTGTTCTGATGCCTCTTCTGTCAGTTGAAGTCCTCCTCTGCCTAAACCTCCCCCAGCCCCCACTGCTGTAACCTTCTAGAAAAAGCAGTTATAGCTGAATATTGCTTGTGATCCCTCAGCTTTACTTCTTATCAAAAATTACACTGACCCTGGGGATGCTGGACCAGGACTTGCACACTAGATATGGCAAAACAGGATTCTGTTTTCTCTGCTTGAGGAAATGGAAGAAGACAGTGGGTCACTTACACCTTTTACACCCTTCCAAAACCAAAACATCAGTTTACTATATACTGTATATTTTAATATATTAAAATGAAGTTTTTTTTTTACAAACCTGGGTACAACAAATGAAAAGGCCAAGCACAAAATTCCAATCTTTCATAACATATTGTTATAATGAGTACCATCCAGAACTGCATTTCTTAATTTCTAAATCTGAACCTCTGCTTTGGAAATTACAAGGTCCCAATATTCTTGAAAGAACATAGTAAAACGTTATTACTAGAGAATTAAACTAGACTATTAGGAACATCTCTGCTGTAGTTAGAGATGACTGTGACTCCAATTTGCTTGAGAGCCACATTGGAATCCACACAAAATATGGTTAAAATTAGTGAAGAAATATAATTATGTTATAAATATTATAACTACCACCCCATAAGAGCAAAACTCCCAGTAATGCACAAATGGGAAGAAGAGCTGCAAAAAGAGTTCCCTCTCCAGCAGTGGCTTTCAGCAATTAAACATAACTATAAGTCATCCCCTTGTATAGATCACTGGGATAACTCACAGAAAATCCTCCATAGATGGTATATGACCCCTGTGCGCTTACACACTATTAATGTAGAGGTGTCACCCCTGTGTTGGAGAGAATGTCAAGATAGGGGTAACTTGTTACATATTTTCTGGTCATGTAGACATATTCAGCATCTGTGGAGGGAGATGTCCTCTCTGATTTCAGAAATCACTGAGGAGCAGTTTAACATCACCCCAGCACTGGCCCTTCTCGGCCTGGGAATTGAACTATTCCCGCCAAACCTGAGGAAAATTATAGTTCACATACTATGTGCTACAAGAATAGCTATTGCAGCAAAATGGAAAACAATACCCTCTCCAGATATTGCAGAAATTGTCACCAGAGTTAATGCACAATGTGAAATGGAAAAAATGTTGTCCTATAAAGAGGGAAGGAGCAAAAGCTTTCACAGATGCTGGAATTCATGGCTACAGTCAAGCAGATCCTCTAGTGTTGTATGAAGTAATTATGATACTGAATTAGTGGGAAATTTGAATAAATAGCGACTGTTAAACATACCAACGGACTCTAATATGGCCGATCGTTTGATCTTGTGCCTTTTTGGGTAATTCCCAACTATGCCATTAAACAGATAACTGTAGAGTCTGACCACAGTTTGTTCCCTTTAGGGGTGACAGGCTCTACCTTATACTGAAAAGTGTTAAGGGAATTAACTGGAGGCAGAGCCTATATAGGTACTCGGCCAGAATATACTTGCTGAAGATGTAATTATTCCTTGTGTTCCTAGCACACTTTCTTCTCTATCCCTTTTCTTTTTATTTAGAAATACAATGCTATCAATAACGAGCATGTTGATTTGTATAAATATGCTACTTAAAGAATGTATACAATGGATGTACAACTGAAAAAATTTTCAATAAAAAATTTATGGTTAAAAAAAAAATTTGTGAAGAAATTGTTTAGCTTTAAAATAATGGAACTTTAAATAGAAGGGAACACTTTTCTCCTTTAACAATTACTTTAGCTGGGGTCTTACCCTGTATCTTTACAACTAAATATATACAAAGAAATGTTTGTAACACAAAACATTAAGTGTTTCTAACACAAAAAAAAACATTATGTGTGGGCATCTGAGCGCAAGTCTTGGTTCATGCTGGTGCGGTGCTGTGGGCTCCCGCATTGCATCTGACTCGCAGGCAGTGCACACTGCTCTCTGCGAACTGCTATGGGTGTCAATAGAAAGTTAATGACACACCCTAATCAGTTCACAGAACGCAATGCGAACTATGGAATCTGATTGCATGGATCTGAACACCCATGCGATCTGATTCCAGTGAAGACCAAAAAAGGGTCCTGCCCCATTTTGGTGTGAATGCGATTTCAGCCATACAAACTGTACGGCTGAATTTGCATCGCAACGACATTGCATGTGATGTGCACATTAATGCGGTGCGAATCACATGCAATGCCTGGCACTGCACCGGTGTGAACCCAGCCTAACACTATACGCGTTGCTGAATACAGACTACATTTAGCAAGGGATTTTTTCTACGTCTACTCATTTTTACCATATGCAAGATGTTCTCTTTTCTATACATAGAGAGAATAGTTCAATAAAAGGGGTATAGGCAGAAGTAAAAAGAATTGCAACTGTGCAAAAATCTTAATGACTAATGCTTGATCAAACACCCATACAGTTTGATTGCTGCGTCAATGCAAAAACTCCATACTGCATTCGATCAATTCTGCTTTTCTTGGCTGCTGATCATAAGCCTACTACTAAGCAATACAGATATAAATCCTTCAGATCAGATCAAGAAAAAAAACTTAGGCTTTCTGCATGTGAGAGGCTGGGGAGAGTTAGCGGTGCCTGACATTACACAACCTGCTGGGATCTGGTTGTGAGGAGGCTTATGGACAAATGCTTTTGACCTGAAGTAATTTTGGTATAATATATCCAGTGATTGCTGAAGCCTGTGTGTTTGTAAGATTTATAGTAACTCTAGTTGCAGGAGTATCTAATGACATTGAGATGGTGTTTAACATATACCCTCCTCAATGAAGAAGGACGCGATGTTAGAAATCTATTTCGCTGATATTATAACTGCTAGAAATGGGAACTGATCCCCAATGATGAGGAAAGATCCCAGGATGTTGACAATGAATAGATATCACTGCTTAAAGTGTAACTCCACTTTTGTTGAGAAAAAAACATTCTCATCTGGGTGATCTATACAAGGATTATAACAAACTTTGTTTCAGAATACAACATTTTGTTATTCTGAAGAAATCACTGCTTGTTTCTCTGTGCCTCTCTGCTAAGTGGGTCTAATGGGAGTGGTTTCATAATTATAAGTCAGCTGTGGCAGCAGCAGGGCACTAATGAGGAAAGCTATTGGGCTGCATTCCTTTAGACGTGTTCCTATTGAAAATGTCTCTCCAAAAATGAAATTTTTGTTGCAGTGGATGCCTGAAATCTGACTTGTATCTTAGGCAGACTTGTGGGAAAATTGGTGAGCCAATCACACAAACAGGAAATTATGTTTCTGGGGAGTGGTCAGTACACACTCTGTGTACAGAACAACTGCAGGTAGCCATATTGCAATGCATTTTCAGAAAAGGAAAGGAAAGGTAATTTTTAATAACATTCAATTACAATATGACTTGTATCGCAATTGTACACGCTATATTATTTTTTCTTTATTTGCTATTTTTTTTTACCATGAAAGCGGAGTTACCCTTTAAAAGGGGTTGTAAAGTCAGAAGGTTTTTTTTTATCTTAATGCATTCAATGCATTAAGATAAAAAGCCTTCTGTGTACAACAGCTTCCCTCAGCCCCCCTAACACTTACCTGAGGTCCCTCTCTGTCCAGCGATGTCCATGGGTATCTTAGCCGTCTGAAGATTCTCCTTCCTGATTGGCTGAGACACAGCAGCGGCGCCACTGGCGCCCGCTGCTGTCAAAGTCAGCTAGCCAATCAGGAGAGAGAGGATGGCAGGGCCAGGTCGGGGCTCCGTATCTGAATGGACACAGGGAGCTGTGACTCGGCACAGGTTTCCCCATTGCAAGCTGCTTGCTGCGGGGGCATTTAACAGGAGGGAGGAGCCAGGATCACAGATGAGGGGCCCGTGAGGAGGAGGATATGGGCTGCTCTCTGCAAATCTTATTTAACACTTCACCTTGTGCTATAGTACAGGGTGGGCCATTTATATGGATACACCTTAATAAAATTGGAATGGTTGCTGATATTAAGTTCCTGTTTGTGGCACATTAGTATATGTGAGGGGGGAAACTTTTCAAGATGGGTGGTGACCATGGCGGCCATTTTGAATCCAACTTTTGTTTTTTCAATAGGAAGAGGGTCATGTGACACATCAAACTTATTGGGAATTTCACAAGAATAGGCTCCCACTGCTGTCAAAGTCAGCTAGCCAATCAGGAGAGAGAGGATGGCAGGGCCAGGTCGGGGCTCCGTGTCTGAATGGACACAGGGAGCTGTGACTTGGCACAGTTTTCCCCATTGCAAGCTGCTTGCTGCAGGGGCATTTAACAGGAGGGAGGAGCCAGGATCACAGACGAGGGGCCTGTGAGGAGGAGGATCTGGGCTGCTCTCTGCAAATCCACTGCACAGAGCAGGTAAGTATAACATGTTTGTTATTTTTATAGGAAAAAAACGTGACTTTACAATCACTTTAACCACTGTGGGTTTGAAATTATGACATTTTTGATACAAAGAAAAAAAAAATATTAGAGGAGAGATCAGTTAAAAGAAAGAACTAACATCCTTTGTAGAATTAAAATTCATGATGGTAAAACAAACGCATGATTAATTGGTTAAAACAGAGGATGTGCAAAACGTGAAAAAAAGAAACATCAAAGAGATCTGGAAGATTTAAAAAATGTGTAATCAAAATAACAAACAGAATACAGGGTGGAAGGCAAGAAGGATCCACATAACAGATGGTATACTAAACTGCATACAAAGAATTTTCAATGACAGAACAGAGCTTACAGAGACACTAACATTTTTAGGGATCAAAGAGAACATTGAGATTATTATCCAAAGGAGAGAAAGAAGTTAATAGGAAACAGAAATATGATCAAGTGTGATTCATATGTAGATGTGCAAAAGAAGACTAAGGATGGTTGCATGCGGGCGGTCTCCGTAATATGCATCTGCCTGTTTTAGAATGGGATCTCTCCGCTGATTCCTGCTGAGAAGGCGGATGACAGGTCTGTGTCCACTCCACTATGCAGAGCAGACACAACCCCACTGTTCTCTATGGTGCTGTCAGATGGAAATGGACCGCCTGTCTGTTTCGTCTGACTGTCATTTGATCCAATCCACCGAACAGATGGAGACTGGATCCCCCTATCCGTCTGTTTTTGGTGAAAAGGATCAGATCATATGCCGGCGGGTATCTGCCACTCCATAGAGAGCTATGAATGGTTCGATCAGGTCCACCTGAAAAACTGACAGGCGGACCTGATCAGACAGCCGGTGCAACCAGCCTTAACATTAGAAAAAAATCTTGGATTAGGAAGGTCCCCATAAATAATGGAGTAAAAGCATGATAAAATTTTACATACAGGTTTCAGAAAAAGATCAACCTTTAATCCATCTATAAATCAACATTGTCATTTAGAAGTATTTTGAGAGGTAGTGATAGAAAACTATAAAACATAAGATAGTAATATTCAAAAAATACAGATTAAAGAGCGCAATGAACAAAAGTTTGATAAAGATTTAGTTTTTATGAAAGCATACATATGAAATCTTGTATTTGGTCCCCACTGCACCAAGGGTGGCTAGAATATACTTTTTGCCTGATATGCAAAAAATAAAGAGATTCCCCCATAGAGACCTATATTTTAGAAATTAATGCCAAACTGCATGATTTTCATGGTTTCACCCACTGTCCTTTAATGAGAGATAATCTACTTATTTTTGGGACATTTAATGGAAAGAGATGTTGAATACCTTTCGTTTTAAGAAGGCTTTACTGTGCTACAAAGTGAAAGAGTCATTGACATAAAAGGTTTTCATGTGTGTGGTAGATGTAAAGGATATGAAAATAGAAGAAAAAAACAAAAAAAAAACAAAATGAGAGTGTAATAATGGCAACAAATCTTATTTAACAGTTCACCTTGTGCTATAGTAGATCATATACTTTATGTTCTTACATGTCTATGTGGATAACTTTACAATTTATTTTATTCAATCAGGGAAGGATAATAATGTCCCTGTACATTTCAAGAAATGTCAAAAGTCTGACCCAAGTGTTAAGTTTTGAAGTTTGAAAAGAATCAATATGACTTCACAACTAGCCTTAGGCATGACACAGAAAGATGGGACATAGTAAATGCACTTTGTCCCAGGGGGGAAGAGCACAGCTCGAATGAGACGTCTTCTTTAAGGGTTCAGTTGATAAAGATATTAAAAATACATTGACGGCACTAATACCAATATGATAGGTTAATGAATACATGTGTGGGAATATATACAGAGTATACGACTTGTTATTTTCGTTGACAATGTGGGAGTTAATATGTTTATTGGGTTTTTATTGGCAGCAAATGAGCTAATGTGTGTAAGTATTTCAAGGGGTTGTAAACCCTCATGGATTTTCACTATGCATTGAGGTGAAAAACCTCTTGTAGTGCACCAGCCCCCCAGATTCCCCCTTTTACTTACCTGAACCCAATCGTTCCAGCGCTGGTGACGAGCACACTCGCTCCACCTGGTGTCTCGGGTCCTCATTAGATAGATTGATAGCAGAGCAGCCATTGGCTCCCACTGCTGTCAATCAAACCTAATAAAGTGGTAGCCGGGGACGGAGCCGAGTCCTGCTGTCTGTGTCAATGGATGCAGCAGCAGGACACAGGAGTGCACCTGAACAGATGCTCCGAGGGAGAGCAGCTCTCCAACAGGGTACTTGAGAAGAGGAGGAGCCAGGTGCGCCGCTGAGGGACGCCAGAAAAGCAAGATCAGGGCCATTCTGTGCAAAACCCTTGCACAGAGGAGGTAAGTATGACATTTTTTTTGTTTTTTTAAAAAAAGGAACCTTTGCATATCCTTTAAGGAAATAGCTGTTTAGTAAGCCTGAAGCCTCTGTAGAAGTCTCTGAAGAAATTCATCAGGCATGTTATGCATGCTTTTTATGATTTTAACCTTTTAGGACCTTAACCTGCTTGGCGGTATTCCCGAGTGTGGCTTGGGGTGGATTTTCTGTACCAAGAGCGGTAACCCCGAGCCACACTCGGGATTGCATCGCTGGATCCAAGGCAGCGTTACTTACCTTGTCCCCTGGATCCAGCGATGTCCCCCACCATGTCTGCGGGCTGTGTCCACCGCCCGATGCCTCTGTGTGCCGGGCTCCGTTCCCTGCGAGCGTCCCATCGCACGGGGGCGGAGCCGGACGGGAAATTCAAAAAGTGAAACACACATAACACATACAGTACACTGTAATCTGTAAGATTACATTACTGCGTCAAATCATTTCACATCCCTTTTGTCCCTAGTGGTTTGCCCAGTGCCCTGCATGAACTTTTATATTATATAAGTCATTCTTTCTGCCTGGAAACTTGAGAATGTCCATGGCAACCAAAAAGTGTCCCTTTATGTCAAAAGTGTTTTTTGATCAGCTAGAAAACACCGATAGTAAATAAGAATCATTTGCAGGATTGAGTGATACTGATTTTAGGGGAAATTTATCATCAGACACTGAAAGTGACGACAGCGGCAATTCTGCAACTGAGCAAATTTCAGTGTTTTTATTGAATGCATTTTATTACTATTACGTTATTATTTTTGATAATTATTTTTAGTTATTATAATTTATGATTTCATGTTTCAAACTTTTTCATACCCGGGATGTCTACTAGACTCTTGTTTCAGATTTAAGTGAGTTATTCCTAATAATTAAAGGCCAACAAACGCCAAATATCCATGCAAAATAATGGTGCCGCTTTCAGCACCAAAAATCTGAAATAATCATACCGCCAGGGAGGTTAATGTCTGAAGGGAAAACAAGCCTTAACCATTTGACCTCCAGAAGATTTACTCCATTTCATGACCAGGCCACTTTTGTGATACAGCAATGCGTTATTTTGACAATTGCATGGTCATGCAACGCTGTACCCAAATAAAATGTATGCCATTAGCTTCACACAAATAGAGCTTTCTTTTGGTGGTATTTGATCACCACTGTGTTTTTTACTTTTTGTGCTATAAACAAAAAAAGTATAATTTTGGAGAAAAAAAAAAATATATATTTTTTAGTTTCTGCTATAAAACCTATCCAATAACAAAAATGAAAAAAATCAAATGTCTTTATACATTTAGACAACTATGTATTCTGCTACATGTTTTTGGTACAAAAAAAGTCCCAATAAGCATAAATGAATTGATTACAACAATGGGATTTACACTGGAATTTTTATTTATTTTGTATACTAGTAATGGCGAAGATCAGTGACTTATAGCAGGACTGTGATATTATCAGGACTGGGCTCAACCCCCCCTTCTCAGAGCTCAGATTGTTCAGCTGTCAGTTAATTGCCAGCACTCATCATTCCAGTGACTCACCTGGTGATCATTTCCTGCTCGTTAGCCAGCCCCTTCTGGCTATTTAAACTGCCTGGTTCAGTTTTCCTGTGCCTTCACCTTGGTCGACATACTAGAGACTCTCTACTGTGTTCCTCTTGTAGATTTGCCTGGCTGATGTCCCTTCTGGTTCCTGATCCTGTCTGCTGCCTCTGACCACGCTCATCTGCGGCTTCTAGATTTTCTGGCTTGTTCTGATTACCCGATTTGGCTACCGACCCCTGGCTTGTTTTTGACTGCATTTACCATTTGTACCATTTTTACCATTTTATTAAAAGGTGTGATTTTTACTGCATTTTCTGTCTCAGATTGGTAATATTTTTTCCAGGTTGAATGAGCAGGATCACCGCATGGATCAGTTTGCCATAGTGCTACCTGATTCGCACTGCTCACCTGGATCCTCCCACTGTGGCTGTTCCGGTACAACCTGTGTTACAGGCCATCCCTGCGGCTGCTCCAGTATCTGTGCAGGCACCCGTCTTGAATATTACCTCTGTGAGAGGTATGTCTGCTTCCCTAGCAATTTGGGGGCAATCCAGTTCAATGTGGAGGGTTTGTCAACCAGGCTGGGATATACTTTGAGATGCTGCCCCAGGCATTTCCCAGGAACAGAAGCAAAGTAGGCTTTGTTATTTCTTTGCTTTCTAAAAGGGCTTTGGCCTGGGCAAACCCTCTATGGGAGATGCAAAAACCCACTGTTCCGAGTTACCACCAGTTTCTGGCTTCCTTTAAAAGGGTATTTGACGTTCCTGCATGCTCCACCTCTGCTGCCTAGAGCCTCATGTCCATCAGAGTACGAGAACTGTTGCAGATTGCGCATTGAATTCTGTGCTCTGGCAGCAGAGGTCATTTGGAACAATGAGGCCCTCATGGCTGCTTTTTCTTATGGTCGCTCGAATAACATCAAAGATGATATAGCAGGCTGAGACATACCTACAGATCTAGAGAAGTTGATCACGTTTGCCATTCACATTGACTCCAGACTCAGAGAGACCTTCCTTTAAGAAGTGCTTGCAGAAGCCTCCTGTATATTTGGCTCCAAGCTTTACAGTCCCATCCTTACCTCCCATGAGTCCTGGTACCAAGTCCACAAGTGAAGTAGAACCCATGCAGTTGGGCTTCACACATCTCTCTGCGGAGGAGAGAGTCTTTAGGAGGAGGGAGAGATTGTGCCTTTGTGGCCAGGCGAGTCACTTTTTGAAGTCTTGTCCTACCCATCCGGGGGGAACGCTTGCACTTGAAGTCCTGTAGGGGACAGACTATAGTTGGCATTAGGTCCCCATTTATCCTGAAGGATAAGCCCTTAGTTTTGGTTACCCTTACTTGGTCTGAGTTGTCCATCGACACACAGGCTCTAATTGACTCTGGGGCTGCAGGCCTGTTCATAGATAGTGCCTATGTGTCTAAGCACTCAATTCCGCTGCAGCTTTGCGCCACCCCACTTGCCATTGAGGCTATTGATGAGAGACCTCTACAGCCTGTCCATGTGACTCATGAGACTGCCCCATTGACTATGCTGCCTTTAGAAGGAGAAGAGAGATACCATCATCACCCAAGATCTGGAAATGAGTAAAGACCTTTTCAAATGGCCTTTTTGATCACATCCTCCTGCCAGTTTTTCAGGTGAACATGATCAGAAGCTTCAAGCAGATCTAAATGGACTGATGGATGGAAGGTAGCCTGATGACACAAGTCTGTTTATATCCAGCTGCCCATAGAGCCATCACGGATCTGCAGACATCTGCTGTCGAAATGCAGACTGAGACAGAATGGCATGGATGTGACAAAACTGACATGGGTCCTTTTCAGCTGTGATTTATCTGAGGATCTATTCACAGGTCCCCTATTGGTGCACAGAGATGAGAAAGCCCACATGAAAGGACCCTAACACCTGTGCTCCAAATATGGAAAAGTGGAAATCTCAGGCCTTATGCATGTGAAAGCAAAGGAGCATTAGTAGTGCCTGACACCAAATTGGTGGAATCTGGTGGTAGGAAGAGTTGTCCACAATCAGTTTTGTCCGTTAAGTGTGGAAGCTTATGGGCTTGTAAGATGACTGCTACATAGCTACACAGTACACCAATACAAAACTCGTCAGGCTATACAATGAGCCAATATAAATACCAACATACCAAACAAGTGAGTTATAATATTCCTTAATATTAATCTTAAAAATTAAAAATGCTTATTGCTTTGAGGTTCGGTTTTAAATAGCACCTCCATCCATACTATAATGTGCAATGGTTATGTAGGCCTGCAAATATTTCAGTCTAGACACATTCCTAGTTGTATATCGCAAACATCAGTCAAGTGGCAAAGCTAATAGGTCTTACACCACGAAAACCAATCAGAAGTTTTCATTTCAGTTTGGCAGACCAAAACATATTTGACTGGTTGCGATGAATGCATGTCACTATTATTTGTACCATGTTAACAACGACATACATTTAAATAATTGTGGAAATGTATTGGGGGGGGGGGGGGGCAAAGGCTGTTAATTTTAAATGGGAATTTGTTAGCTTAGCGAATGAGGTGAAGCTTTTCTGACTCCCATCGTCCAAACGACGATAGCTGCAATGGAGTGCAGAGGAATCTAAAACACCCTAATATCTCATTAAAGAGAACTTGTCAAAAATGAAAAGTACAACTAACCACTAAAATGTTCCAAAACATTTTGATGCACACATGTAAACACACGTCGGGGTGCCTACAAAAGCACAAAAGATTGTGCTACACGTGGTGCACATTGCCATACATGACTGAGTAAAAACAGTAATAAACCCCAAAAACACATAATTTTTTTTTAGGTAATGCAACACAATTAACATAACTTAATAACTTACAGATCAAATCGTAGATTCTGTCTTTCCTCAAAGAAGTAGTCCATTATAAATTTTTTTACAAAGTCTGGATTTAGTGTGTTGTCGATTACTTCTGTCCTGCCATACTGCAGAACAAAAAGATAAATAAAAGCACAATAATTAATTTTACATAATGACACATTAAACACATTAACATACAGTGTTCGTTGAAAAAAGAGGCATTTACTTACTTCATTATATTTCATCATTAATTAGTGCTCACTTAGAATTTTATTATAAATAACATTCCAGGGAATATCAGTTAAAAAATATATGGGAGTTTCATGCATCATTACTGAGAAAATTCCCTGGTGACCTTTAGATGACTGATGTACACTAATGTTGAATTAAAAAATAGAATTAACAGATGAAATATTTGATTATACAAGTGACATTAAATGAACTTGTCCAAACATAAAAATAAGAGTGTGTTGCAAGCTAATAAATACCTGACATAAAAGTACATATGTTGCTTGAGGGTTTTTAATAACCATCATAAATAAAAACAAAAACCATAAACAAGACTGGCATTAGAAACTATGACAGCATAGCACAACCGTTAAATAAAAGAACTACTCTTTAAAATGGACTAAAGACTGTAATTCAAAAGAGCAGCAAGATCCTCACCAGTTTGAGCAACAAACATGAAAGCTTTTGTTTTTATTTACAAAGTTTTTTCTCTAATGCATAGAACTGCAGTTAACTTAAATGTATAATGGTTTTGCATTTCTATTTTATTTATTATGGTCAGGAGTAAAAAAAAAAAAGAGAGAACATTTTACAGTTAAGAACATCTGAAATTTCATTTATAAATATTTTGTATTCTATATGCAGTCAGCAGGAGGAGCTCTAGTATGTTTTTCTTGTTTTCTTGTCCATCCTTTTTCTGCTTTGCATAAAGACGATTGTGCACTAAAGTAATTCAAGCAAACATATTCAAACACAAGTGTAAGAGTCAGAAAAATAACACATCCCCCTCAGACAAACAGTTTCTGTTGAGATCTCGTTTAGAAAACCCAGTGTTTTGGGAAACTTGTTTCATAGCTGTACTCTGCATTAGAGAGACCCATCACCCAGTCCATTCAAGGCAAAGCAACATGGTCTCTTTACTGACCGCCTTTACAATGCTTCTCTTTGGTCTTAGTCACCACAAAATACCAGGTGATCTCCTTTAATGATGCAGCTACCAATTTCTAGACATGGGAACTGTCATATAAAGGAGGGGTGTCATTGCCCTCAAAGTTCCATCTTCACTGTGAACTATAACTGGGTTGGGAGTGGGTTTTAAAGAGATTCGGTCAGTTTTCTCTTGATAGGCAAGGTAACAGGGTCTCCCTTAAATATGCATGTATTAGACAAATGTTTAAAAAAAAAAAAATATATATATATATATATATATATATATATATATATATATATATATATGTTATATCATTTGAAACTGAGACATAAGACCTTTAAATGCAAGTAAAATTGCCTTTTCATTATATTATTAAACACTCAGATCTGTCTTGGTACCAGTCTCCTGTAATCCCTTACAAAGCTACAAAGCAACACTTACACTGGGAAAGAAAGGGTCATCAGAGTGCAGCCACCCCTTCACAGTCTTATTTCAGGGTTCAGCTTTAAAATATGAACCATAGATACAGCATTTGTTGTACAGCTTCCTACAGCAAACAGTTCTGCGTTGTCAAATGTTTACATCTGAGCTGTTTAGGCATGTAAACTGGACAATAGGATCAATTCATAAACACTGTCAAACAGGTTTTCACTCCTTAAAGGATAAGTTCACCTTTTTGGGCAGAATTTCACTTTTCATAATAAATAGAAGCGTTTTCCAGCCCACCCAATGTGCTTTTCTCTCACTTATCTCATTGACATGATATTTAAAATCTTGTCAGACTTGTTGCATCTTTGAACAGATTTTCAGATTGCATCACTTCCTGTGGCTTGTATCAGCATTCACTTCCTGTTAGGTCATCTCCCAGAAGCCTTCACTTCCTTGTTGCATCACAGAAGAGGGTGTGATAGGGTATGTTCACCAATCTAGACCACACCTCCCTCATTAAAATACCACCTTCCACCCACTTTCTATACAATCTGATTGTACAATCTGCTTTAGATCTCCCATCAGCTATGTAGTAGAAGGGCCTGTTTGATTTGATACAAATTGAATAGATTGTTCCGGTGTGTCCTCCATTCCATAGTCCTGGTAAATCTAAAGGAAAATGAACAGAGATTGCATAGTGTATGGCCATATTTATACAAGTACATAGGAGGGAATGGACAGAGACACTCAGTTGTCAGGGCCCATTCACATCTCCACATAGCGAAGACTCACTTTGCTGTATGCGTTTATTTTGGAGCGTTTTCACTCATCATGCATGGTGCGTTACTGCAGTCTTTGGTGCGTTTGAGGCACTTGGGGATCCTTTAACATGTGATGGCAACACAAGCACGATGCACATTTGCAGTGTTTCTAAAACACATGGCAAAGCACACATTTTCTGTGCAGTTTGCCATGGGTTTGGAAACACACAGATGTGAATGGAGCCTCATTGTTCTTGTGTAAATGCACCAATTTCACTTTCAGGCCTCATTCACACCTAGAGTAGTGGGAGCGCCTGGTTTTTGGTTTGTTTTTCCAGACACACATAGGACAGCCCATTGATTTCAATGAGCTGAGCTACACCTGGCAAAGTAGCTTGTGGGACATTTTTCTAAGTTTTTTTTACTGCATTTGTCACTTGTTTTTTCATGTGGCAAAATGTGTGTTTGCTTCTGCGTTTGGTGTGCCGTTAATAAGTACTGAAGGCGCAACTAGGTAATTTTAGGTGTATACATGTGGCCATGATGATATAATAGGACGACACACCATCTATCCAATCACTCTGTATCCAATCAGGCAGGCTCTTACACTACATCAGGGGTGATCCGTGGGCTGCATGTGGCCCCAGGAAATTTAGCATGCACCCTAAGGCCGCCTAAAGGGATGCTGGGGAAGTCAGGAAAATTCACACATGGAGGAATGCCGGGGTGCTGTGAAAACTTAGTAGATGGGTGATGAAGACAGCTGGTAAACTCTTTCCTGTGTCATACTGGCTTCTCCATCCTGTGTGTCTGTTCTCTGTCTACCTGGAAGTTTCTAAAATGATCTGCAAACTACATCCATGGATGGAGGTAGGCCTGGTCTTCAAAACCAAAGAAAAAATGTATTTTTGTGCAACAGAGGTACATTGCTGGTATATTGGTACATAGGGGAGCTGGATTTTAGAAAAAAAAAAGGTGAACTTAGCCTTTAAATACCACAAGGACTCTGTTGAAGACAGCAGGGTATTAAGCAATTTAAGGTAGAGCTAAAGTGGCAATTCAATAATTAAATATCCATTTCAAGAAATAAAATACCCATTACACATCTTTGTGATATCTGAGTTTGGCCATTTTGGTAAGAAAATCGTAAGTTTAGATATTCTTTACACGTTAGTCAATTGGCACTTTTATCTCTATACAGGATCAAGAGGATAATGTCACAAATGATCAAGAAAAGATGCAAAATATTGCAACCAGACAGCTGTGACTTGCGGAATTATCTGTAAACGTACTCTCACTGATACCCGACTAGTCTTTAGCAGTAAATGCTAATATTAGGTTTCAAATATTTATAATTTAATATAGTGACAGCTTCCATACCCCACAAACCATGGGTTTTTATTGCTGTTTGTGTTACCCTTAGGGATATTTACACTCTAACATAAATAGAGGTAAAATCTTCCAAGTTGGGGCATCTGATTATTCCTTTTTGTGCCCCAACCACAGTGTTTTCTATGCATTTGGAGCTGGGACTGGAATGGCAGGTTTTACCAGGTAGAGATGACGGTGACCAACAATCATCAATTCTCTGATCACTGGTAACTACTGTATTAGGTCACTTCCGGTTTTAGCTGTCACTTTCCTCAGCTGTTTTGGCCAGGAAAAAAAAAGCTAATGAAGTTTGATCTGTGCTCTATTAGCTGCAATGGAGTGCAGAGGAATCTAAAACACCCTAATAGCTCATGAAAGAGAACTTGTCAAAAATTAAAAGTACAACTAACCACTAAAATGTTCCAAAATATTTTGATGCACACATGTAAACACACGTCGGGTTGCCTACAAAAGCACAAAAGATTGTGCTACATGTGTTGCACATTGCCATACATGACAGTAAAAATAATACTAGGGTCATTATTCACGGTTAACCCTAAATTGATTGCCTGTAGGAGCTTTTAAATTATTGCTTATACACAATTTTGGGTGCTGAAATGTGTTGCCATTTTACAGGCATGTGCTGACCTGTTGACTATTTACTTGGGACAAGCTCATCTTCTATATTTTAACAAAACTGGGTAATGTATTGCTTTTATGTGCACCAAAATTAACTTCACTGCAATATTACTGAAAATTCGGGCTTGATAAATTGTTGCACTAATATCATGTGATATAAAAAAATACAACTACATTTTATTTTCCAGGGTCTCTGCTTTCAGAAAATATGCAATGTTTGGAGGTTTCAAGTAATCTTCAGGCCTAAAATGATTTTACCATGTAGGCAAAAAACACAAAATGGTTCTGGAAGAGAAATGGTTAAGTGAGAATTGTCAATGGGCCCTTCACACACTAAAGGGACTTCCTCTGACTGTGTCTACAGGTTAGAAGTGAAGGGGATTTCTCCCCAATGGGTTTATGAAAAAATAGCCTAAGATACACAAAAATCTAAAGTAGAACTAAAGACAAACTTTATTTTTATATTTGGATAGAGTGGTGAGGGGCTAGAATCTGTCGGTTTGGTAATGCAGTTTGTGGCTCTGTTAAGGAGATTAACTCCCCTAATCACCAATGTCAGCAAAAATGAAATAAGGGGAAAATTCAAAAGTTTGAGTTGCCATCAGAAAAGGAATAGAGGGCAAATCTTTCAACTGGGACACTTGCAGAACAGAAGGGATATCACTTGATACAGATGGCAAAAAAATGAAATCAGTTTTAACCCTGCTCTACTCTATCCAAAATTAAAACACCGTGTTGGCTTTAGATAAACTTTAATGTTGATCCTGCAATTGAACATTTGTAAAACATTTTTTTTCTTTTCTTTGCGTAAGTTTATATAATACATTGGTCAACTTCTACTTTATAAAATACAGCTAGCACTGAACCAGATTGCATCTAAGGTGGATTCACACATTTTAATCCTTACAGTTCTTCTCAATGTGTCAATCATCAATTATAGAGTGAGTTTATCTTATAAGCTGCAACTCCACTCACCACAATTAGGGTTATTAAATGGGAAAACACATAATTTTTTTATCCCTACATAAAAATTAGAAAAAATCAGACATTTTTTTCTTGTGTTTTTTTAACATCTAAGGTGAAATTATTATTGTATCTTCTAAACCAATTTACTAGAAATACTATTTTAAATTCAACATGTATGAAATTTATGATAGTGCACTTGCAATAATTTGAATATATCAATTTTCAAAGAAATGTAAGGGGTCAAAATCAGCATAAAATAGACACACACCATGTAACATTTTTGCTTTTAAATTATATTGTTCATTGTGCTGAGGTAACTTTTAAGCTTCTATATGAATAAACATCTAATTTTCTTTATACTTCCCACAGTGCCATTGTTAAAGAGTGATATATTATGGCAAGTGTCAAATGGGACTTAAAGTGATGCCAATATTGGCATGCACAGTTGGACTGTTGAACTTATCGCTGTTTCCCATCATCAGCAAATGCATTAGCTGTTTGATCAGAATTTGGCACAGGCACTGGAGGCTCTGGGCAGGCTGTGCAGCTAAAAGCCTCTAATTTGAATACAATAGGTGACTCTAAAGGATAATTGTACAATTTGCCCAACTTCATCATCCCCATCTCATAAGGGAATTCAGAAGCAGACTATATATGGTACCACTGGCCATGACTTTTCTGTTGCCTTTTAAGAGCATTAGCATGCACTATACCTCCAAAAGGTATATTTGAAACCCATGACACTTGCATATGGTAGAGTCAACTTACCATATGAAGGCACAAAACACAGGGACGGGAAGATTGTAAGATGTGGTGCCATGAAATGCCTGAAGGCTATATTATGTCTATTGTCATTAGGAAGGGGAAGGTCACAAAGTGAAAAAAATAGGTAAAAAATATCATCCATTACCCTTGTTGAGGCAAGGCTTTTTTGGGGG